>JAJKFI010000215.1:99209-120692 GCA_029204185.1 Lerista edwardsae | reverse complement strand
ATGCTGTGATGGCATCTGGCCTGGATGCCTTTAAAAGGGGATTGGACAGATTTCTGGAGGAAAAATCCATCACAGTTTACAAGCTGTGATGAGTATGTGCAACCTTTTAGAAGTAGGCTGATTCCGGATGCCGAATGCAAGGGAGTGGCAACAGGATGCAGGCATCTTGTTGTCTTATGTGTTCCCAGTGGGATACCGGGAACTGGACTAAAACTGAGTGTTGGGAGAGCTAGAGCAGAGAAAAGGAAATACTATTTTACCCAGCAGGTAATTAATCTGTGGAACTCCTTGCCACAGGAGGTGGTGATGGCATCTGGCCTGGGTTGCCTTTAAAAAGGGAAAGTCCATCTTGTTGTCTCCTGGGCTCCCTGAAGCACTTGGTGGGCCACTGAGTGATACAGGAAGCTGGACTAGATGGGCCCTTGGCCTGATCCAGCAATGGGGCTCTTCTTATGGTCTTGCGTTCTTAACTGGAGCAGGTGAGCCCTTGGCCTGACCTGGCGGGGCTCTTTCTGATGGTCTTAAAGGCACAGCCAGGGGCATTGGCAGGAGCCGTTCACCTGAACCATCTCCAGCTTTGGGCCAGCAGGGAGGAAGTCCCGAGAGTGGTGCCAGCCTTGCCAGCCCCAGCCGTGGAGGGAGCTGTGTGCCAGCAGGGGCCCAGGGCTCTTCAGTAGCCCAAAGGCCTCATCCCAGACTGGTCCAGGCAGGGGCAGAGGCTGGGATTCAGGACGGTTGTGAAGGAGGACAGGAGGCCCTGCCCTTGTCTGCTGGGGTACCCAAGTCCATCGCATCCCAACCTGATTCGGCCAGGACCTGGCCTGATTTCCTGTTGTGCACAGGAGCTGTTCAAGCCAGCGCTAGGCCCTTCCTTTAGAATGTATGGAAACGCATTGACTCCTTAGCGGCCATGACAGTATGTCCAAAACATTGCTAATTCCAATGATTTCCAATGGGTTTTCGCATGATGTTTAGCGCTTAATCGTTTACTCCTGAAGTAAAAACTTACCAAAATAACAACGTGTGATCGTGGAGAAACATCAGTGGTAACCATATTATGAGTTAATATGCAATTCCAAGGTTTAATTCCGCGTAATTATATTACATTAAAATCTCTTCATAACACAAGTAGTTGTCAATAGGAGAGTAATTCTTTTTTTACTTCTAGGCTATTAAGAGTATTTTTTTAAACTTCTACACTCACACCCCCCCCATAAAATTAACTTTCACACGCGCGCCGAGCGAGCGAGCGAGCCCTTCCGGCGGCAAACCTCGTCGTTCGCGGCAATGATTCAGTCAGCCATTTTAGTAAATCCACGGCTTCAAGTCTGTGACGTCATGGCATATCCAGCTATCCAACATTCTTGGTTCAAGCTCTTCTGGAGTTAGAGCTGCCCCCCCCCGAGGAGGATGTGGTTGAGTTTTGCCTCCTTGCCCACCCACAGGTAATGCAGTGGGTGCTCATGCCTGGCGCTTGGGGGTGCTGTTGCTGTGCTCTGGATTTTGAACAGGACCTCCTGGGGGGCTCTGGGCTCTCCCCGAAGAGAGGGAGGGAGGGAGTTCCCAGACGCCCTTGCCTGATCTCCTCAGCTTGGCTCGCAAGACAGCCCCTCCAGCCCCTCACCCCATAGAAAGGGGAAGCTGCGAGGGTGCCTGAGTGCCAACCACTAGAAGCCCCGACCACCTTCCTGCACAGATGCCAGAGCAGGGCGGGTTGGCAGTGTGCATGCCGGAAATGCCCCCCAGGCAGCAAAGGGAATGCCACGCGTCCTCCTCAGGCTGTGGGGGTGCTCCCCTGGGGTCCGCCCCCTCGGGGCTTCCCTGGGGCTTCTGCTCCTGCTCCAGACCCTTTCCTGTTGCCCTCCTCTCGGTACAGCCTGCAGGCGGCAGGTGACCTCCCTCTGCTCCTCCCTGGCAGCCCTTGTGCCCGCCCTGCTCCGTGGCTCCGGGACAACCACGGAGGCAGCTTCTGGCGACCGATGGGAGCCTCCAGCCCCTCCAGCTTCCAGCCAGCCACCTTCCACCACCAGGCTTCCCGGGCTTGGAGCGTTTCCACCGCTGGATCTCGGTCCCATTCTGTGCCCATCTGGAGGGACTGGCGGCTCCAGGCGCCCACGTGCCTCTTCCTGGGCACGCTGTCCTGCAACGACGTGGGCCTCTCCCTCCCCACCCTCCCCACAGTGCTGCCCCTCCTCTGCCTCGGCCGCAGCGAGGTGCTGTTTGACGCCTGCCCGGCCCAGACGTTCTGCACCCGCTCCTCCTCCTTCCTGGAGTCGGGGTCCTGCTGGCCACGTCCCGGGACCGCCTGCTGGCCGTCTGCAGCCCCCTCCAGTACTCCTCCGTCCTGGCCGGCCCCCGGGTCGCAGGGGTCGGCCTGGCCCGCCTGCTGAAGAGCCCCTTCCTGCTGCTCCCCTCCCCGTTCCTGGCCAAGCGCCTGCCCGTGTGCGGGTCCAACGCCCTCTCCCGCGCCTGCCGCCTGCACCCGGACATGATGCACCTGGCCTGTGCCAACACCACCGTCAGCAGCGTCTACGGCTTCTTTGCCGTCCTGGCACCTACGGTCTGGACTCCTGCGCCAAGGATGATCAGAGAACAACCCCACAAGGCGAGGCTGAGGAGCTTGGTAGGTTCAGCCTGGAGAGGGAGCGGCTGAGAGGGGATACGATGGCACTTTTCAAATACCTGAAGGGCTGCCATAAGGAAGAGGGGGCACATTCGTTCTCTCCTGCCTCTGACAGTAGAACTAGGTCCAGTGGGTGCCAGAGAGGAGATTCCGGCTGGACATCAGGAAGAATTTCTTGATGATAAGGGCTGTTCGACAGTGGAACAGATTGCCACTGGAGGGAGGTGGTGGATTCTCCCTCACCGGAGACCTTCAAGCAGAGGCTCGACAGGCACCTGCTGGAGATGCTCTAGGACAGGGATGGCGAACCGTTTGGGCTCAGTGTGTCAAAACTTAGGAAAACGCTGAACTTGGCTTTGCTGGCGTGTCAATCCCCCTCCCAAACAAAAGAGAAGCAGGTCTTTATATTCATTTTTTAAAACAAAAAATACAGTGTAATCATGTGTGGGGCTATGTATTATGTAAAGAACCATCAAATAATTACAAAAATGAAAAAAATGAGTAAAACGAATTCAGTCTTTGTCACCCCAAATGTCCTAGGCTCACCATCAGTGCTCTAGGACATGGGCGCGTCAGACTCGTTTCATACAGTGGGCCAAATAGCATTCATGGTGCCTGCTGAGTGCCGGAAGTGACATCATCAAGGAGGAAGTGACATCATTTCAACGGAAGTATAGCTGGAAGGCAGGCTGCCGAGACTGCAGGCGCCTTCCTGAAGGAATCATTCATAGAGCTGGGAGGGGCAGCTGCCCTATAGGACGGCGTATAGGAAGGGTGCTGGGTCTGACGTACTCCCCAGAAGGTGTGCCAAGGGGGCGTGCCTGGGCCTTGCTTCTCTCCCTGCCCCTGCATGGCGGGACGCAGTGGACTCAGCAGATCCCCCCACAGGTGCTGGTGGCCAAGGGGGCGCTGGAGGGTTTGGGGCCGGCCTGCAGCGCTCTGGAGCAGCCACTGGGCTGGGAACCTCTTGATGCCCTGGAGCTCCCCCAGTGCCCCGCCAAGCGCAGCCATGAAGGCCAATGAGGCTGACCCCCAGCGGCCCTCTGGACGTCCGCCCAGGAAGACGTCTTCCGCACGTAGATGGCCACCTGGGTCTGTCTCGTCCCACCCTAAGCTGGGCACAGCCAGGCCTGGGATCACCGCAGTCCCTCAGCCACAGACTGGGCCGCAGCCACTGCCACCCTGAGGGACTGCCTGCCTGATGGGACTCGGAACCACCTGGAGTGAAATTGCAGGATTCATTCTGCAGCCTCTGCCGGCCACCTCCTAGCTTATCGGCAACAGTAAGTACACTCAGTTAGCTCCAGGCTGCAAGACTGCCAAGGCAGAGAGAGACCCACAGGGGAGAGGAAGAGAGAGAGAGAGAGAGAGAGAGAGAGCAGCTGACGACCGGAATGGCTGGAGGTGAGTCTTTGCACCCGTAGCCTTTGCAGGGGTCAGAGACGTTGCAGCCACACTGAAAGGCTTCCATTACGTTGACTCACGAATGGCAGTCCCTGGCCAAAAGGTTTGCCCCAGTTCCAACTACTTTGTTTGTCTGTGTGTGTGTGTGTGGGGGGGGGGGGGCGTATGAAAGGGCCACATGAGAGGGGCTTTGTCCCCCCAAAACCCAACTTCTGCCCACTTTTTAATGTGATGCCCCAGCAATGCAATAATGAAACAAATCTCGTTTTGAAAAGGTCCCTCTTTGAATGGTGAACTGCAAAAAAATCTAATCACTTACTTGGGATCATTTTTGTCTCACGCTCACCGCACAGCCACGAGAACGGTGGGTCCAGAATGTGGTTTGGAAAACAGAGCTGGACGGCTGCACCCATTTCACCCCCCCCCACCCCACCCTCCAGCGCAGCTTCGGGGCACATGAGGAGACCCACCCGAGGGGCTCCTATCAGCCGAGTCTCAGCCGTCCCGTTGACAACACTTCAGGCGACTCTCACCCAGCACCAGCACCCCTTCGAGTCCTGCTACCGCCAGCAGAAAATTGGGCACAGAGGGGTGGAGGGCTGCGGGGAGGCAGGAGGGGGCTTCTGCAAGCACCGCTGCGCCTGGTAAGGGCCACTGCTGGAGTCAAGCTGGAGCCCCCCAGACGTTCAGTCCGCCTTCCCTGTGCAGACACCTCCGTGAACAGCTGGACTGGCCTGCTGGGGCTCCTCTGCAGCTTTGGGCTCGGCTCCGTGGGGCTCGCCATGTCCTGCGCCACGATGCTGAAGACGGTGCTGAGCACGGCCTCCAAGGAGGGGCCCCTCAGAGCCCTCAACCCCTGCGCCTCCCACGTCTGCGCCGTGGCGGCCTATTACAGCCCCACGACAGGCATGTCCCTGGCGCACAGGTTGGGCAGGCAGGCACCTCCTCTCCTGCACTCCCTCATGGCCCACAGCCACCTCCATTGGATGAACCCCATTGTGGTGAACCCCGTTGTCTGCAGCATTGAGACCAAGGAGATCCGGGGGCCCCTCTGCAGGTTCTTCTCCCCCAGGCAGCTCTGACCTGGACTGCAGAGGGCTCCTGAGGCTCTCCGGGGCATTCACGTGGCCAGGAGTCCAGCCCTGACCAGAAGCCACCCCTGGGAGTCATGGGCAGCCCAGCCGGCCTTGCAGCAGTGAGGAAGCGAGAGGAGCCGTAGCAGGGGCTGATAGAGAGGGGAGTGCTGGTGGCAGTGTGCGTGTGTGTGCGTGTGTGTGCGTGTTCGCGCATGTGTGTGCGTGCACTGGACTCAACGGGCCTTGGGCCTGATCCAGTGGGGCTCTTCTTACGTTCCACGTTCCCAGGCTTTGCAGCCATCGCTGCTGTTTGGCAGCCAACAGGCTTCAGTGGCAGCAGGAGCCGAAGGGAAGAGAGGAAGGCTGGAGCCAGGAAGGCTGGAGCCTACGAGGCAGCAAAAACAGAGCTTCCCCCTCCACCCCTTTCCACTTGCAAGGGGGCAGAGGTTGCGTGCTGTGGTGCGCATGTGCGCAGGAGTGCGGCCCCTGCCTACCTCTTATGCAGAGTCTCTGAGCGCTTGGGGCACCTTCGGCCCAGCCGTGGAGTTGTGCCTTTGGCCACTGCGCACATCAAAGACTTACCCCTTGGGCACTTGCTGCGTATGGTTCAAAAGCACACCTAGCACTCACCTTTGCCTGCAGCCCACGGGCACAAGCGGAGGCTGTAGCTACTCCACGAGGAGGGGGAGGGGCCTGAGCCCAGGCGTGGGACCCTCCTTTCCCCCTGCTTGCTCTGAAGGGTCCTGCAGGCTTCTCCTCCCAGGACAGACGATAAAACCCTTAAAGCAGGAAAGCCCAGAGAGCGAAGACCAGGTTGCAGCAGCAGCAGCTGTTTGGAGACGGTGCCCCCAAAGGCCTGGGAGGTGACGATGCTTAGCTTGCCCTGTGTCGAAAGGCCACAGACCAGAAAAGAGTGCCTCTGCCTTTAGCCCTGGCACAGCAGCGGGAATGTGGGCAGGTGCCACTTTCGAACCCCTTCCATGCTGAGCTTCCGTGAATGGCTGAAGCAGCGAAGGGTGGGGCAGGGAGGACGGCCAGCCCCACCGGAGTGATTGGAAAAGGGCCGCCACACAAGCGGGCTCTGGGCAGCTGGAGCCCGGGGCTGAAGGTGTCTGCAGGACCCCAGGCGCTTCACTGCAGCAGCAGTGGAGGTGCTTCTCAGGGCGCTCTGCTGGGGCTGGGCTTCTTCACTTGCCCCCCCCGCACTGCAGGCCTCTGTTGTCCCAGTGTGCGCCTGAGGACCCTCAGAAGAGCGGAGCCCCGTCCAAGGGCTGGGGCCAGGCAGGGCGGGAGCCCCCCCTGCAGAGCCTCGTCCTTCACCTCCATCAGCCACTGAAGGCCTCCTGAGACCCCTGGAGCCGCTTTCCGTGGCGACCTGGCCGTCCTCGGACCCCGCACCCAGGAGGGGCAAGGGGGGAGCCGCAGGGCCCAAGCGCCTTCCGCTGGGATCTGGGGAGGACGCAAGACTGACAGGTGCGCGCAGGTCGCCGGCCTCCTCTGCCTGGCGGGCCGGTCTTGCCGCCCTCGATCCTCCCACCTGCCCTCTGGGGCAGCCGTGCGGGGCTGTGGCTCGAAGGGCAGGCATGAGAAAGGGGCGCACGCACTCCCCCGGCTGCTCGGAGAATGGGGGCCCCTCGGCCCTGACTGCCCTCCAGGGCGCTTCTTTGACGGGGCCCCCAGGGGCTCCCGGGGGGGGCCAGAAGTGGCCAGGCAGCGCCAGAGGGACGGATCTGGCTGCCTGCCAGGCCAGGCGCTTCCCCAGGGAGGGAGGGAGCCGCTGCTGACCAAGGCTGGGGAGGCGGCACGGCTGTGCCAGGGATATATATATATACCCTCTCGGAGCTGGGCCAGGGCAGCAGCCTTCCTGGACTCCGCAAGGAGGGTGGGAGGGCGGGTGGGTGGGTGGGGGCTGCTCCGAGGGTCTGCCACGGACCAGCACGTCCCCTGACCGGATCCTGCGGGGCCCTCCAGACCTCCACCATGGGTGAGTCTGCTTTGAGGGTGTTCGGGGAGTGGGGAGGCTTGCACTCGAGAGCCAGGGTGCGAAGGCTGGAGTGCCCCCCTCCGCCTCTCCACTGCTGGCTGCAGACCCCCCCCATCCCCATCCCCAGCCAGCTGGTTCCCATTTTTCAGGCTTCTCGATGCGCTGAGCTGTCATGTAAATCCCTCCTCTCTCTTGCTGCCGTAGCCAGTAAGCAACGCCAAGATTGGCTAAAACGGTGCAGGAGAGGAGTGATTTCCACTGCAAGGTCAGGCTTCTTGCAAAACTTAGAGCTTTGCCATCCCTGTAGAAACGCCACTGCTCAAGGCCTTCGGCACCTGTGGAAGCCACACCTGTGTCTTTGGGGTCTTCTACACCTTGGCATTCTTCTCCTTCTTCACCCACCGCTTTGGCATCAACATTGCCCACATTCTTTTGGCCAACCTCTACCTCCTGGTGCCCCCCACCCTCAACCCCACTGTCTACGGCGTGAGGACCAAGGAGATCCGAGTGCGAGCCCTGAGTCTGCTCTGTCGGAAGGAGAGGCCTCTGTGAGTGAGTGAGTGAGTCTGAGAGAGAGAGAGAGAGAGAGAGAGAGAGAGAGAGAGAGAGAGAGAGAGAGAGAGAGAGAGAGAGTTTTGCCAAATACCCAAACCATCCATGTTCAAAACCAGCTTCAAAACCAGGTTGGTGCAAAGCCATTGACAAGCATCCTTTGTGTATGGACGGCCAACCTGCTGCGGATCAACGGTATCATTTTTTACCAACTTGCTGATTAGGACGTTGTGGAGAACCTTGCTTTACTGCGCCACTAGTGCAGATAAATCACATCCACAGCATTCCCACTGTCCAGTAAGCTAGTAACCCAGTCCGAAAAGGAGATGAGGTTTGTCTGTCAAGTTTTATTTCAGACACATCCATACTGGCTGACTTCTACTGATCACTGAGAGATGTGCAGACGGCGGGCCCAATCCTCACCCACTTTCCAGCACCGGCGTCAGGGCAATGCAGTTCTGAGGTGAGGGAACAAACATTCCTTAACCTCGAGGAGGCCTCCGTGACTGCCCCCCCCAACTGCAGAATGCAGCACCAGAATGCAGAATGCCCCCTTGGCACAGCTATGTCAGTGCTGGAAAGCTGGTTGGGACCGCACCTTGAATTCTGCTCCCTACCTTACATCATTTCTAATATTTTTCTAATTTCGTTTGCTTCTTTATGAGGCTCTGAAGCTGCAATCCTACACAGGAAATTTTATTTTCCTAAGAGTAAAACAGAGAGGGGCTTGCTTCTGAGTAGACATGCTTACATGGCATAAGTGGCATTCTTAGAGGGAGGCAAAATGCTAAGTTTTGCAGGAGCTTGAGCTCCTGTGTAACGCAGTCCCTGCCCCTTGCCTCCACAGCCATTCGCAGCTTGGAGAGCAAAGCCTGAGCCAGTTCTCCAAGCTGCGAATGGCTGTGAAGATGAGGGGGAGGGGCTGCTTCACCCAGGAGCTCAGGCTCCTGCAAAACATAGCTTGTTGACATAGCTAGGAATGCCACTGTATGATATACACAGCACTGACCAGGACTGTGGAAGGTGTCCCTGTCTCCCTGCCCCAGCTCTCCCAAGTTGCTAAGCCCCAGAGCCCACCGGCCACTGCCTCCATGTGCCCAGCGGCTTCTGCTGCCACTGGGGTGGGGTTGGGGTTGGGGGTGGAGTCTGCTTGTTGCCCTGGCAATCGGATCTGTGTTTTTTCTTTCATTATTCAGACTTGTGCTTTCTAAATAAATTGTAGTAAATATGGCCGCCATCCTATCCCGACTTCCCTGGGAGTAAGCCCCACTGTCTATACTGGGACCTGCCTCTGCGTAGACCTGCAGGGTTGTGGGTTGTGGCAGGGAGAATCTTTTGGCCTGTCATGCTCCGTTCTGGTCCGGCTGTCAGGATGACTCTCAGGCCCCTTTCAGTCCATTCTCTCTCCAGGGCAACGTCACGTGTCATCTTGTTCCAGATGTTTGCAAGCAACTGGATTTCTCAGGAGGCCTGACAAGGATGACAAGGATGTGCCCTGAGAGTTCTGTGTGCAGGAGGCCTTGCCACGCCCTCTCCTTCCCTTTGTGGAATGCATGCAGCTGGGCCTCCACGACTGGGCTTTGAGACCGCCCCCAGGCAGCCTGGAGAGGCTGGGGTCTTGCAGCTCTCCCTTCAGCTTCTCTCTGACTGCTTGCCCCAGTTCCGAATGCTGCCGTTAGAAACCAGATGTTCTGGGGTCAGATTGGCTTGGCATTCCCCCCCCCCCCAACATGGACACAGGCACAAATCGCAGAGTGGTCCAGGGGCGGAGCTAATGGAAGTGCAGCCCAGCGGAGAGGGCAAAATGTTGCCCTGGAGGTGATGTCACAACAGGAAGTGACGTCACAGTCGTATTTCCATTCTCTCCGTTTTTTTGGCCATAATGTTTGATGGAGTAAAAATATTACACTCTGGTTTGTTTCATTGCATTCTGCATTAAATTACCTTTCCAATGAAATATATCAAGATGGTCCTATCCATACATACCAATGGCCTCACAACGTTGGCCACTAATGCCAAATTCAACTTGTTGCCTCCCTAAAGCTCACTGCCTGGTGCAATTGCACCCCTTGCGCTTCTTCAGCTACCCCCCTGGTGTGGTCACGGTTCCCCCACAACTTGGTTCCATTTCGATCCCAAGCCAGGTCCTGAGCCACTCCAGAGTCCCGTGTCATAAGAACATAAAAACATAAGAAGAGCCCTGCTGGATCAGGCCAAAAGCCCATCTAGTCCAGCTTCCTGTATCTCACAGCGGCCCACCAGGTGCCCCAGGGAGGCATGAGACAACAAGATGCTTGCATCCTGTGGCCACTCCCTTGCACCCAGTACTCTGAAGTAGTCTACTACTAATGTAAGGAGGTTGCACAATCCATCATGGTCTATCATTGCCCACGATGGACTTTTCTTCCAGAAATCCGTCCAATCCCCTCTTAAAGGCATCTAGACCAGACGCCATCACCACCTCCTGTGGCAAAGAGTTCCACTGTGGGGTGCTGCTGTGGGGCCTAAGACAGGGCTGTGCCCCAGGGCCCCAGCAATGGTGAGTGCGTGCGGGGCCTATTCTGGAGACAGAGCTTGGGGCAAGAGAGGGACGGAGGAGGGGCCTGGAGGCTCACCGTCCCTGCGCAATAAATAAAGTGGGCGCGGTTTGCAAGCCAGGCCGTCACCACTAGAAAGAAAGTGGGGAGAACTGGCTGAGGGCACAGACTGCTTGGCAGTGGGAGGAGGTGGGCTCTCCATCGTGGGTGGGCAGAGGCTGGACAGCCACCAGGTGGGGACGCTGTGGTTGGGGGCAGCCTGTGCTGGCAGGGGGGTAGGTCTCTCCGCCTCTGCAGTTCTAACCTGCGGGCTGCTGCAGTCGGCCTTGCTTCGGTCAACAGCACGTGAAGGGCCCGCGCAGGAAGCCCGGCTCCTCCTCCTCCTCGCGGCCTGGCCAAACGCGGCCCGCTTCACCTGTTCCCAGGCAGGGGAGAAGCCACGTGGGCCTCTGCACCGCTGGGCAGAGAAGCCACTGGAGACTGCGGTCTGCTGGGCTCTGCACGAGCTGCACCTGAGTAGGCGGCTGGGCCCCTGGCAGCTACTCTCAGGAAGCAAGTGGGGTGACCAGGTGAGCCGGGGTGGGGGCAAGGTAAGGGAGAGCAGGACACCACTGCCGTGCCCGGCCTGGGGGCATCCGGTGCCCAGCGGCAGGAAACAGGGTGCTGGGTGAGAGGCACGGATCTGGTGCGGCCTCTTCTGGAGCCAGGCCGTGAGGGCTCTGCGGAGCGCACTGTGGGTGGCCTCGCTGGCCTGGAGGAAGCCTTGCCCAGACGCAGCTGCTCCGGAGATGGGCCCTGGCGGTTCTGACGGTGGCCCCAGCACCTCGCCCCGCCACGTGACGGGTCGGCCTGCCATGCAGCGGGCTGTGAGTGCGGGGCGGGCCTGGGCAGCCGCCCTCGGGGGGCATTCCTGAGCAGGATGCGGCCCCCTCGCCTTGCCCCTGCACCCAGGGCTGGGCGTTCCAGGCGGGGGGCGCTGCAGCCGAGCTCGCAGGGCCTGCCGTCACCACGCGCAGCAGGAGCCGAGGACCCCTGTGCCCGCAAGCCCCACCCTCTGCGAGACCCACCGCAGCAGGCTCCCTGGGGCGGGCACGAGCGGCTCCGCCTGCAGCAGGGGGGTCCGGACTGGCCCCGTGCCAGGCCTGCTCCCCCAGCCCGACCTCCGGCAGGCGCCGGCAAAGGAGCACCAGGCCAGGCCACTCTCATATCCACCATGCTGACTTTAGTGTGCCAGGGGACCCCACAAGAGGCAAGGCTAAATCTGTGGCTAGGGTGCACGGGCGTTGGTTAGCTTCTCGATGGCCGCATCAATATCTCCCTCTGTTTCAATTAAGGCTCGTAGGTTCAGGTCCTGGCTGGGGAAGCCCATGGCGCGGAGCTGCTCCAGCTGGGCCTGGTAGGCGGCGGAGGGCGCTGGCGGCGGCGCCGGCGGCGCCTGCTGCTGCTCCATGTCCTCCTCCTCCTCCTCCTCCTCCTCCTCCTCCACGCCCGAGTTGGAGCTCTCGCTCTCCGGCTCCAGGACGTCCTCGGCGGAGACGAGGCTCACGGCTTCCGAGGAGGGGCTGTCGCCCTCGTCCGAGTCTTCCATGCTCTCCGGCTCGACGTCCGGGTCCGTCAGGGCCTGCAGGAAGTCGGGCACCTCCCTGGTCAGGGTGAGCAGGCTCATCTGCAGCTGGAGCAGGGCCTGCACCGCCCGGGGGTTGGTCAGCAGCGCCGCAGCCTCGGACCTGGCCAGCTTGGGGGGCAGCTGCTGCGCCCACCCGGGGGGCGGCGGGACGTCGTCGCTCAGGGGGGAGTTGCAGTGGCTCAGGAAGGTCTGGGTGGGGCCGTCGGGCTTCGAGAGGGCGTTGGACATGTTCTGCATGAACTCCAGGTTCTCCGTGAGCTGGTGGACCATGTTCTGGATGCTCTCGGACTTGCTCAGGCCCGGCCGGACTCCGGGGCCCAGGGCCAGCAGGATGTAGCCCTGCCCAGGGCCGGGGCTGGCGCCGTTCGGGTCGCTGCCGCCGTTGGACTGGGGGGCCCAGGGGTTGGGCAGAGGCTCCCGGTTCTCCGTCCGGGCCAGGGGGCGCGCCGCCCCGGAGGAGGGCTTGCTCTCGGCGGGAGCGAAGGGGTTGCTCTGGAACTGGGCCTGCACCGCGTTCAGCATGGGCGCCTCGATGTCGTTGTAGAGCTGCTGCAGGGCGCTGTACCCCCCCGGGATGCTCTCCAGGTTGCTGAGGGCCCGGTCGTGGTTCCGGATGATCTCGTCCATCACGGCCGGGCTGGTGGCAATGTCGATCATTTCCCGCAGGAAGTCCGAGTTGTTGAGGATGTGGTTGATCTCTGGGTTCTGCTCCGCCAGCTGCTGCATCTGCGGGACGGACAGGATCATCTGCCGGACCTGCTCGGTGTCGCCAAAGAGGTTCTGCACGAAGGGGTGCTGCATCACCTCGCTGATCAGCTCCTGCCGGGTCGCGTCCTGCTCCTGGACCTCGCTCACAAAGTCGGAGACGTCCGCCGCGTTCAGGCCCAGCACGTTCATGCCGGTGACCCCGATGAGGAAGCCCAGGAGCAGGGGGTTGCTGTTCAGCGCCGCGGCGTCCAGGTTCAGCGTGACCAGCTGCAGCAGCAGGTTCTCCATGGTCTGGGCCACCAGCTCGTGGCAGGAGGCCATCAGCTCCTCCGGCTGGCCGTTCCACTCCAGGAGGTCCAGGCTCTGCTCCGGGAGCTCGCCGGGGAGCAGCAGGCTCGCGGGGCCCCCCTGCAGGAAGGCGGTTCCGGGGGCGCCCTGGGGCAGGGCGCTGCTCCCCAGAGGCCTCTTCTGGGACTTGATGAAGAGGTGGACCTTGGAGCCGTCGCCAATCTTGTGCTGCCCCAGCGTGTCCTTGTCCTGGAGGATCTCGCCCGCAAAGATCAGCGACAGCTGCTCAGGGGGGGTCTGGAAGCGCTCCGAGATGAGCTTCTTGAAGTCCTGGACCAGGATGGTGTCGGCCACTTCAAACTGTTCCTTGCGCTTGAGAGTCTTGACGGTCACTTTGACGAGCTGCACGCCAGCAGCAGCCCTGGAGGGCTTCTTCTTGCTCTCCGACATCGCGGCTCAAAGGCCTCACCAGCAGAGGTGCGGGGAGGAGGAGGAGGAGGAGGAGGAGAGCGGGGCGCCTCCCCCGGGTTGCGAGGCTTGATGCTGCCAAGAGGTGGGAAGGGGCCAAGTGGTCTGCTGCCCCCCTGTGTCTCAACACCAGCCAAGGCCAGAGCGCACATACCAGCGAGATGTTGTCTCTCTCTCCCACTGGCTCACAACCTGGCAGGTGCCTTCATTTTCCTCTTCTCCCCCTGTGCTACCCATGGCCATTCCCTCTCTGTGAACTGGGCTGGACTGTGAGGTCACCGCTGACCTCACAAAGAGGTGGGAGACCATTGGTGGGCTGCACTTCCTTGTCCCCCCCCCAATAAAGGTTGAGAGCCAATCCACCCGCCCGCACCCACACCCCTGGGTTCTGAACGGCCTGGCAGGGGCCCTGCAGTGGGCAGAGCAGGCCACGCCAGGAGCAGGAGGATCCCGCACAGGGCTGCCTCCCAACTGACACAGGACTCCCCTGGGGGGGGCACTCCGGGGGCAGAGCCCTGGGAGCCTTTGCAGCGGGCGTTGTAGGGCAGCAAGTGCCCGGAACCTGCATGTGCCCACATGGCTCTTTGGCTCCCAAAGAGCTGGCAGTGGCAGCTAGGAGCTCAGCCTCTGCCATGGGAGGGATGCCGCCTGGGCCTGGGCAGGCCGAGAGAGCAGGCCAGCCCCCCCTCCCCCGGCCAGCAGGGAGAATGCGGCGGGCCACCTGCTGGGGGTGTGAAGCGGCCGACTCCTGCGGGCCCCGCTGGCCATGCACAGAGCGGCCCCTGCATCCGTCCTCCCCGGGTCAAGGGGTGGCTGCCCAGCTGGCAGAGCGGAGCGTGGCGCAGTTCCTGTGGCTTGGAGGCGGGGGGTCCGGGGGCAGGGGCCTCAGCACCTCGCTCTGCCCGAGGCTCTGGGTCTCCAGCCCCACCTGCAGCGGGGAAGCCCTTCTTCGCGGCCTGGCAGCCCTGGGCCAGCGGGATGGTGGGCAGCTCTGTCTACGGGTGCGACTGCCGCCTCCCCCGGCCGTGCAGCCCCGCCCCACCCCTGGCCACAGTCACGGCGGAACTCACTGCTGAGAGACACGCTAGGTGGTGAGCCTTTGCCCCCGTGCCGCTGGGAGGGGGGCCCCTTGGATTTGCCGGGGCAGGTGCACCTTTGGCCTGCGGAGAAGTGGGAGGCCGGCCAGACTGCAGGCCAGACGCCCCAGAGCCGGAGCTCAGCCCGGGCCAGACGGGAGGCAGGCTGGCTGTCTCGGCTTGGCCTCTCCCCTGCGAGGGCAGTGGGCGGGGTGGTGGTGGTCCCCAGGCCCCTCCCTTGCCGCTTGGCCCCGTGGTCTCCGAGCGGCTCCCTGAGAAAGGCAAAGGGCCGGGGGTCCCCCTGGCCGTTGGCGGCCCAGCTAGGCGTGTCCTCAGGCAGGACGTTCTCTCCGGCACGGCAAAAGGGGCCACGAATGTCCCAGCCTGGACAAAGGCAGCCTGGAAACGCTGACTTGTGCCACGCGGCCGCCTGACTGATCCACGAATAACCCAGAGGCCCAGCGAGGTGGACTCCAGGCCCTTCCTCAACACCCCATCAGGGAGGGGGAGGCCCCCTCGCCAGCCAGCTGGGGCAGGTCGCCTGGCCTGGCAGGAAGGCCCTCCGCGGGGCACGCTCAGCTGGGCTGCGGCTCAAGGCACGCCGGAGCGGGTCTCACGAGGCCCACCGGGGCTCCCCACTGCCCCGCTTCAGCTCTTGACTCGGAAGGAGCCGCTCCTGTGGGGCTCCCACGTCCCAGGCGTGTGGGAGGGCTGCCCTGGCCGAGGGGCTCTCCTGCTGAGCGGCCGGATTCTGCCCCCCCGGGCCACTTCCTTTCTGCTTGGGTGACGCCTACAGAATTGCCAGCGGGAATGCCAGCGCAGCACCTGGTGCGCTGCGAGGAGCAGTTCCTGCTCTTGTGCGCAGAGACCACCCAGCCCTGGGGGGGGGGTTCAGGGGGCGCCATCAGGAGATGCCCAAGGTAGCCCAGGTGGGTCAGGCCCAAGGCCCCCAACTTCCCCCACACTCCACTTGCAGGGCTGGTCAACCGGGTTGCTGGAGGGAGGTCCGCAGGCACAGCGCACCCCCGCCATTGCCCCCCGCACCTGGGGCTGCCGCTGGGCACAGAGCCGCTGGGGTTCAGCCTTCTGCACTGAGCTGATCAGGAGAGGGAAGCAGAGCTCTGCCTTGCGGAAGCCATCTGGACACGCCCTGGGGGGCCCCTTTGCTGGAGGGCAGGAACAGGACTTGCAGGCGTCCGAACGTGAGGCAGCTGCACTGAACTGCACTCAGCTAGTTCTTGTGGCCGGAGGAGAACCTGGCTGCTCTCCGGGGGCTGAGAGGACAGTGGAGGGCCCCTCCTGGGGGAGGTCTCACGGCGGAAGAGCAGCAAGGAAGGAGGACGGAGCAAGAGCCCCTTCCCAGTTCTGGACCTTCAGTGCCAAGGAACCCCCCCCCCGTCCAGAGTCTTCCACTGGTCCACCACACTGCGAGGTGTGGCTCAGGGGCACCACCAGGGCTGCTCTCACCTGGGGTGGCATCTCACGGACAGCCTCATTAACGTAGTAAGTAATGCAGTAAATAACAATATTTATTAATAACCATGCGTGTCTATTTTTCAAACTTAAGCTCGGAACGTTGGTCTCCTCCGTGTTCTGAGGGCAGCAGGTTGTGTGTGCAAAGTCTCCAGCACAGCGGCTGCCATTAAGGGTTCAGGCGACACGCAGGGCGCAATCCTACGTGCCGGCCTGGGAGCACCGGTGCAGAGCTGCCCCTGCAGCGGCCGAACGTGGCTGGCGCAGGGGCGGTTCTGGGCGGGCAGGCGGGCAGTTGGGGCCAGACAGAGGGAGGGCGAAAATGGGGTGGGGGGCAGACCGGCAGGTGCGCCAGCCCGGGGAGGGGGTCGGGCCTGGGATGTGGCCCCCGGCTGCACAGTCCTGCTTCTGGCCATGTGGCCACCTTGGCGCTGCGCCTGCTTTCCGAGGAGCGCATCGGGGAGGCTGGCGCCGCCCCTGGTGCAAGGACGTGAATGTGCCCTTGTGCCAAGGAGGCTCCTCAGGCCTCCCGTGCGGCGCTGGTTGGCCGGCTCCAACGCCACGTAGGACTGGGCTGATAAGCAAAGCATGGCTTGAAATGAACGGCACCCTGAGGGGTGCCCCCCCCCGAATCGTATAGGCATGAACGGTGCTGCCCCTTTTGTACATTAAATGCCCACCACACGTTCGCAAGTCCTCCTCCACCTGCTAGAGGTTGGCTGCGTCAGGTGAGTTGGTCCAGGCCCCAGAGCTACAGAAACAAAAGCTCAGAGGAGGAGCCCCCCCCCCCCAGCCCCCCCCCCGGCCCGATCAGAGGCGATGCCTGGAAAAAGGCCGTTGTTTTTGCGAGAGCCCAGCAGAAGCCTCCCCCGACCTGGAAGCAGACGCAGAAGACCATTAAGTGACGTGACACCATCAGGAGGCATATATGATGTCATCTGGTGCATTATGCGTTGCTGTGCACACACTCCTGCAAGTGTAACACTGTGCCGATATGCGAGGTGGGGCGGGTTGGATTTTGGCATCCATGAGCTCTCCGATCCCCCCTCCTCTACGGTGCTGTCTTTTCCTGAGTGATGCTACCCCCCAGGGCTGTCATGAAGGTAAAAACGGAAGCGGGGAAATCACGTGCACCACCCTGAGCAATAAGGGTGGGCTATAAATGCCGTGGATGAGTCCTCTGCATTTGAAAACACAAAGACCACAGACAGATGCATACAACGAAATATCCTCAAAGGCACTAAACATCCTGCCCTCTAAAACACTTTCTCAGAGGGTGGTGGATGCAGTGGCGTGCCTGGCAGGGGGCCCAGGCGGCAGAGGGCCAGGGGTGGCATTGTGAGCACACACACTGCCCCCCGTGGCTGCCCACTCGCTCACTTGCTTGCCCGCCCCTTAAAGCAAACGAAGCTGGCTGGCTGGCTGCATTTGGGGGTCAGGGTGGGCGGGCGGAGGGGGCCACTTCAACCAGCCACTTGCCCCCCTCAAGAACTGCCGCTGTTGCCCCCAGCTGGACCTGCTCCCGCCCCAGGTGCTGCGAGCCTGCTTTATGGCACATTTGTGGCACTTGCTGCTGGTGCTCTGGCCCGTAGGATTGGGCCCTGAGGGCTTTATGCAACTCCGGAAAAGCACAGCAGAAGCTCGGTCGTTGCAAGAGTCCTTTCCCTGAGCCATTCCGAAGCGTTTGGTGGCCATTTTCAAGCACCAGCGGCCATTCTGAATGGGGGTCAGGGCTGTCTTGGTACCCCCCCCCAGGGTGACACGCTGTGCGGTCCACACACTTGCACCCCTTAGTGGCGCCCCTGGCGAGTCTGTTGCTCTCAGAGTGACTTCCTGACACACACCCAGAAGCCAGCTGCGCGCAGTGCGCTCTCTCGTGCTTCAGGCCGCAGAGGCGGACGTGGCCAGAGGCCTCCGCCTCCTGCGCGGCCAGCCAGTCCCCCAGCAAGTGGTGGGCACCTTCCCTGCAGGCACTGCCAGGACCAGACCTGCTGGGCCCGCCTGCACCCCAAGCAGTCCCCCCCCGGGCCTCTCTGCCTGGGCTGGCCCCCCGAGCCAGCCCTGCCCCCAACCGCCTCCTCAACCCCGCTTGTTGCAGAGGCCCAGCCTGGGGCCACGGGGGGGGGGAGGGAGGGAGGTGCAGGAACGCAGCAGCCCCAGGCCAGGGCCAGACCCAGCGTCCTCGCACGGCCCCCCCCTCGCCACGGTTTTCTCCACCCCCAACGTTCCTCTTCCTGTGCTATCTCCTCAACGTACTCAACCCCAACCCCACCTTCCCCTCCCCGCCCCTCCTTGGCCTTCGTCTCCCCAGATCCCCCTTCCCGACAACCGTCTCAGGCGGGCAGATGAACCTGGTGGCAGTGGGGAGTCCCGCCCCGCCCCGCCCCGGCTGACTCCAAGCAGCGCTCCTGCAAGGGGGTCAGTCCTGCCCCACCTGCCCCTCCCCGAGACCCGTCCAGCTGCCTCCCGGGGTGCTCCTTGGAGCCAGTCCTGCCAGGCAGCCGCCGCCAGGCCCAGGCAACCTGCAGTCGCACCACGCAAGCCACCCACCGGGCCTGGCCACTCCGAGCCCTCTCTCTGCCACTCCGGCTCCTCCGGCTGGAGCTCTGGGCTGCCGGGCCCTGCGCAGCCGCTTCCGGTGGGGGTGGGTCGCCCCAGCGTGGGCCCTGCTGGGCTCCAGGTGCAGGCCTGGGCCTCACTCTGTCCCCAGGGAGCGGCCCCTCCCCAGGAGACCCCGAGGGCGGGGGTACCCCTGCAGGCCGCAGGCGAAGGGAGGACTAGCCAAGCCCACCTTTGCCCCTTGCAGGCCGCAGGCGACGGAGGCAGTTCCTGGGGTGGGGGTGGGAGAAAAGGCACCGTCACCACTGAACCCCCCGGGAGTGGGATCCCCCCCTTGAGAGAGAGCAAGAGGGTGAGCTGGGGAGCAGCTCCGCAGGAACCTGACCCTCCCCCCAGTGCCCGGCAGAAAAGGGCTGAAGAGAACAGCCCACCCCGCCCCGCCCCCACGGCCCTCTCCTCTCCATCGCCCACCTCGTGCCCGCGTGACACCCCCCACAGCACCCCAGGCCAGGCCAGGCCAGGCGCCTGCAATGCCCCGGAGGGAGGGAGGGAGGGGCTCAAGAGAGGCAGGCCAGGAAGGCAGAGTTGCTGGCTTTTGTTTATCACACGGGCTGACCCTCAGAGCCCACAAGCGGCCGAAGCGTCGCCCCCACAGGGACAAGACCCCGGCTCCTTCGCTGCGCTGCTGCTGCTGCTGCTGCTGGCACTGTCCCGGCACCCCCAGCAGTTCGCCACAGCAGGACCCCCACCCCCGAATGGCGACTCCTTCCTGCTGCAGAGCTGGGTCTGGAGCCTGGCGGTGCCGCCCCCGAGAGCGCCTGCTGCAGCCCCCGCCGGGAGCAGTGGGGCCGGCCGGCCGGAGCCCTACTCGGAAGCCGCCGACCCCGGGCAGGAGGAGTCGCTGAGCCCGGCCGGCCTCCCGGCGGAGTAGCCCAGGCCCCGCAGGCGCAGGGCGAACCAGGGGACGAGGACGGGGGCCTCCGTGGCCAGGGTCTGCAGGCCCTGCTCCATCTGCACCCAGGCCTGGATGGCCTTGGGGTTGGACATGGCGGCCGCCATCTCCGGGCTCTGCATCTGCTGGGCGAAGTGCCGGATCTGCTCGTCGATCTGCTCCGGCGCCGCCGCCGCCTGCGTGCCTTGCGAGGCCAGCAGCGCGTTCTGCATGAGGGAGAACATCATGCGCTTGGTGTAGGCGTTGCACAGGTTCACAATCAGGGTGGGGATCTCGGCGGCGTCTGGGGCCTGGGCGCCCCCCGCACAGAAGCCCGCGGGGGGCTCGGGGTTGGCCGCGGGGCTGGCCAGGCTGTGGCAGAGCCCGCCGTCGTCCCAGCAGGAGCCGTGGCTGCAGACGCTGGTGCAGCTGCGGGAGGCGGGCAGGGACTCCAGGCGGTCGCGGGCCTCCGTGCTCGGCCCCGGGCCCCGCAGGCCCCCGGCCTGCTCCGGGCCCCCCCTGCCCAGGCTGGCGTAGGGGCCGGCGTGCAGGAAGAGGTCTGGCCCGGAGCTCAGCCCCGGCTCCTGGATCTCGCTGCCCAGCTGCCGCAGCGGGTTGTCCCCGCCGGGGATGCTGCTGCTGCCCGGGATGCCCATCAGGGCCTGGTCCGGGCACTTCAGGTCCTGCATCATGTCCGGGTTCCTGGCGAGGTCCACGATCTCCCGCATCTTGTCCAGGATCACCCGCATGATGTCCATGTTGTTGAGGATGTGGCTGATGGCCGGGACCTGCTGGGCCAGCTGCCGGACCTCGGGGTTGGCCAGGATCACCTGCCGCACCTTCTGCACGATCCGCTCGGAGGTGGGCACCAGCTGCCACTCGGCCCCGGGGGGGCTGGCCTCCTGCGCGCCCCACAGGCTCTGCGGGCCGGGGCTGAAGGGGGCGGGGGGCTCGGGGCCGTCGGGCGGCATGGCGGCACAGGCAGCCGGCCTGGGCGCGTAGGGGGGCAGGGGCAGCTCTTCCGGGTCTCGCTTCAGGGTCCGGATCACCAGGTGGACGGTCATCCCGTCGCCCACCCCGCACTGCAGGAGGGTGTCGTGGTCCTTCAGGATCCGCCCGAAGAAGACCAGCACCAGCTGCCCGGCTGCGCAGTCAAAGTGCTTGGCCAGCTCCTCCTTGAACTCCTGGACGGTGCTGTCGGCGGGCAGCACAAACTGGGCGCTGGCCCCCGGGGCCTTGGCGGTGACGCAGATGAAGCTGGGGCCAGGGGCGAGGACTGGGCAGGCGGCCGGGGGCCCCTCCTGGTCTTTGTCCATCGCTGCCACCGGGCAGGGGGAGGAGGGGCTCGCGCGGGAGGCGCCCCGGCGGCGTCTGGCTGAGCGGAGAGGGAGCCGCAGGCAGGCTGTCGCCAGGACCACAGCGCTTGAGGGGCGTGCCTGGGGGCCCTGCGGGGAGCAACTGGCTGCCCCACGCTACACCTTGCGGCCCTCCCCAGCCCTGCCCTTGCTCTGCTCCTCCCTGTCCTCCAAGCAGAGGAGCTGCTCTCCACACTGCAGCAGGAGGGGGGGTCACTGTGACATCACAGGTGATGTCATGCCAGCAGCAAGACTGTGGCCAAAGGCCAAAGGCCACTTCTATTCCCCTCTCTGTGCGTCCAGGCCAAGAAGGTTAGATGGCTGGAGTCGCCATCCCCGTCGAATTAATAGGAACCAAGTGAAGCAAGGGGGCGGGCTTAGCAGTCATGCTGGTTGACTCAAAACAATCCGTATTCCAAGCATTTCAGATTGGTTTGCTCGTAATGTTTAGGACTGAATAGTTCACTCCTGAAATAAAAACTTATGAAAATAAAAACGTGTGATCGTGTAGAAACATCATTGGTAACCTAATTATGAGTTAATATGCAATTCCAAGGTTTAATTCCGCGTAATTATATTACTGAACACACCGGACGAAATGCTACTTGCTGTCTATTTAAACTCGGATTACACTGTTTTGACAGACTTATTTTTTGAAATCTACACAAGCAGGAATAAAGTGTGAACGGGAAGGAAAGAAAAAAAGGGGAGGGTGGGCAAAAATTAGATAAATATGTAGGAAAATTACATTAAAATCTCTTCATAACACAAGTAGTTGTCAATATGAGAGTAATTCTTTTTTACTTCTAGGCTATTAAGAGT
>JAJKFI010000215.1:66578-99109 GCA_029204185.1 Lerista edwardsae | reverse complement strand
TTGTCAATATGAGAGTAATTCTTTTTTACTTCTAGGCTATTAAGAGTTTTTTTTTTAAACTTCTACACTCACCCCCCCCCCATAAAACAAATTCTGTTAATGTTCAGAATTTCAAAAATATTACAGTAGAAAATGGAAGGTGGGAAAAAACGTGTAAATGGGAAGGGGGAAAAAAGGAGGGGGGGAAATTTTTTTTTTTAACCTTCTAGACCATTAACAGTGGGTGTCAGAAAATGGTGAATAAGACTGCTAGGAACAACAAGAAATTACACGGCTTCAAAAAATAATGCACTCACTGTTACAGTTAACGGTTTATTGAACCGATGTAATGTGAATACATGGATCTTTCCGTGGACATTAAATCCCATTTTTTGTACAGCGATTCGCACACCCGTATGCAGAACACGCAGGCATGCTTAAAGACGTTGAGATTTACTTTTACACACGTGCAGGGAGATTTTTATTTGTGAATTCGCGGCAATCCTTCTTGGCGGGAAATATCTGAGTCAGCCATATTTGTTGACCCGGAAGCTTCAAGACAATGACATCATGGCGACTCCAGTGATTCTGCCTCCGTGGTCCAGGCCCAGCCACACCCAGGCTGCAGCGCATGTGGCTGGGACTGAGGAGAGGGGGTGGTGGCTCCGGCTGTGGGGCAGGAGAGTGGGGGCGGGTCTCTGTCCCTGCTGGGCCTTGTGATTGGAGGAGGCGGCTCAGGGTGATAAGGGCTGCAATGGCTGGCCGGCGTTTTCACTGTGTGTTTTTTTTCATCTGTACTTCTAAGTTGGCTCAGTGTTTCTTGTACGTCCTGTGAAACTGTGAGCTGAAAATTCGGGCCAGGCTCAAATTCTTTCGAGGAGTGAAAGATGACACAATCCCAAAGGTGGGCCTATGGGGGGGGCACTCCCGGTACGCTGCCACCTGGTCTGCTAAAGTGCTTTGTCAGCTGTGGGAACCTGCAGGGGGTCCTGCCAGGGGAAGAAGCTTCGCCAGCATCACCCCCCCTTGAGATCCCTCCCACCACAGCTGGGCCTGGCTCTGCATCAAACTGCCCCAAGTTGGCTGTTGGCCGGTGCGACCTCTCCTGCTCTGGGACTCAATGCGCTGCCCCCCACCCACATGGTGCCCCTCCTCGCACCATCTCTAGGCCCTGGAAGTGCCACCTGCCCAGCTGCACCCCCCTCTCTGCCCCGACTTCTGTCTTTGCCCAAAGCCTTCACTGGACCAGGCTCCTCCCCCCCCAGTCACCTGTGTCTGCTCTGCCCCCTCGACCGGTCCCCCCTGTTGCAGTTTCACATCTCACAGTCCAGAACTGGTTGAAACTGGCATTCCGTCTCTCCGTCTCAGAATCAGATAGACACCTGTGTGTCCTTCAAGCCGGAAGCTTCCCAGCTTGTTAGGGCAACTAGCTTGGACAGTAGTTGTACTCCCTTTCTGATAGTGTAACATAAGCAGGCAGTTTCACACGGGAAGCCCTGGCTGCAAACACTGCTCATTCCCATGAGCTCATAGTGTTCTAAGGGTCACCCCATTGGGTAAGATGGGGCACAAGGGGTCTTCAGGTATCCACCTACCAGATACACTCTGGCTGCATCCCTTTGTTCTGGTGTTAGAAGGAGTTTTTCACTGTGTGTGCTTAAGATGTAAAAGCTGCACTTAAACGCCGCCTGCGAGCGGCAAAGACTTCACCGGCTTTCTTAGCCGGCAGACTGAAACTTTGTACCTTTCTCACTTTCGCTACAATAAAGAGACTTTGTTATGGAAATGTGGCGATTGCTTCAATCCTTCGCTTCGGAGCGCTAAGGCAAGCGCTGGAATGGGTCTCCAAGCCCCCAACTCTGCTGCTATTTACACAAATTCACAACACCCCCCCCAGCTCAGACCCCTCCTACGCACGCACGGAGAGGATGCCCTGCAGGGTGCCACGGTGGGCAGTGTGCGTGGCGGGGCTGGGGTGTGCACGGGAGCTCCCCCCGTGCCTTGCTCATGGCAATGGGGGAGGTGCGCAGAGGCGTTCCCAGAGGGCTCACGTGGTCCAAGGTGAGGTCCAAAATGTGCCAGTTGAGAGGGGATGTGCCTTTCCTCCTCTGGAGTTCCAGGGCTCTCCCCCATCCGCCCGTTCTCACTGCCTCTTGGTAGCGGGCGCGAGTGTGTCCTCCTGACACTGGCAGGAGCAGGATGCCTGTGGCCCGCTCTCTGCAGGACCTCCCGGGCTTCCGCCACAGGCATAATGGGGTCAGCATGGGAGGGGGAGCTGCACGGAGACTGGCCGGGAGGGCCTGACTGCAGCCCGGCAGGGGACTGCCTCCGGCCCCAAAGCACATCAGACGCCGACACGGCCCCAGACAAGCTGCTGGGCTGGTGTTTCCCCAAAAGCTCCCCAGCCTGACCTGCCCCCCCCCACGCCACAAGTGCCAGAGGCACAAACTCCCACTTGGGCTTCCGGAGGTCTTGTGGAGGCACATGGCCGATGGCCGAGCGTCATGGGGCTAACTGGCCACTGGGAGGCCGCCGTGTCCCCTGCACAACCCCCCTGCAGAGCCCGTCTTTGCCTGGCGCTCCCAGCCCCCGGCTCACCCAGGCCTGGGCAGGACGTGTTCCTTTCCCCAGGTTGCCATCCGTCCGCTGGAGCAACAGGGCAAGTGTGCCGTCCCCCACCAGCGCCCCCCGAGCCCCCTGCTCTTTCGGGCCCCATGCGCTCGTCTGCGCCCGCAGCTCCACAGCGGCTGCAGCCTCAGTGCCTCCCCCACTCCCGAGTGGTGCGAGAATTACTACTGCGACGATTCTCGTTCTGCGCCACAGCATTTTGCCCCCTCCAGTGTCCCAAACACTGCGGCAGCAGCAGGCAAAGCACTCCTGGGACTCCGGAAGGCGGAAATCCCTGCTGCGGCCCTGTTGGAACGTCAAGGAGCCCCTGGAGATCGGAGCTTCATCCTGCTGGCCCTGGGCTGATCTGGGGGGGGGGCTGGCAACTGGACCATCAGCAGTAGCTCCCCTGAGCCCAACTCCCCTGCTGGGCCCGGCTTCCTCCGCATCAGAACCGCCCCCCCCGCTTAACGCTGCGGAAAGTGCACCGGGTGGGGGGTGGTTGGAGGCAGTGGAGGAGCGGCAGGTTCCGGACAGGAGGCTGTATCCGTTCCCCCCCCCCCAGCAAGGTAGTCAGGCTTAGGGGAGGACTTAAGGGCCCAGCTGCTCTCCAATGCTGTTGGACCCGCCGCCTGCCGGAGCCCAGGGAGAGGCTGCAGAGCCCCCCTGCCTTCTCTGCCCTCAGGGCCCCCCGCAGCAGGCTCCCACGAGCCATCAGGGTGTCCACAGCCAGCAGGAAACCCCTCCCCCTGGGAGACGGGGGGCCCCACATGCCCTCGCCTTGCAGCAAGCCCCACGCCAGCCCCTCGCGGATGTGCCCACCGACGGCGCTTCTGGCAGCTACGAAGGGTCCCCTTCCGCCCGCAGCCTTCCCCAGGACCGGCATGCTTGGGGGCCAGGGGGGCTGCTGGTGGGCGCCCACTGGGGCTGCTGCCTTCTGCTGCCGGGCAATTACGCCTGTCGCAGCCCCGGACGGTCAGCAGGTGGTCTGAACTGGCCGAAGCCTCCGCAGCCCTCTCTCTGGCCTGGTTTCCTGGGTGCGGGTTCCTGCTCGCCTGCCGCCTGGAAGGGCCACCTGCAACGGCCCCCCTTGAGCCCCCCCCCCGAGACCTTCTCTGTGCCCGGAACAGTCCAAACGAGGCCAACAGCCTAAGTTGTTTTTGAAAGATTTAAAGCTTTTAATCAGAAACCATGAAATTTCTTCTTCCTTTATGAAGCTCCAGCATCGGCGCAGCCGCCACCACCACCAGGGGAGCCCAGCACCTCCTCCCGAGGAGACCCCTTGCCTCCTCAGGGCTTCTACATCCGCTTCTGCTTGGGCGAGGGCTGCGCGGAGGAGCCCCGCAGGTGGCCGGCAGCAGCGGCCTTCGCTCCGGCCGGGAAGTCGGCCCCCACCAGCACCTGCAGGATCTGCTGGGCAGGGAGGTCCTGGGCGCCCCCTCGCACGGCGGCGGGCACCACGTCGCAGAGGGAGGTGATGGAGCGGGCCCGCCGGGCAGGCCGGCCCACCCTGCCTGGCCGCCCGGCGGGCTCGTCGGTGGCGAGGGCCTGCAGCCTCTGCTGGATCTCCAGCAGCCCCTGGATCTCCTTGGGGCTCCACTGGGCCAGGAGGACGTCGGTGCTCTGGATCTCCTGCAGGAGGGCGGGGGCCTGCAGGGCGGCCTGCTCCCGGGAATGCCCGGCGGCGGCGGCGGCGGCAGGGTTCCTCCGGATGAGCTTGGCCACCAGGTCAGGGGCGTGGCTGTGCACCTGCCCGCTGGCGCTCCTGCCGGGCGAGCTCACGATGTTCTGCATGAGGTGCTTGATGATCTGGTGCAGCAGGTTCTTGACGGCCGTGGAGGCGAGCTGCCCGGCCTCCCCCCGGAGGGAGCCGCTCTCCCCGTTGCTGTGGTCGTGGTGGCCGGCGGCGGCCATCTGGGTAGCAGGGTGCTTGGGGGGCCAGGCGTGGGGAGAAGGCTGCCGTGCCCGGCCTGGAGCTGCCCTCTGGCCGTGGTCAAAGGGCGGGGAGCCCGGAGAGGGGCTGGTCCTGACCTTCCTGGGCACGGCCTTCTGCACCGGCTCCGGCACCTCGGCAAACGCCTCCTGCAGGACCCCGTTGTTGTCTCCTCCGGAGACGCTCCTGGGGTAGCTGAGGGCCTGGGGAGGGGACTTGATGATCTCCCGCACCGCGGCCGGGTTCCTGGCCAGCTCCACCACCAGCTTCATGCCCTCCGGGGAGCTGAAGACGTGGCTGATCTCGGGGGCCTTCTGCATCACCTGCCGCACCTGGGGGCTGTCGGTGACCAGCTCCTTCATCAGGTCCGGGCTGGAGAGCTTCCGCTGGATGAAGGGGTTCTCCAGGAGCTGCAGCATCATCTCGGGGTTGGACATCAGCTGGCTCTGGAACTCCGCAAAGTTGGCCGTGTTCAGGCCCAGGCTGGCGGTCAGCTCCCGGAGGCCCTCGCCGGCCACGGCGCTGCTCCGGGGGGCGCCCGGGTCCAGGCCGGCGCTCGCAGGGGTTGACGATCCCTGGCGGGAGGAGTGCGCCCGGTGCACGCGGAGGACCACGTAGACGGTGGCGTCGCTGTCCAGGTGGATGCCGTGCTGGCCGAGGGTCTTGTGGTCCTTCAGGATCCGCCCGGCGTACACCAGCACCACGTGGTCGGGCGAGGAGGAGAAGTGCCGGGAAATGTGTTCCTTGAGCTCCCTGACGAACATGTCCTTGTGGACGAGGAACTCCTCCTTCTGCCAGGGCGTCTTCACGATGATCCGGACGACGGGAGGCTCCGTGGGGGCGCCGAGGTCCACCCCGGGCATCTTCTGGCTTTCCACCATAACGCTGCCAAGTGCGGAGTCCTCCTTCCGGGAAAAGCCAACGGCACTTTTGGGTGAGGAGCTGGAAGAGCTTCCTTCGCGCGGCCCAGTGAAGCTCCGGCCCCGAGTCTGGCCCCTGCGCAGGGTGGCCCTGGCTGCCTCGCTCTGTCACCCTGCGAGCGACGGGGCTCCTCTTCTCCTTCCCCCTCCCTCCCCCCGGCCCAGGCGCTCCACACAACCTTCTGACGCAGAATGCAGGGTCTGTGAGGTCAGCGCTGAGGTCACCGCTGACTGTGAGTGCCCTCTGGCCCTCTGGCCACTCTCCTGCCCCCGGGGCCCACCATGCTCAGGGCCCAGCCCCACCCAGGATGCCTCCCCACACTGGCCGCCTGCGCACCGAGCCCGGTGCTGGAGACCCCCAGGCAGGCGCTGCCGCGTGGAGGGGTCTGCCTGGCCGGCCTCAGCCGCTGCTGCGGGTCCAGCTCCGCGTCTGCCTCTCGGACCGCGTCTGCCTGGGCTCCTCGGCTGCTCTGCTCGGCTTCGGATCCAAGGGTGGGCCTTGGAGGCCAGCAGCTTCAGAGGCACCGCAAGGCGCGAAGGGGCAGCCCATCCCCGGGACACCCCCAGACCGGGGCGCGTCCCCCACAGCGCCCTTCAGCCATCGTTGGGCGGCTCCAGCCCACCCCCGCTTGCTCTCTCTGCTGCCCGCCACTCGCCTACGAGGGGTGCCAAGGCGGGGCTTGAAGTGGCCCAGAGAGCACCGAAGGGGAGCCGCCCACAGCCTCACCCGGTCCGGAGCAGCCCCACAGCCCCCCCAAACCGCAGGGCCTGGAGCGCCTGCCTTCAGGTACGTGCCCCCCCCCCCGCGTGCAGCCTGCCTCAGGGACCCCTCTGAGCAGCTCACAAGAACATCAGAAGAGCCCTGCTGGATCCGGCCAAGGCCCTCCCAGTCCGGCTCCCTCAGTGGCCCACCAGAGGCCTCAGGGAGCACACGAGACAGCAGGCTGCCTGCACCCTGCGGCCACTCCCCTGCACCTGGCATTCTGAAGTCGCCTATTACCCTTGCACCACCCCCAAGGAAGACACCCGCTCTCCGTGGGGTCATCACTCAGAGAGCTGCCGCACTGCTGGGGGCTTTTGGCATAAGTGGGCGGGGGCGAGGGGGGGGTCCCATGTGGCCTCTGGCACCCTTTGCCACTGTCGAAACACAGGTGGAAGGAGCCAACCTGACAGACACCCACGGGTGCAGGGGCGATGGATGCCTGAAATTGGCACGGGTGGGAAAGCTCGCTTGTGCCACGGTCCCAGTCTGGATCGGGGCCCACAGCTGTATTGGGTGATCTGAAAAATGGAGCATTCCGGGTGTGGGAATCCAAGCTGTAAATGTGGCCCATCAGTCAAGCCCATCCCGGCTTGCTCATCTGCTGGCTGAGCCCCTGGGACCCTCTGGGGGGGGGGGGCTCTCTTGTATGTGGCCCTCGACTGAGGCCAGGCGGATGGTAGCAAGAGGCAGGACCTTCCCTGGGGAAGTCATTTCCAAGTCTCCACCCCCTTGCGACTCGGCCTGTGTGTGAGTTATAGCGCATGCCTGTGGAGACTCACCTCCCCCCCCCCCAAATTTCCAAGTCATTTTGACTCAATTCCCAAGTCATGTGCGAAGCGAGCCTCGGTGTGGGTCACAGGAAGAGCCCCTGTGCTGGATCAGGCCAAAGGGGGCCCCTCTAGTCCGGCTTCCTGTATCTCACAGTGGCCCACCAGGTGCCCACTCAGGGAGCGCACCAGGCAACCGGATGCCTGCGTTCTGTTCCCCTGCCTTGCATTCTGAGGTAGCAGGAGTGACACCTGAGAACATACGAAGGCACAAAGCTACAGAATAAAAGGGAGCTGCTGGGGGGGGCACTTATGTAAACACCTATGCACACAAAGCCGTGGTGTTGTCGTTCCTGGAGCAAGTGTAGCAGTGCAGTGCAGAAAAATGACTGGTTCTGTACAACGCCCAACGATGCCCCCCCCCCCTTCATAAGACGACCCGCAATTCCGCCTTCAGAAGGAGCGCCAGGCAGACCACGGCGTGGACCGACAGGGACTGGGCGGTGTCCACGCTCAGCAACACGGGAGGTGGCAGGACAGCCAGCTGCGGAAGGGGACAGAGGCGGCAAGTGGGAGGGTCGTGCCCAGCGGCCAGAAGCCTTCTGAGCGCAGCCCCACAGGCCCGCTACTCATTGCGGTGGGTCATCCAACGAGGCTTCCCTCCAGGTAACAAAGGAGGCTGGGAGGAGGCCTGCACATTGCCCGCCCATCGGACTGCACACTGACACGAAGGCTGGAAGGCGGTTCTCTGCTAGCGCCAGGAACCGCCTCCTGGCCTCCCCATTCTGTGCAGCTCCCCAAAACAGAAGCATCACACAGGAGCATCATTCCTCCGGCCTGAAGCCAGCCTGCCCTGCTGCTCGCGCCTGTCTGCACGCCGGCTGCCGAACGGCCCCACGTGGTCTTCCATGCGGCAAAAGACCACGTGGTCTTCCAGCAGGTGCGCCCAGACTGGTGGGGAAAATACGCGTGTCTCTGTGACTCGGGTTTCTCAGATTCGTGACTCATTTTCAAGCCAGTGGACCGGCGTCAGGCTGAGTCCCTGAGGGTGCTCCTATGTTGCACTGGAACAGGTGGGGGGGGGCTGCCTGCGCTGTATCCAGCACAGCCTGGGAGCAGGCTGAAGCCTCCATGGGGCAAGGGAGCCCCCAACGGGCCCCCTGGATCGAGACCTGCCGTTCAGCCGCCGCAGAGCCAAGGACGCCAGGCTGCCCAAACTGGGGCCACGTGGCCTGGGGACAGGAGCTTGGATGTGGGCCCTCCACCCCCTCCCTGGGCTGGCGTGCCTCCCGGCCCACCCACCCCCTGCCCAGAAACGCCCCCCGCTCTCCCTTGCGCCACCTGGCACGGCTCCTGTGCCAGCCGTTGACCCTGCGGGCGCAGTGCCGCTGCGGTGTCCTGCGCTGGCCGACACAAACCGCCTGCGTCCGTCCCAGGGCACAGCGAGGATTGCGCCCTGCCCCGAGTGCGCACGAGTGCGCACGAGTCAGTGAAACAGGCACAGGCAGGGCAGACCCAGGGCAGCCGTCAGCCTCTCCCTGACGGGGGGAGTTGGAGGAGCTGCGGCTGCTGGGACGGCCCGGGGAGGGCTCAGCCTCTGGGGACAACGCGGGGCCGGGGCTTCTGCCGGCAAAGCGATGCCCTGCGCTCGTCTCCCCTCCTAGTCAAAGCCTGCCGGGGGGGGGGAACAGACCCACCCGGGCCGAGCCCCAGAGCCTTTGCTGGCCAGGGGACCGCCCAGACTGGAGTTCTGAGCGGCGGGGCTGGAAACCAGCACAGAGGGCTGAGCCCCTGCTGGTGCTGGGTGCGGGGCTCAGCTCTGCTCAGCGGGGGAGGGGCAGCGTCAGCCGCTGAAGGCCGGCCTGTGGCTCCCGTGGGCCGTGTGCGCGACACTGCTGGGGGGGAGGGGCTGTCGGGGCCTGCTCAGAGGAGGGGGACCCCAGCCTGGTTCGAAGCTCTGCGGCAGCAACATACGGAGGGAGGTCTGGGATTGAGTCACGTCTGTATTTGGGTTCTTAGGCGACCTGTATCCCGCCCGGCACACTGCACAACCAGGACAGGTGGGAAAGAGCAGAATGCCAAGGAGAGCGAGACAGGAAGTGCGGCAGTAGCGAAATAACTGTACAGAGCAGTGCAATAAAAAAGCATCAAAGCCGAGAACACAGCCCAGGGCCAAAGGCAACCCATGGGGGGGGGGGGGGGCCATCAGGGAAGGGACTTCTCTGGCTGTTGCCCCCACTGGCTCCATGCTGATTGGCTGGCAGCATGGGGGGGGGCTCAGGGTCAGCCAGGCTGGCACTGCCAAGAGCCTTGCCAATTGGAGGGCACCCCTTGCTGGGCAGACCCTGCCCTGACTGCTGGTGGCGCTAGTCAGCTGAGACATTTGGGGGGGGGCAGGGGGTGCTGTGCCTGGCAGGCAGCCCTGCCAGGTCTCCGGGGCTGCTCCTGTTGGCCAGTGCGGAGGAAGGCGGGGGGGGCCCTCAGCCCTTCACTGAGTGGGCGTTGGAGGAGCTGGGGCTGGTGGGGCAGCCGGGAGGGGGGGAGCCCGCACCCTGCAGGGACTGGGGGAGGCCTCTGCCCGCCATGGCCGCTGACTCAGAGGGGGGAGTCTGGAGGCTGCTGGTATTCCCCACTTCAGTCCTGCCCCCCCCCGGGGCGGGGTGCACGGCTTCTTGCCTTTGCTGGCTCCTCACGACCCTGTGGGGTGGGCTAGGGGGAGAGAAAGAGGCTGGTCCCAGGTCTTCAGGGGGGCGGGAGTGACGCCCGCTCTGATCCTGCTACTGCCCAGTTCTGTGCCTTTGTCTGAAGGGGGCCAGGCCTCCTGCAGCTCAGCAGGAAAGCCCCCCCCCCGCTTTGCATGCAGCAGATGTTGGAGTTGGCGCAACTCCGTCTGCTGTCCAGAGGGGGCAGTCTAGTGTCCAGAAGGGGAAAATGTGATGCCTTGTGACCCAGACCCGACCCTACCGGTCCTCTCCTGCGGGGGTGTGGCCTTGACCTTCCTCACTTCCCTTCTCCTCTGAGCATCTCCGTTTGCCCTCTGACCACCAAGCTGGTAAGATGTGCATACCAAGGGCTCTGACACCCCCCACCATCTACGATCCCCCTCCCCCGCGATGCAGCTCTAGGGCCTCGCCTTCCAAGTGTCAGCTGTGCCTCTGATCCTCATCAGACGCTGTAGACATGCACTGGGTGGAACTGGGAGTAAACCTTTCTTCTTGCCTCTTTACCAAGCCTCTGCCTCACGTGTCTTTTGTTAATCGCAGTCAGCCTGGGTGAGGGAGGTTCCTGGGAGGTGATGTCCTAATATAAGGGGGAATCCACTGCTTCGCCTACTCTGCTAATTTCTCCATCACCAACAAGAGATTCCCAAAAGCAGACCCCGTCGGCCCCCTCCAGTCCTGCCTCTCCTGGAGACCCCTGCCTGAGATGCCCTGCAGAGCCCAGGGGCTGCTCAGGGGCTCCTGTAGTTTTTAGCGCCCCCTGCTGGCTATCAGCAAGAATGGCAGCTGCTGTCGCTGACACTCCTCCTTGGGATTGAACTGGGGCTGAGCCCCTTTGGGATCTACTTCTGAGTAAACATGCCTGGTTGTACTGCGGTTGTCTGGACTGAGCACTCAAGACAGAGCCTCTCCCCCAACACAAGCACGAGTTCAGGCGGGCACAGGAGGGCTTCATGAGTGGTCCCCGAGGGCACGAGCATCAGGAAGCCAGCGATGGGCGGCGGGGGGGGGGCATGCAGTGTGCAGTCCCAAGACAGGAGTTCCTTTGAACATGGCGCAAGGAAAGGAGAGATCGTCCTGAGAGGCAGCCACAGTGACGCCCAGTCGGCAGCCTTGCCCACGTTCCCGGGACCCACAGCCAGGGGCCACCTGCCAGAACTGGGATGGGACTGAGCAGTGGGTCAGCGCGGACTGTCTCTTCTCAGAGCCACAGAGCTCAGCTGCTGCTGCTGCTGGGGGGGAAGACGTTCGCCCCCCTCCCACACACACACACACGAGCAGAGAAGCCACCACTCAAAGGGGGGAGGGGGGAGGACCTGGCCAGGTCATGTGCCTGCGCACACTTCTGCCTGCAGACCCAGGGACCCCCCCGCCCCAGCTAGCCCAGCTTGCCTGCACTCCAGCAGGTTCCCAAGCCGCCCACCTCCCACCTGATCCAGAGAGAGGGTTCTGCCAGGCAGGCAGCCTCCAGTCCAGCCCCTGCTCGAGCGCTGGGCCCAGCTCAGGACTCAGCAGCAGCACATCTCCCCCATGCGTGAGAAGGCGTGGGCGACCCGCTCCCGGATCTGCCGTGTCCTCACCCCGTAGACAATCGGGTTGAGCATGGGCGGGACGATCACGTAGAGGTTGGCCAGCAGGATGTGGATGCAGGCGGGGATGTGGTGGCCGAAGCGGTGGGTGAGGAAGGAGAAGAAGGCCGGCGTGTAGAACATCAGGATGGCGCAGGTGTGGGAGCCGCAGGTGCGCAGGGCCTTGAGGCGGGCCTCCCGCGAGGGGAGCCGGAAGGCGGCCCGCAGGATCAGGGCGTACGACAGGGCGATGAGCACCACGTCCAGCCCCGAGGACAGGAGGGTGGTGGTGAAGCCGTACCAGACGTTGACCGAGATGTCCGCGCACGCCAGCCGCGCGATGCCCATGTGCTCGCAGTAGGTGTGCTGCATGGTGCTGTGCCCGCAGTAGGGCAGCCTCTTCAGGAGGAAGATGGTGGGGAACATGATGCACAGCCCCCGCGCGACGGCAGCCACGGCCACCCTCCCGATCACCGCGGGTGTCAGGATGGTCATGTAGCGCAGCGGGTCGCAGATGGCCACGTAGCGGTCGAAGGCCATGGCCAGGAGCACGGTGGACTCGGCGATGAAGCTGACGTGGGTGAAGAACATCTGGGCGATGCAGGCGTCGAAGGAGACCCTCCGGGACCCAAGCCAGAAGATGGCCAGCATCTCCGGCACGGTGGCCGTGGAGAGCATGAGGTCCGCCACCGACAGCATGGCCAGGAAGAGGCACATGGGGTGGTGCAGGCTGCGGTCCGTGGCAATGAGGAGCAGGAAGAGCGAGTTCCCGGCGAGCGCCACAACGTACATCAGGCAGACGGGGACCGAGATCCAGACGTGAGACTCCTCCAGGCCAGGGATGCCCGTCAGGACGAAGGTGACGGGGTCGAAGCTGCTCCGGTTGGGCGCAGGCATGCTGGGGTGGCGCCCTCTGGGGGCCCTTCCTGGCTCCTGCAGGGAGTGGAGAGAGAGGGGGGTAGCGCAGGCGGGTTCCCCTCCGGAGAAGGGCGTGGGACGGGCGGCAGGAGGTCTCGCGGCAGGGCTCTGCTCAGCTCCTGCCCCAATTTGGCCCGGGCCTGGGACGGCCGGCCAGGCTGCCCCAGGGGCCCCCCTTCTTTGCGGGGTGAGCACCCCTCCCCCGTAGGCGGCGAGCGGCCTCTCCCGATTCCCTGCTGCGCTCTGGGTGGCTTCCCCTCCCATTGGACAGAAGACTCCCTGGACTCCTGCTCCCAACAGAGCAGCAGCAGCTCCCACCGGCCGCTGGACCAGCCGGCTGGCAGCTGTGGGAGGGCGGCAGGGAGGAGGCCCTGCCCGGCTGGCCTTCTGCACACACTTGGGGAAATGATTAACCGCACAGCGATGTGGGCGCCCCAGGCAGGCCGTGCTGGAAACCCGTCAGGGCCCCGTGCTGCACCCCCACCCCCACCGCGGGTTGCTGGGAGGGGCCAGGAGCAAACCCCCAGGGTGCGGAAGGCACAGGGCAAGAGGGGCCAGCCCCCCTTCCTGGGGGAGCCTCATCCAGTGGCTGACCCCAGCCTTCCAGCCAGGCTCCAAGGGCGGTCTGGAGACCTTTTGTCCTGGGCGTGCCCGCCTTGCCCCGTGCGCGGTCGGTGTCCCGGGGCTGTGCAGGCTGAAAAAGGCTGCAGTAAATCAGGCTGCAGTTCCGGCGCGTGAGTCCCAGCAGCAGAGGCCTCACTGGGGTTTCTGTCACCCGCTGCAAGAGCTCGTTGCGTCGCCCGCCTGACCCCCCCCGCCTCCTGCAGCAGAGCATGCGGAACAGGTGACCGCATGTTAGGCGCAGCCCAAGTGCAGGGGCCTCACGGGGGCTGGGCTTGCCCCCGTTAGCTTTACCCACAGTCCAGGTCACTCGCACAGCTGCCTGGGAGTTCCAGCATTAGCTGTGATACCTGGGAAGGAGCCGACTCAGACTCCCTTCCCTGCTGTGTCACAACAACCCCCCGTTGGTTCTCAAAGCAATCAGGGCACAGTCCTACAGAGGGCGTAGCGCAGCGCAATGCGGTTCTGCCGGCGCCACGTCATCAGCACTACAACTCTGGGCCGACACAATGAGCAGCATCAGCTCACGAGCGCCAACAGGGAGCCGCCTGTGCGCCAGCCAAACCCAGTGGGTGCCCGGGTGGTTCTGGGAGGGCGGGAGGGAGGCCTTCCTGGGCGGTGGGCATGCCTGCTCAGGGAGAGCTTGGGATTGGGATGCATCCATTAGGCCACATCCATGGACTCGCCCAGCGTTCCGGCAGCATAACACCGCTGGACTCGCCCCGGGCCACGTGGCCCCAGTTTGGGCCGCATGGCTTCCCCAGACCTGTGCCTGCGATCTGAGGAACCCATAAGGAGGCTGGAGCCTCCCTTGGAGTAAGGGCCCCAATGTGCCAGGAGGCTCCTGGTACCTTCCGCCTTGCCCCGGATCCAGCGCAGGCCTTGCCTGTTCTGGTGCCAGGTGGGCTCGTGCCCTGACTCTCATTGGTCAGCTCTGTTGAAATCTACTTTTCGTGACATGAGGCTGTCGCTGTTACTTGGTTTATTGGCCATCCTTTTGGCCACCAGTGATGTCTCCCTTCCCCGAGGGTCTCTCCCAGTGCTGTCCGCCCCCCCTGGTGACACCACCAGCAGCACAGCCCAAGGATGAGGCGGGCCTCAGTCGCACACACCTGGAATCAGACACCTGCAACGAGAGCAGCTGTGTGGTCCACGCAGTCCTGGTGCCAGAGATGGCCTGCTGAACTGACTTACCCCATGGTGTGCAGCCTCTGCTGCTCCCACCCTCCAAAGGTCCAGCTCAGAACTCTCCCCCCGCCCCATTTCCTCTTCCGCCCTGTCTCTCGCTTCCAATCCAGGAAGCGGAAGGAGCAGGAGGAGCAGTGGGGGGACGTGGGCGCATAGAGATGGGTGCCTTCCCCCAAGCTGCTGCCTGAGGCAGTGGGTTCATTTGGCCTCAAGGGTGGGCCGGCCCTAAGGTCCACAGCGCACAAGCTGTGGGTTCCACCTGACACAAAGCGTGAAGATGAGGGGGGCTGCCAGTTGATAGGGACCGTCCGAAGACTGCAAGAAGATGCTGGCGGTGGCGAGAATGTCTATGGGGGCTGCCTGCCCCCCCCCCCCACCCATGCCCCTGGCAGGAGCTTTTGGAGCTTTCCCAGCACGGCCGAGGCTGCCTTCGCCTCTCCACTTCCTTCGAGTCCCTGCTGCTGCTGTCCTTCCGGCAGGGAGAGGGAGAGGGTGCGATCTCTGGGCTATGCATGCCAGGTGGATGCCCTGCCAGTGGGTGGGGCACTTTGGCAAGGGTGGGCGTCAAGAGCCTTCCCGCGAGCAACGCCGTCGCTGGGCGGCTGCCTTCCTGCACGGAAAGGATGTGGCGCATTCAGGCCAAGGCCTTTCTATTCCTCATGCGCAAGAAATGTGCACGTTCGCCTCTGCAAGGGGGCGGGGGCCAGGCTGGCTGCCCTTCAGGACTGACCCACAGCGACACTGCTGGTGTGTGCGGGGTCGGGGCTGGTGCTCTGCCTCCAGATTTAACAGCAGGACCCTCGGCTAGCACAGCTTGTCCCACCCTTTCTCACCCTGACGGAAAGGGTGGCGCCACCTGGTCATTTGGCCCATGCCAGGCTGCCTGTCAGGGTGCAGGAAAAGACTCAGGCGGAAAGGAGCTCCACGAGGGCGGGCAGAGCAGGCAAGCAGCCCGGGAAGGGGCCAGGAGCAGAGGCACTGAGCTGGGAGAAAAGCCACTTCCGCTCCCGGTCCTCGTCTTCGGCAGGAACCCCAAAGAACGGCCATTCTCAAGTCGCCACCCGCCGGAAGTAGAACCCTTCCCCAGGTGCAGAACGTGGCTGGCTGGGATCGAATCCCCCCCCCCTTGACCTTCTGCACGCAAGGACAGTTCCTCCAAGGGACAGGGACAGGTGCTGGTGTGCGGGGGCAGGAGGAGAGGGTTTGCCCTGAATCCTCCATCATAAGAACATAGGAAGAGCCCTGCTGGATCAGGCCAAAGGCCCGTCTAGTCCAGCTTCCTGTATGTCACAGTGGCCCACCAGATGCCTCAGGGAGCACAGGAGACAACAGGCTGCCTGCATCCTGTTGCCACTTCCTTGCACCTGACACTCTGAAGTAGCCTACTACTAACGTAAGTTGCACCACCCATCATGGCCTGCAGCCTGCGATGGACTTTTCCTCCAGAAATCTGTCCAGTCCCCTTTTAAAGGCACCTAGGCCAGATGCCATCACCACCTCCTGTGGCAAGGAGTTCCACAGATTACCCTCTGGGTTAAAAAAAAGCTATTTCCTTTTATCTGTTAGGCTCAAACTTTAAGGTCAAACTGAACCTTAAAATAGATTTAGGATTGGATAAGCAAGAGAACACTCACCTTCCCTTCTCCTTGCACAGACCCTCCTTCCTCCTCTCCTCCTCGCCCAGACGCGCAACTCGCTGGCCTCAGCTCACCCTTCGTTGCAACGAGGCCCCTCGCCAGGCCACATCAGCTGCAGCCCTGCCTGGAGCCCGTCGAGAAAGGGGCGAAGCTGCCCGGGCCCCCCGCTGGGGACATTTCCGCTCTCCCAGGACTGACGGGCAAGGAACTTCCTTTCGAGCCGGAGGGCTTACGGTGGGGGGCAGAGCAGGGCTTCCACGCGCCTGTAGTCCGTGACTGCCGGCTGAGCCCCCGGGGGCCACGGGCGCAGCTGTGTCGCTGGAGGGTGGGGTGGCACCTGGAGGAGGGCCTGCCCACCCAGAGCCCAAGGGACGGACCTCCAGGCTCCTGGGCAGCCAGGCTGGACACTGCGGAGCGCATTAACGATTAACAGGGCTCCGCTGGGCTGGCCTCCCGGGGCCGCCCCACCCTCGCCAGCACGCCAGGCAGGGACTGCCACAGGCCCCCAGTGACTCAGCCGTGCCCTGGCCCGCCTGCTTCCTGCTCCCCCCCCCCCCGTGAAAAGGAAGAGCATGAATGAGTACGCAGGACTGGCGGCTGGGCCTGGGGGCCCCTGCAGGGCTGGGGCCCCCCCCCACTCCTCCCGCAGCCGTTTGCGTGGCCAGCACTGCGCCCTCTAATGACAGCCGTGGATTATCTTTCCTTTCACCCCCCGCCTTTTGCCTGGGGGTGAGGGGTGGCAGGGGGCTAAAAGGGTGAGGCGAAAAACACATTGCACCGCACAGAAAAAACGTTATAGGGAAAAGCGCACCGAAAAGCAGCTGCGAGCGTTTTGAGAAGGCAGCCGCACCCCCAGCACAACCCCCGCAGCGGATCCCTGCCCCCCACTTGCCCCTAAAGCCCTGCGTGAGCTTGGACGGCCGGGGCCTCCCCACTCCCTGTGGCTGGGCTGACTCAGGGCGCCCCCCCGGGCCACACCCATCAGGAGAAGGCCTGGAGGGGTCCTGACACCATTCCAGGGGAGAACGCCCAGCGTCAACTCAAGCAGGGACGAGCGGAAAAGGGCTGGACAGACCTGCCATTCTGGCTGGCAACATTAAAAGCTGTGCGGCTTCCCCTCCCTTCTCCTCCTCCCGTCTCCCTTCTCCTCGTCCTCTTACAGTCACGCGAGAGAAGTCAGGACCCCAGACTCCGCCGTCAAGCTTCGGCCTCCCCCGGAAGACACGGAAGGTTTGGGGTCCGGCCTCCTGTTTTGTTTTCTCCTGCGGGTTCCACCCCCCCCCCCGAGCACGATGCGCTGTTTTTCTTTATTAAATAACAAGCACAGGTGTGGATGTCATCAGCCGACTCCGCACCCTCCGGCCTTGTCGTCCTGTGACAGAGGAGCAGCAGAGGCCAGTGGGCAGATGGCAATGTCCCCCTCCACTGCCTTGGGCGATTGCCCCAGTTGACCTCATGGAGAGGCCGGCCCTGGGAGTGGGTGGCCAAAACGCTTCTACTGGGCGGTCCCTTTGAGCCAGGTGTGAGGAGCTGCGTGTTCCCCTTGGCTCACCTACAGGGATTTTAGGAACCTGCTTCTGCTACCTGCCCCGGCTGGAGAGCCGCTGTTTGCAGGCAGGAGGGAGGGACGGAGAGCCCCCGGCCCACTGCCAGGCAACCCTGTGGGCAGCCGCTCTGGCGCTCAGCGCGAGAGAGACACGACGACCGGTGGGTGGGGGGCTGGGGGCGCTTCACCCCCAGAGGGGCATCTGGGAACCGCACGGCCTGCCCGGCTGCCAGGTCACCTGAGAGGCCCAGAACACCTGGCGGCACCCGTGGCAGCACAAACCTTCCATGCCGGCCACATTCCTTGCCTGCGGGGTCCTCCGTGCCCCTCCGCCTTAACAATACCTCCTCCGAACCTTAACAATACTGTCAGGATTTGCACCGTTTCTCTTCTACCTGCACCTGCTCGTCCCCTGCATATCGACATCACTTCCTGCTTCATCACATCACTCCCGGCCCTTAGAGGCATCACAGGTGCTGTTTGGCCTGCTGTACGAGACGAGTTTGACACCCCTGCTCAGCTCAGCCCGCTGCCTTCAAGTGGGACCCTGCACTCCCACCCGGTCCATCGTCCAGCCTGCAGACCCTTCAGGGGCTCCACGGCAGGGATGTCATTCAGGGGGAACGGGCCAGAACGGGCGTTCCGGATCCCAACGGGCTCCGTGGCTGCTTCCGGGTTCCCGACAAGTGCCAATCAAAAGTGCGTTCCTGTTCCTAAATCATTTGAATGACACCACTGCTCCACGGCCCTCCTCGGCAGCTCCCGGGCCCCGGCAGCTCCACTCACCCACGTGCTCAGAGCTCCCCCCCCCAGTCCAAGGCTGCTGCCTTCCCCACCACGTCCTCCGGTGGCCGTGGAGCGGTGCCTGAAGATGTGGCGGTGGTGGCCGCAGAGGTGTCACTAGGGCTTGTGTCGTCTGGTAGGAGAGCTCATGGTGCCCCCAGGTGTCGACCTTTCCTTGTCGCTTGTTTTAATCTGCAACAGCACAGGCTGCCCAGCAAACCAGTAGCCCACAAAACCCCCAGCGGTCGACTGGGTGACACTCACAGCGCAGTCCTATCCTGCTCTGGAGTAGCGAGGCCAGCGGGCCGGTCCCAGGTGGGCTCCTCGTGGCCCAGGCCCTCTGGCCTCACTGCTCCTGCGCAACGTAGGATTGCGCTCAGCCGCTTCCGTGACAGTCTCCATCCTCCGTGACAGAAAGGCAGCAAGCCAAGTCCAGAGCCCCCCCCCCTACATCTCATCTCGTGGGCCGCAGCCGCTCGGCACTGCAGAGGGAACGATGCGCAGCCTGGAAGCTGACCGCCCCCCTGGGCCTCCGGCTGCCTGGCTGAGCTTCTCCCCTCATCCTCCTGATGTGATGGGGGGTTGGAGCGTGAGCAGCAGGGGCCTGGTGTGCTGGGGCTGGGGGGGGGCTCCTTGCCGGCTCCATTTGTGCGCTGCCCCCCCCAGCCCAGCCTCTTCAGGGCAAGCCTTTCCTCCTCCGAAACATGCGCCACACTCTGCCCCGGATCTCCTTGGTCCTGACGCCGTACACGATGGGGTTGAGCGTGGGGGGCACCAGCAGGTAGAGGTTGGCCAGGAGGATGCGCACCTGGGGGGCCACCCGGTGCCCAAAGCGGTGCGTCAGGATGGAGAAGAGGCCCGGCACGAAGGCGATCAGGATCACGCAGAGGTGGGAGCCGCAGGTGTGGAAGGCCTTGAGCCGGGCCTCTCTGGAGGGCAGGCGGAGGACGGCCCGCAGGATCAGGCCGTAGGAGGCTGCGATGAGCAGGATGTCCGAGACGCCCACGTAGAGGGCCACGCCCAGGCCGTAGTGGCTGTTGAGGGTGACGTCGGCGCAGGCCAGCTTCACCACTGCCATGTGCTGGCAGTACGTGTGGGGCACCTCGTGGCTCGCGCAGAAGGGCAGCCCCCTGGCCAGGACCGGGAGGGGCGTGACTAGCGCCACCGCCCTGGCCACCACCGCCAGCCCCACCTTGAGCAGCACCGGGTGGGTCAGGATGGCCTCGTAGCGCAGGGGGGAGCAGACGGCCACGTAGCGGTCAAAGGCCATGGCCACCAGGACGCTGGTCTCCATCACGGAGAACGCGTGGATGAAGAACATCTGCGCCAGGCACCCGCCGAGGCTGATCTCCCTGGCGCGGGACAGGAGGACGCCCAGCATCTTGGGCAGTGTGGCGGAGGAGATGACCAGGTCGATGGCGGCCAGCATGGAGAGGAGGAGGTACATGGGCTTGTGGAGGGCGGGCTCCGTCCTGATGACGAGCAGGAGGGTCCCGTTCCCCACAACGGTCACGATGTACATGGAGGAGAGCGGGATGGAGAGCCAGAGGGAGGCGGCCTCCAGCCCTGGGATGCCCAGGAGGACAAACGAGGAGGGGCTGAGCTGGGAGCTGCCGTTAGTGGTGGGCATCATGGGTCTGCACCAGGCATCAGGCCGGTCCTGCAGGAGGGGGAAGAGCAGAGAACATCTGTCAACAGCCAGACCACGTCCTCCTGGAAGACAGAAGAAAAGCCCCCGGGCTGGATCAGGCCAGCCAAAGGAGACCCATCTAGTCCAGCTTCCTGCATCTCACAGTGGCCCACCAGGTGCCTCAGGGAGCCCACGAGACAACAGGCTGCCTGCATTCTGTGGCCACTCCCCTGCACCTGGCATTCTGAGGTAAATCCTGAGGTAAACTCACTGGTGGCCAGTCAAGATGCTCCACAGCATTTCTCTTTGACAGCCACCAGAACAGATGCTCCTCTGCAGACACGAACATAAGAACCTAAGAAGAGCCCTGCTGGATCAGGCCAAAGGCCCACCTAGTCCAGCTTCCTGCATCTCACAGCGGCCCACCAGGTGCCCCAGGGAGGCATGAGACAACAAGACGCTTGCATCCCATTGCTACTCCCTTGCAGCTGAGGTAAAATATTGAGGGAAATATGAGGTAAATAAAAGAAAATTTGCTATCCTGTCTGTGGGGAGGGAGCTATAATAACTTGCAACCCAATCTGGACGTTAAGAACATAAGAAAAGCCTCACTGGATCAGGCCAAGGCCCAACTAATCCAGCATCTCACAGTGGCCCAACAGATGCCTCAAGGAAGAACACGAGACCACAAAATGCTTGCATCCTGTTGCCACTCCCTTGCACCCGGTACTCTGAAGTAGCCTTCTATTAATGTAAGGAGGTTGCACAACCCATCATGGCCTGTAGCACACAATGGACTTTTCTTCCAGAAATCCATCCAATCCTTTTTAAAGGCATCTAGGCCAGATGCCATCACCACCTCTAGTGGCAAGGAGTTCTACAGATTACCCGCTGAGTAAAAAAGCATTTCCTTTTATCTGTTTTAACTCTCCCCACGCTCAATTTGAGTGGATGTCCCCGGGTTCTGGTGTTGTGAGGGAGGGAAAAGAGCCTCCCTCTATCCACTCTGTCCGTCCCATGCATAATTTTGTAGGTCTCAAAGACGAGCTTGGCCGGGGCCCTGGCAGGGACCGTGCGCAGTGTGGGGGGGGGGCAGGGAGGACCAGCCCTTGGAGGGGCCTCATGGGTGGCTGGGGGAGCCCCGCACTCCAGGGCAGGCATGACCTCGTGGGAACAAAGCGGCCCGAGGTCTGGACGGGGCTCGGGCGGCCACCCGCTGATCGGCGGAGCCTGGCCCAGAGAGCGGAGTGCGCAGCTGTGGCTCCCAGGGGTGGGTGGCCCTGGCGTCGCTGGTTCTGGGCCCTCATGAGCAGTCGTGGGCAGCGCATGCCTCCACTGCAGGCAGTGGCTCTCACACCAGCCCGCCTGCCTGCCCGCCTGCCCGCCCTGGCCAACGGTTGCCCTCAGAGCCCCCCAACGGGCCGTGTGAGTGCTGGGCGCTGCTTTCCTCGGAGGTCAGGCGGCCCCCAAGGTCTCTGCTTGCCCGGGAAGGGGCGATGGTCCGACTCTGCAGCCTCCGGCTTCCAGAATGGCCTTTTGGGACAGCTCCTGCTTGGGCTGCCCCCCTGACTGCCTCTCCCGGCTGCCCCCTCTGCGTCCCGCCTGCCAGGCTGGGTCATGGCATCTGCGTGCCACAGGGGCCAAGGGGCGCTGCCAGTCTCCCCCCGCGCCTCTGCTTCGCACACTGCCCCTCGAGGCCCCGCCCACTCCCACAGGCTCTGCCCCTGCGCCTTCTGCGCCCGTCTGCCTGCCAGCCCCCGCCCAGCCCGCGCAGGGCAATGCCCGGCTAGCCCAGCTAGGCAGGGCTTCCTGCAGGCCCCTTCCTTCGGGGGAGGAGGCCCCGCCAGCCCAAGCCCAGGGCCCACCTGAGCCAGCAGCGCCTCCGCCACGGAGACCCCTCGTGACACGCCGCGGCCTGCGAGCAGGAGAGAAGTGGGCCGGCCCTCCCGTGGCCACTCCCCTGCGTCTGGTGGCTGCAGACAGCTGCCGTGGCCAGCAGCTGGGGGCGGATTTTCCCAGTCCCTTTTGAAAGCCCTCCAAGCTCGGGGCCATCCCATAACTGGTGGCCATGAATTCCACAAGTAAAGCAACCTGTGCCCCTTCCTCCGCCCGCAATCTCCTGCCAGTCAGTGCCACTGGCTGCCCCAGCCTGGGAGAGACGGGGAGGACCGTCCTCCTCCCCCTTGGGCCCCCTTCCCCCAGCCTCAGTGCTCCACTCGCGGCAGGAAGGGGCTCCAGCCAGCCCTCCGCCCTCTGGGGGTCCTCCTTCGCGCCTTTCCCCGCTCTGTGAAATCCCTGCTGAAGGGCGGAGGCCGGGCCTGGACACCCGCTGCACAGAGGCCGGGCCGATTCTCCTGGCCCAGCAACCGCAGTCGTCAGCGCACCCCCCAGAGCCCTCCGCCCCACCCCAAGACCTCCTTCCCGGCCTGGCACTGACGGGTCAGAAAGTGCGAGGGGGATCTGCGGCCCAGTCTGGGGAGGTCCTGCTGGAGCTTTTCACCGCCTCCTTTGGCTGGCGCCCCCCCCGACTCGCCCCGCTGTTTGCTTCCGGCTGCTCCAGGACACGGCGCAGACGAGAGGAAGCGCAGCTGCCCCCGGAAGGCGCCCGAGGGGTCCCGCTGCTGACGCCCCCACTGGGAAAACTGCCCGCTCCGCCCTCCTCCCTGCCCGCCCCTGAGCCAGTGCCCAGCCACGACAGGACCCGCCCTGGGCGTCCCCCGCTGCTGCCCACGCGGCTGCCCCTTGCCCAGCGCCCTCGGAAGGCGGGAGGCGCCAGGGGCGACGGAGCACCCTGCACCCACCGGCCGGCCGACCCCCCCAAGCCCTCTTCCCCCAGGAGGCCGTGTGCCCCCCGCAGCCCAGCAGGGGTGCTGACGACGGGCTCTGCTGCCCCGTTCGCCCAGCTGGCATCCAGCGGCGCAAACTCCTCCACGCAGAGCAGGCAGCTGACGCCCCTCCAGCGCCCAGCCCTACGCCCTGCGAGGCTCCCCTCCGTGCCCCTCCCGTGCCTCACGCTGCCCCTCTGCCAGCCTCTGTGCCCCACCTGCCCACTGCAGGCTTCCGCAGGCTGCCTGGTGCCCCCTTTGCCCCTGAGCAGCCAGGCCTGTCTGGCCACTGCCGTCCTTCCCTGCGGCCGCCAGCCTGGAGCCTCTGCCGGCGGAGGCTGCCCTGAGGACCGGCTCCCCAGCCCCCCCCCCCCAGTGTGCTGCAGGCACTCACCTGCTTCCCGGCCGGAAGGCTGGCGCCCAGCAGCGGGCAGCCTGGAGGACGGCAGCAGGAGCCCCCCCTCAGTGACTCTGCCAGGAGGGCTGGGGAGCCTTTGTGGGGAGCCGAGGCCCTGGGAGGGAGGCCCGGAGGTCCTGGAGGGGCAGCAGCTGCTCTCCGCAGGGAGGACGGGGAACACCTCGGCTGAAATGCCCTCAGCGGCCACGGGGGGGGGGGGCGGGGCGGGGCGGGGGTGCTGCTCACACACCCCAGCAGGATAGCGCTGCCTGCTGCCTGAGCCTGCCTGTGAGAAGATTGTGTGTGCTGTGTGTGTGTGCGAGTGCGTGTGCGGACCTGGACGTGCCCAGGGGCAGTCCCCTGCTGCTGCTGCTGCTGCTGGAGGTCCAGCTGAGACTGACCCCTGCCGGTCTCTTCGCATCTCAAGCAAGTGACTCCTGGACAAGGGATGGGGGGGGGGCTGGCTGCTCCCCAAAACGCCTGGCTTGGCTGCAGCCGAAGGACGGCCAGCCAGAGGAGCAGCCAGAGACGGCAGCCCAGCAGCCCCCTGCCCGCAGCCAGGCTTGGCACTTGCCCTCCGTGAACCCGGCCCCCGGCCGTCGCCTCGGTCCCCTGCGCGCCCACCTGCGCTTCCCCTGCCGCAGCGCTCCTGCCGCTCACACCCAGCCAGCCTCAGCCTCATCGCAAGGCTCCCCCCCCGCAGCACCTCTGCCTGGTGGCCACCGTGGGCCTGCACCCAGCTGGCACCGCCAAGCCCCTGTTCACCGTCAGCCTGAGGAGGAGGAAGCCCCTCATTCAGCCCCCAGCAGCCCTGCTGAGGGCTGGGGCCGGCTCCACGTGGCAGGGAGGCAGGCCTGTGATCTGGGGCAGGAAGGCAAAAAATGCAAAAAGGGGAACCGAGAGCTGCTGATTTGAGACGGGGGGGGGGGCTCAGGATGACTGCGACAGGCATTCTTAGCTGTCGGAAGTCAGTTTAAGGTTAGAAAAGAAAACACAATCGCGGGCGTAGGCCTGCACAGGACCTGCTAGAGACTAGGAAGCAGGGAACAGAACAGCGAAAGATGCAGAAAAGCAACAGTCCAACATTCTGCTGCCTGCACAAAGGGAACCTAGAAATGCGTCTTGGCAAAGAAGTAGTAGCAAGAGGGGCACAGGCATAATGACCCTATGAGGAGGAGTTGTTGTTCAGTCGCTAAGTCGCGTCTGACTCTTCGCGACCCCCTGGACACCAGGCCCCCCCCCCCGTCCTCCACATGCTCGTCGCTTCGGTGACACTCCCTAACCATCTCATCCTCTGCCGCCCCCTCCTCCTTTGGCCTTCCATCTTTCCCAGCAGGAGGGTCTTTTCTCAAGAGTCCCCTCTTCTCGTGAGGTGGCCAAAGTCTTGGAGCTTCAGCTTCAGGATTTGTCCTTATGAATACCCACCCCAAATACGTAATGGCTCATTTAAATGACCATGCACTGTATGGGAAAGGATAGGGGTACGTGTTCAGGAGTACTACATACCAGGCGGACGGAACGTTTATAACTTCTTAGTAGCCGGCCAATGGCGAACGGAAGAGGGAAGTCCAGCCAGGGCAGGGTCCATCTAGGTTGTAACTGGGCATTGCCCGAGGGGGTGGTTTTGCCCCTCCCTTTGCTGCAGAAACGAAATTCAAGCTGCCACCTCACCCACGCTCTGTGCATTGTTTCAGTGCTGAATGTCTGACCAGGGGGGTCAGACATCCCCTTCTGAAGCACCGAGGCTTGGCCGGGGGGGGGCAGGCACTCTGTTTCAAATTTGGCACACCGGTGCTGATTGGTCAGTGGGATCGACACACACCTGCTTTGGTCAAGGGGGGTCAAACCACTCTTACCATTGGGTGCAACTGGGCACTCTGGCGTCAGGCCACTGGGGCCGGGCACCTGGCGGGTCGGGGGGGGCCGCCCTTCCTAACACACGTAGCCTGGACCAAGGGCTGTAGGCAGGCAGGGAGGGAGGGCAGGAGGGGAGGGGGCGCCTGACGGGATGTGGGGTCCAAGAAGCCGGCCGAGCAGCCCTCGCTTGGGGAGGAGCCAGGCAAGGAGGGGGCTGCGAGGTGTTCCGGCCCTGGGTGCCGGCCTGCTGGCTGGCAGGCAGGGTGGGTGGGTGGGTGGAGGGTTGGGGTCAGGGTGCTGCGCAGCACCAGCAGGAGAGCAAAGGGCACGGCCCAGGCGCAGGGAGCGAAGACTTCTGCTCCAGAGCGCCCCCTGGGATCCTTGGGTGGGCTGGCCCAGGACGGAGGTCTCCCCTCGCAAGCCGGGGCTCTCAGGGTCAGGAAATGAGGCCCCCTGGCCCGAGGAGCTGCAGCCCCCCCAGCCCCCCAGTGCTGCTCCGGCCCTTTGCTCTCCAGGCAGGTGCCAACCACCACCTGCAGGGCCCTGAACCGGGCCTGCTGCACGAACGGGCCCAGCACTGGCCCGCAGTTGCCCAGCGCAGAACGCTGCAGAGGGGCCTCTGCATCCCGACAGCCGTGGAGACGTCCGCAGGGCCCTTGGAGTAGCGCCTCCTGGCTGTGGCCGTGTCTCCCCGGGCAACCTGACTGGCCCCAGAGGGCCCTGAGCTGTGTGGGAAGGCAGGGGTGCTGCTGCCCCCCTCTTCTCTCTGGCAGGGCAGCTTCCCTGGACGCTGTGCTCTGCAAAGCCTGGTGTGACGGCGTGCCCCCCCCCAATGCGCAGCCCAGCCTGGGAGAGGGGAGGTTGTGCCTCCTGCAGCGGTGGCAGCACTCGGGGGGGGGGAGCAGCAGCCCTCTGCCCATGCAGGGCCCATTAGGGAAGTGCAACTCCCCCCCCCCCCGCGGCGTTCCTGTTGGCGGGGGCAGGCCCAGCGGCTGGGCTCCCTCTGGTGGCAGCAGGTGGCAAACGTAAGGCAACCTGGAGACAGGGATAAGCAGCCAGGTGGCCAAGTTTGCGGATGACACAAAACTTTTCCAGGTGGTGAAGACCAGAAGGGATTGTGAAGAGCTCCAGAGGGATCTCTCCCAACTGGGGGAATGGGCAGCAAGATGGCAGATGCGTTTCAACATAGACAAGTGTAAAGTGAGGCACATTGGGGCCAAAAACCAAAACTTCACCTATAGGCTGATGGGTTCTGAGCTGTCTCTGACAGCTCAAGAGAGAGATCTTGGGGTGCTGGTGGACAGTTCAATGAAGGTATCGACCCAAAGTGCAGCAGCAATTAAGAAGGCCAGTTCCATGCTTGGGGTAATTAAAAAAGGGGTTGAGAATAAAACAGCCAATATTATCATTTGTTGTTGTTGTTCAGTCGCTAAGTCATGTCCGACTCTTCGCGACCCCCTGGACCACAGCACGCCAAGCCTCCCTGTCCTCCACTAGCTTCTGGAGTTTGCCCAATTTCATGTTGGGACTCTCAAGAGTCTTCTCCAACACCATAATTCAAAAGCATCAATTCTTTGGCGCTCTGCATTTCGTATGGTCCAGCTCTCACAGCCATACATACTGGGAAGACCATCGCTTTGACTATGCGAACCTTTGTTGGCAGGGTGATGTCTCGGCTTTTGATTAAGTTGTCTAGGTTCACCATAGCTTTCCTCCCAAGAAGTAAACGTCTTTTAATTTCATGGCTGCAGTCACCATCTGCGGTGATCTTGGAGCCCAGGAAAGTAAAGTCTGTCACTGCTTCCATTTCTTCCCCTTCTATTTGCCAGGAAGTGATGGGAGTGGTTGTCATGATCTTAGTTTTTTTAATATTGAGCTTCAAGCCAATTTTGGCACTTTCCTCTTTCACCCTCATCAGAAGGTTCTTTAGGTCTTCCTCACTTTCTGCCATTAGAGTGGTGTCGTCTGCATATCTGAGGTTGATATTTCTCCCAGCAATCTTGATTCCAGCTTGTGAATCATCCAGCCCTGCCTTCCTCATGATGTACTCTGCATATAAGTTAAATAAGCAGGGTGACAGTATACAGCCTTGTCGTACTCCTTTCCCAATTTGAAACCAATCAGTTGTTCCATGTCCAGTTCTAACTGTTGCTTCCTGACCCGCATACAGGTTTCTCAGAAGGCAGATCAGGTGGTCTGGTACTCCCATCTCTTCAAGAACTTGCCACAGTTTGTTGTGATCCACACAATCAAAGGCTTTGGCATAATCAATGAAGCAGAAGTAGATGTTTTTCTGGAATTCTCTTGCTTTTTCCATGATCCAGCGAATGTTGGCAATTTGATCTCTAGTTCCTCTGCCTCTTCGGAAACCAGCTTGTACATCTGGTAGTTCTCGATTCACATACTGCTGAAGCCTAGCTTGTAGGATTTTGAGCATCACCTTGCTAGCATGTGAAATGAGTGCAATGGTGCGGTAGTTTGAATATTATCATGCCATTGTACAAATCGATGGTAAGGCCACACCTGGAATATTGTGTACAGTTCTGGTTGCCATACCTCAAAAAGGACATAGTGGAGATGGAAAAGGTGCAGAAGAGAGCGACAAAAATGATTACGGGGCTGGGGCACCTCCCTTATGAAGAAAGACTGCAGCGTTTGGGGCTCTTCAGCCTGGAAAAAAGGCACCTGAGGGGGGATATGATTGAGACATACAAAATTATGCACGGAAGGGATAGAGTCGATAGAGGGATGTTCTTTTCCCTCTCTCAAAACACCAGAACCAGGGGGCATTCACTAAAACTGAGGGTTGGGAGAGTTAAAACAGATAAAAGGAAGTACTTTTTTATCCAGCGGGTAGTTAATTTGTGGAACTCTTTGCCACAGGAGGTGGTGATGGCATCTGGTCTGGATGCCTTTAAGAGGCGATTGGACGGATTTCTGGAGGAAAATCGTGGGCTATAGGCAATGATGGATTGTGCAACCTCCTTACAAAGATGGTGGGCTACTTCAGAGTACTGGGTGCAAGGGAGTGGCAACAGGATGCAAGCGTCTTGTGTCTTGTGCCTCCCTGGGGCACCTGGTGGGCTGCTGTGAGATACAGGAAGCTGGACTAGATGGGCCTTTGGCCTGATCCAGCCAACCCCCGGCCCTTCTTGTTATCTGAATGAGCAGAAAGTGAAGCTAGTGGGCGGGGTTAGCGGTGACGTAAATACACCCAAAACAATCCTCATTCCAATTATTTCAAATGGGTTTTCGCAAGATGTTTCGGACTTATTTGTTTACTCCTGAAGTAAAAACTCACAAAAATAACAACGTGTGATCGTGGACAAACATCAGTGGTAACCATATTATGAGTTAATATGCAATTCCAAGGTTTAATTCCGCAGAATTATATTACTGAACATACCGGACAAAATGCCGCTTGCTGCCTATGTAAACTCGGATTGCACTGCTTTGACGGGCTTATGTTTTGAAATCTACACAACCAAAAATAAAGTGTGAACGGGAAGGAAAGAAATAAAGGGGAGGGTGGGGAAAAATTAGATAAATATGTAGGAAAATTACATTAAAATCTCTCAATGTATAACACAAGCAGTTGTCAATAGGAGAATAGTTCTTTTTTACTTCTAGGCTATTAAGTGTATTTTTTTTAAACTTCTACACTCACCCCCCCCCATAAAACAAATTCTGTTAATGTTTGGAATTTCAAAAATATTACCGTAGAAAATGGAAGGCGGGAAAAAAATGTGTAAACGGGAAGGGGGAAAAAAGGAGACGGGAATTTTTTTTTATTTTTATTTTATTTCTTCATATCTACTTCAGTTTGTGAAGGGCTGCATACTTTATGAAGTGATATTTTTCTGTAGCAACGAATCACAATGATTTTAAGTACCTGTGCAAAGTAATCCCATTTTCCGTCCAGCGATTCGCGCACCCGTACGCAGAACACGCAGGCATGCTTAAAGATGTTGAGATTAACTTTACCACACGGGCAGGGAGATTTTTATTCGTGACGCCGTGGCGGCAATCCTCCTTCGCGGCAATGATCTGAGATAGACCCATGGCTTCAAGTCTGTGACGTCATGGCCCCTCCAGCGAAATATAATACCTTCATGGATCCAGCAGGGCTCTTCTTAGGTTCTAACTGTTGGGCTGGGTCTTGACCTCCCTTCATGCAGCAGCTCATTTCTCTGCGAGGTTTTTGGCATTTGTGCGTTTCTGTCTTGGCTGCAGGAGACTCAAAGCGGCCATCAGGCGGGACGCCAGGCCAGCTCTTTCTGGTTTCGGCCTCTCCCCTACTTGGGGCAGCCCCAGGAGAAAGGCTGCATCCTGTGGGGCCGGGGGGGGGGGGGCTCAGGGACCAGCCGGGCTCCTTGGAGGAACCTGGTCAGCTGCCGGCCCCGGCACGAGCCCCGGCCAGCGGAGCCACCTGCAGAGCCCATCAGTGGGCACTGTGCCAGCTCCCTCCCTCCCTGCAGCAATCTCCACCACATATCCTCCAGAAGGGCTCCGGCAGCAGATCTCGCAGGACCCTGCCTGTCGCTCCTGGGTCCCACTTCCCAGCATGCTGCCCACCGCGTCCTCCCAGGCTCCAGTGGGCCTCTGCCTGCCCAGGCAGCATCCATTGCCCCACAGACCAGCCGTGCTGGCGCTGCTTAGGGGTCTGGCTGTCTGGGGAGCCCCTGCCGAGACCTCTGGTCACTCTGCAGGTGGCCCCATGAGAGCTGCCAGCCAGCCAGCCAGCCCTCTCTCCCCTGGGCGGGGCAGCCTTGGGAGCCGGAGAGGCTCTTCAAGGTGCGCGTCAGGAGGCTCCTGGCACCTCTGGCGAGCTCCACGGCCTCGGCTGGGCTGGGAGTTCTTGCACCGCAGGTCCCTCCTCCTCACCCGTCGGCAGTCCCTGCAGCTGCTCTCAGGGCGGCTTCCTAAACGCTGCTAGTGCCCTGCAAAGGCTCTCCTCCTCCTCCCTCCTCCTCCTCCTCCTCACTGCCTGGCTGGTGAGTTTGGCTTCTGCGAACCGGGTTCGGCTCTTCCAGGCGCCTCCTGTCTGCGGTCGCCTCGGGTGGGGCCTCGCCGGCTCCAGGCTCCCCCCTTGGCTCAGCCTTCCCTCCCCTGACCCCTGCTGCAGGTCCGGCCCCGGCAGGGCCCTGAGATCTCCCGGCCTGTCCTCCTCCCCGGCAGCCGAGCGCGTGGCCAGAGTGGAGCCCGGGGCAGGGGAAGGCCAGGCGGAGGCTGCGCCCGAGCGGCTGAGGGCTGGGGTCGTTGGGGTGGGGGTGGGAGGAGCGCTTGGGGCGGCTCTGGGGGAGAGCAGCGTCCGAGGAACGTCACTGGCCACTCCGGGGCTCAGCCGCTTTGGGCCCCCTCAGCAGCGCTCTGTGCGTTGCGCGGAAAGGAGCCGGCGGCTGCAGGAGGGCGAGCCCCGGGGACGGCCGTGAAGCGCATTCGGCGCGCAGACGTCAGGGACGGCGCAGTCCCGGAGATGCCCCCTTGTGCGGAGAAGCACCAGTGGGGGTCGCTCGTGGGGACACTTCCCTACGCGAGGCTCGGGGAGAGGAGGACGACCCGGCAAAGGGAGCACGTCGACAGGGCCGCCCCCCCCCCCCGCACACAGGCATCGGGGCCACTGCAGCAAGCGGGGCTGACCTCTGAGCGGCCGTCATCCGAAGGCCCTGCCGGTCAGCTGGGAGGGAGGCTGCTGAGTAAAGGGCTTGTGGTCTGCACCTGCCGGCAAGACTTTGGGGAGGGGCTGCGCTTGGGGGGTTAGGGTTAGCCATTCAAAGCATCCCTTTACTATTTCTCGGGTCTCAGTTCTGCTTTGCTTGTGGAAAATCCCATTGACTGAGACCTGCCTGAGCAAAATGAATGACAGAATTGCACCTCCAGGGCTGCTAAGGAAGATTCAGGAACCTGCAGGGGTAGGAAACATGACAGCCGCCCATGGGCCCGATCCTCTCCAGCCTGCCGGTGCTGATGCAGCCGCCCTGCAGCCCGGAGGGTGGGGGACCCGCGTCCCAGCCTTGTGGAGATCCCTGTGACTCCCCCCCCCCATTGCAGGATGCGGTTTCACGACTGCCTCAGCACTGCCGAGTTGGAGAGGATCGGGCCCTCAGAAGCACCGTGTGCTCCTTGGCGGCAGAGGCTGGTGCTGGCTTTTGTGACTGCAAACCAGCTAAACCGTTGTCAAAATCGTAATGCAGGAGACACGGTGTTGTTGTCCTCCTGGATGGCAATCAAACGCCTTCACAATGCAAAACTGAATTTTTGGTAGGCAGCTGGAGAAAGTCCTTCGTAGGGCAGAAAACCCACCGCACTCACTCCAAGCCATTCGCAAAGAGGCTTGACTTGCCCTGCTGCCAATCCCTGCTCCTGAGCTGCGGAACTGTGCACAGAAGCGTCTGTCGTCCGGGTGGCCCTGCCGTTTCCCGCTCCGCCTGTGCCCGTGTGTGTGCGCGTGTGTGTGCGTGTGTGCGTGCACACCTGGGGCAGCAGAGCCAGTGAAACCGGGAACACCTCTCAGCCCAGCCAGGCGTGCCGCATCCACTGCCCCGCAGAAGGGGGTGATGGGGAGGGAAGCGACAGCCACGGTTTCAGCCTTCGCAGGAAAACGAGAGCAGAGGCCAGGCCGGGAGGGGGGGCAGCACGGAAAGGCCCCTCCTGCACGCACTGCTGACTCCCCTTCAGGCGGCAGGGCGGAGAATCTCGCCACAGCTGGTTTGTGAGGGCCCCCCGAGCTCAAGCCGCTGAGAGGCCCGGGGCGGCTTTCATGGCCTCGGGGGGGGGGGGCCCTCGCCCCTCCCTCCCGCCCTCGCCATCTCTCCGTGTCGTGCTCTGTCTGGTCTGCAGGTGCTGCGGTGGGCAGTGACGGCCGGCTGCTGGACAGGGTGTGCGGCTCTGCCGAGCGTGGACCATGGCCTCCGCCAACCTGACCCCCTGGCTGCCCCCCACCTTCCTCCTGCAAGGCGTCCCGGGCCTGGAGGCCTCTCAGCTGTGGTTCTGCATCCCGGTGGGCACCATCTACGTGGTCATCCTGGCCGGGAACTGCACCATCCTGCTGGTGGTTGCCACCGAGCCGGCCTTGCGCAGGCCCATGTGCCTCTTCCTGTGCATGCTGGCCGCCATTGACCTGGCCGCCTCCACGGCTGCCTTGCCCAAGATGCTCTGCATCTTCTGGTTCCAGGGTGGGGAGATCCGAGCGGGCGCCTGCCTGGCCCAGATGTTCTTCATCCATGCCCTGTGCATGATGGAGTCGGCCGTCCTGCTGGCCATGGCCCTGGACCGCTACGTGGCCATCTGCTTCCCGCTCAGGTACGGCACGGTCTTCACCGGCTCGCTCGTGGCCAAGATGGGCGTGGCCAGCGTGGTCCGGGGGACGCTGCTGATGGGGCCCTGCCCCTTCCTGATCCGGAGGCTCTCCTTCTGCCGGACCAACGTCATCCGCCACACCTACTGCGAGCACATGGCGGTGGTGAAGCTGGCCTGCGGGGACACCCGGGCCAGCCGGGCCTACGGGCTGAGCGTGGCGCTGCTGGTCATCGGAGGGGACCTGGTGGGCATCGGCCTGTCCTACGTCCTCATCGTCCGTGCCGTGCTGCGCCTCTCCTCCCGCCAGGCCCGGCTGAAGGCCTTCGGCACCTGCGGCTCCCACCTCTGCGTCCTCCTGATCTCCTACAGCCCGGCGCTCTTCTCCTTCTTCACGCACCGCTTCGGCCCCCGGGTGGCCCCCCACGTCCACATCCTGCTGGCCAACCTGTACCTGCTCCTGCCTCCCATGCTGAACCCCATTGTGTACGGGGTGCGGACCAAGGGCATCCGGGACAGGGTCGCCAGGGCCTTCCTGCCGGGCAGGCTCCGGGCTGAGCTCAGCCCTGGCTGAGG
>JAJKFI010000215.1:17431-66478 GCA_029204185.1 Lerista edwardsae | reverse complement strand
TAATGCGCTTGTCGGGGGGTGGGTGGGGGGGCCTGCTCTCTGCCCCGGGTGCCCCTCTGTGGCGGCTGGCGAGGTTTGGAGCTGGTGGGGCCGAAGTCCTCCGCTCGTGCCTCGCAGGATGCAGCCCTGCAGCGGCTGTGGAGGACTGTAGACGCCCCTCCGGCTGTCTGATGGCTCTGCTGGGCAATGCCTGAGTGCCAGGCAGGAGCCCTTCACTGACCCCCCCCCCCGACCCCCCCCCCCGGGGAGGTGATGCACCGTTCAGATCTCCTCCTCAGGCGAATGGCACTTCCTGCGTTGTCCCGCTGGGCCCGGCAGGCACTGACCCTTCCGGCCCGTCTTTGCCAGGTCCCGGTCAGGCACCCTGAGTGAGCGTCGGGGAAGCTTCCCAGCGAGTGAAGGACTCCGCGCACACAGAAGCACGGCGGCAACACCACGGCGGCCCCCTCTGCTCCACCGCAGCTGGCCCACTTCTCACAGGCGGTCCCCCCTGCAAGATGAACGCAAGAGGCGCGGAACACTCTCCCGGCGCTAACTGCCGATTCCAGTCGAGGTCCAGGCTGACCCCGGAGGGGCCGCAGCAGTCTCAGGACACAACTGCACAAACGTGGCCTTGAAGGCTTTCCCGTACTGTGATAAAGCTCCTTGCGTGGTCTGGGCTTTTCCTGTCCCTGTCCGCGCACGTTTGCCTGCTCCTCCCGCAGCTGCTTTTGTGTCGTCCAAGAGGCTTCTGCTAGCCAGCTCCGTGGGTGGGCCTGGGCAGCTTCTGTGCTAGTCGCCGAGTGGCACCAGTTTGTGCCTCACTCTCAGTGGCCAGAGCTGATGTGTTGCATGCGCCTCCCCGCTCTGCATCCTTGCTGAGCCTCCCCTCAGAAGGGGGCCCGCGGGCTCTGGCTCCCCGGCTCTCCCTGGCTGCCTGCCAGGCTGCGGGTGGGGTGGGGGTGCAGCCTGCGGGGTCTCAGGGCAGCAGTGGCCCCACGAGGCCTGGCCCGCTCTCCAGCCCCTGCCTGGTGGCCGCTCCCTGGCTCAGCAGTGCCCTCTACGGATCGAGGACTAAACGCGCCCACGAGGAGGTCCTGGGGCTGCTGCAGGGACCCACCCGGGGGCAGGAGCAGTGCGGCCTGCAGCGCTGGTTCACGGGCAGCCGGGAGACCCCCGAGCAGGCCCCCTGCACGAGAGCCTGGGGTGAGGGGCTTCCTCCTGCGCCCCGCTGTCTCGGGGGGTTCCCCAGAAGCTCCCGCCCACGTCCAGCCGCTCCAGGCCCCCTCTGTGAACAGCCTCCAACCAGGGACTCAGCCCCCCTTGGCCTCATTCCACACCCACCCTCTCCCTGCAGAGACTGCTTGGCCCCGAGCGGCACTGCCGTGCCAGCTGACGCCAGCCTTCCTGCCCAGGCTCCAGGCAGCGGTCCTCCCCCTTTCTCACGCCACGACCCCAACCAGAGGGGCACGGAGGACCGTCAGAGCCGGGAGGAAGGCTGGGGGGGGGGCGCCCGCTGCTCAGTGTGTGTGGCCTGGAAAAGAGAACGGGGGGGGGGGAGCTTGATAGCACTCAACTCCTCGAAGGGCTGATTCTGGGAAGGGCCAACTTTGTTCTCTGCTGCCCCAAAGAGAGGAACTCCCGGGTGCCCCATTTTGGAGGAGAAAGGTGGGGCAAGCCTGACTTAATGAATGACTGGGCAATCCTGCTCTCATGGGTTCAGGCAGCGGGTGGGGGGGCATTCCAGTTGAGCATCAGGAGAAATTCCCCACCAGTGAGAGCGGCCGATGACGGGGGGAAGTGGGGGGCCCTCCCGTGCTGGGTGGCTTCCAGGGACTGCCAGGACTTTGGGAGATGCTCTCGAGAGGAGCTCCCTGTTTCGAGCAGGGGTGGACTAGCTGGTCTTGAGGGGCCCTCCTAGCTCCAGGCTCTGATGACACTGGGGGCTCCTCTCTTGTGCCACTGTATGCAGCACCGGCTCCCACCGTGGGTGCGTCGGCTGCCGTCTCCTGTGTCCTGACGCTTCAGGTTGGGGTGCCCACCTGACTCCTCCCCATGACATGCCCTCGAGCCACACACTGCTCTGGCCAACTCCTGGGGCGGCGGGGGGGGCAGCTCTTCCTATTGTGCACACCGTGCCTGGAGGTTGGTGCGGCTGCCCCGGTGGGACTTCCTCCCGCAAAGCAGAGGTCTGGGCCGTGGGGAGGTGGAGGGGTGGAGAGAGCCACAAGTGCTCCTTGGAAGGCAGGCAGGCGCCTGGGCCAGCCTCTGGGTGCTCCACAGCTGCTCCCTAACATGAGTGGAGACGACTGCAGGGTCCTGCCCCTCTGGGTGAGTTCAGACCTCTCGGAACAGACACTTAGAATGTATTTGAAATCTAAAATCCAGAAGAATCGAGGATTTGCTGGGGAGGGAGAAGATGCCACAGACTGAAATGGGCGGTGGGTGAGTTCCTTGGTGTGACGAGGGCTGCTCCACTAGTCGACTCCCTGCCCCTCGGAGCCCCTGCCTTTGCCTCCCGAGCGCCCCTCTTCTGACTCCCATCTCCCCCCAAAAAGGAAGCACCCTTTCTTTCCAGGGACCCCTCCTCAATCCTCCCAGGACCTAGGCCATTTTGGCCATAAGTCCACAATGATTTGCCCCAGACAGCCCACGCAGGGCTCACTCAGGGCTGCACAAAATAACACAAAAGCTCCCAGGCCAAACAACTACAAGCCTCTTTCTACCAACCACCACCACCTTATTTTCTGGAAGAAGGAGCGTATTTGTTCCCAACTGCCTCTGAGAGTAGAACTAGGTCCACTGCAAGAGAGGAATTTCTTGACAGTAAGGGCGGTTCGACGGTGGAACAGATTGCCGAGGGAGTTGGTGGATTCTCCCTCACTAGAGACCTTCCAGCAGAGGCTCGACAGGCACCTGCTGAAGATGCTCTAGGAGGGTTTCCTGCTACAGGCAGGGGTTGGACCAGATGACCTTGTAGGTCCCTTCCAACTCTAGGATTGTATTACTGATGTGTGCTTCACCCACTCAGAGGCCAGATGTTGCTGTGAAAGGAAACACGATCTCCAACAACTACGAAGCATGGAAGCCTCTAACCACACCAAAGGCACCTTCACCTTCTTCATCCTGAATGGGATCCCAGGCTTGGAAGCTGCCCACATCTGGATCTCTATCCCATTTTTCTCCATGTATCTCATTGCCGTGGTGGGGAACTGTGGTCTCCTCTACCTCATCTGGATGGAAGAAGCTCTCCACCGGCCCATGTGCTACTTTCTCAGCCTGCTCTCCGTGAACGACCTTCTCGTGATCAACACGGTGGTGCCCCAAACACTCACCATCTTCTGGTTCCAACTGAAGGAGATCGACGTCAGCTCTTGCCTGGTCCAGATGTTCTTCATCCACACATTCACAGCCACAGAGTCCGGCATCCTCGTGCTCATGGCCCTGGACCGATTTGTGGCCATCTGCCACCCCCTGCGATACGCCTCCATCTTGAGCAACTCTGTCGTTGCCCTGCTTGGTCTGGCCATCTTTCTCCGAGGAGCTGTGGTGATTCTGCCATTCCCCTTCTTGGTCAGGAAACTGCCTTATTGCCACACAAACACCATCGCTCACACCTACTGCGACCACATGGCTGTGGCCAAGACTGCCTGTGCCAGTGCCTGGATCGACGCAGTCTACGGCTTGGTGGTGGCCTCTGTGGTCAGTGGTCTCGACATCCTCTTCATCATGGCATCCTGCACCCTGATCCTGAGGGCTGTGGTGGGCCTGTCCACCTGCACCGCCCACATCTGCGCCATCCTGATCACCTACACGCTGGCCTTCTTCACCTTCTTCACCCACCGCTTTGGGGGTCACACCATCCCCCAGCACGTCCACATCATTATGGCCAACCTCTACCTGCTGACCCCTTCCATGCTCAACCCCATTGTGTATGGGGTGAAGACCAAGCAGGTCCGGGAAAGTGTCCTGAGACTGTTCCTCCCGGGAAAGCCGGTTTCAGCTCATCATTCGTGAGGCCAATGCGAGCTTGAGAAGAATCCTCACCAAGCTGGCCTCGTCCTGGTGAGTGGCACAAAGTCTGGCGAACATGTTTGTGCTGCGCTGGGTTGATGTGCAGAACAGAGCGAGACAGTCACCATCACCGATGCTCAACTTTCCCAGAAACTGTGTGAGACTTTCTGGACCTTGCTGGAGCAGCGCTCATGGAAGACTGCGATTGATCCCAAGAAACAAGTGCGGGGGCGCCTGCACCTGCTGGGGCCAACCCCCCCCCACCAAGGGAGCAGGTGGCACACGACGTACCCTCTGGCCCCAATCCCCATGTCCTGGCCTCTCAAGGAGGCCACATGCTGCCAGCAAAGCCTGTTGGGTGCCTTCTGTGCCGCAGGATGCCACCGTATGGTACGGCCCCGGCCTGGGCGTGTCTTCTCAGCAGTGAGTCTCGCTTGATTCACTGGGACTCACTCCCCAGGCCTGCAGGGCCGTCCGTCGCCCAAAGGATGAGCCGCTTCAGCCTGTCCTTCCTGGTGGCGATGCACACGGGGCAGCCTGCCATGGAGGCCCCTTTCCAGCCCCCTGCCCAGGTTCCCGGGTCGCTCTGTGCCCCGCAGCCGGCTTCGCCCAGGTGAGCAGCACAGCCAGGACTGTGCTGTGCAGGTGGGACGGAGCTAACGGCTGCTCTGGGCAAGCAGGCAGTGGCGGGGGGGGGGGGAGGCCAGGAGCCAGAGCGGCTCTCCTGAAGGCACCTGGGATGAGAAGCACTCGAGATGGGCAACGCACAGCTACAGGCCTGGAACAAGCGAACTCAGTTCTCCCCGCAAGCCAGCTTGTGCTACTCGGGTCCAAGGACTGTAGCCGCGTTTTCTCACTGCCGGGAGCATTTGGCTCAGACTATCAAGAAACGCTTCCAAAAATTGGGTCCAAAAGGGGGGGGTCCAGAAGCTTCTTGTTCCAGAAGATGTTTGGGGAGATCCACCAGGCTAAGCCTGCCCTCCTCCCTCCTCCCTCCTCCCAGAGGAGCAAGCAGGGGGATGCGAAGATGTTGGTGTGGCAGGAGGGCACGGAGGCTACGGCTACCATGTTTTTGTTGATGTTCCGCGGCCTCGAATGCCGCCATGCGCCACCGTAGCACATGTTTGAAGGCTGCTGGTGGGAGGCTGAGCAGCCATCACCATCTTCCCCAGGGTGTTTTGAATGTTCGGAGGAATGAGGCGGGTGACGCCTCATCTTGGGCAAATGTGGGCTTCTGGCACAGTAGAGAGAGAAACGGCTCCAGCTCCCGGCCTTTCAATACGCCTTAGTTTTCTTATCATCACCCACATTGAGGCTGCCGACACCCACAGCCTTTGGGGTTTTTTTGCCCTTGTTTGCAATTTGGCGCCATCTGTTCAAACGTTCCTTCATGCAAAGTTTTCGTCTGTGGTGGCTTCTCACGTGTTGGTTAATCTCAGTCCTTCCGGTGGTGATCTTCTGCGTCCAGTTGCATGATTGGGCCCGCAGTGACTTTTTTCAGTGCATTCTACTGAATTCAGGGAAGAAAAATCATTTAGATGCCTTTAATTATCTGAAGCTGTTGCAGTTGGGAGGCGCCAGAGAGTAACAATCCCTGCACCTTTCATTCTAGGACCATCATCACGCCCCAGCTCACTGGGCTAAGAGGTACCTCTTAAGAGATGGGCTAGATTTGGCAGGGCGGATCGTGGCCCTCCCCCAGGACGGTGTCGTTCCCAATGGCTGAGGGCTCTTCTTGCACCTTTTGCAAACTGTGAGTCCTTCTGGGCCACCTCTTCGTTCATCTGGCAATGTTGGCTGCTTTGTAGGCAGATGCGAGGCAGGTTCGCGTCCTAATAATCGTGCTGCTGCAGCCGCAGAGGTCCCTGCGCCTTGACCAGCATCCAGGCTGGCCGACTGATGGCGCTGAGTATGGGGTGACCGGCGGAGCATGCAGTGAGTGAGTTCACACCTGTGGGGTGCTGCTGCGCTTGCGAGAGTGGGCTGCTCTCCACGGGCTCGGAGTCCTCCCCGTCGATGCACTAGCGCAGGGGTCTCCAAACTAGGGTCTGGGGCCCCATCTACAGCACGGCCTGCAGCAACTTCTTTTTGTCAGAGCGTTAGCTGATGTTTGACATTCTAACCCATTACACATCATTTCTCAGTTTAAGCACGGCATTGTTCCTTTGTAACTGTAACATTTCTTTTGTTCTGAATCATATCATGCTGGTTAAAAAAAAGATCCAAGAAAAACTTCTTCATTCATTTATAAAACTATTTTTTGGCCCGTGAAAATGTGTAAAATGTACAATGTGGGCCCCGGACTAAAAACGTTGGAGACCCTGCAGTAGAGCTGACGCTCGGGGCTGGTGCCCTTCTGGGATCTGCTCTGCATGGGCTGCGGTGAGCGTCTCGCCTCCTGTGCCCTTTTGCTTCTTGTTTCAGCGTGTGACACAGGCAGCGTTGAGGGCTGCATTCCTGTGCCCACTGACTTGACCCAGAAAATCCGCCTTCTGCTCCCAAATGTCTGGCGACCAGGTTGAGCATCTGTCTTGGACACAGGAAATTCTGGCAACTGTCTCAGAGGTTTAAACACACACACACACACACACACACGCACAAACGCGCGCACGCGCACACACACACACACACACACACACGCGGCAAGGACGTTTGGCAGCAGCCCTTGTTTTTGTAGGCAGTGGGGGGGGGGTTGTGTATGCTGAAGCTTGTTGTCAGCTTGTTTGGCTTCACATTGCCTTTCATCTGATGGAAGCTTCCTTTTGTTTTCCACTGAGAAAGAAAAATGGGGCATAAATATTTGACAGTGTGCAACTGGAACTAGGCTCAGGGTGGACTTCTACATCCATCTGCTTGACCTCCAGAGGAAGATCTGCCCAGGAGTGGGTCACACAACCAGTCTCACCTGGGGCACCTGCGGTGTCGAATCTGCCAGCTGTGCCAGTCTGGTGAGCCGGAGGCAGGAGTGCCAACCCCCCCCCCCCCGGATTGGCACTCTGGGGCACAGCAGCACAAAGCCAAGGGCAAGCCCATGGCCACCATCAGCACTGCCTGGCAGGAGGCGGAGCACAGAAGAGGGGGCGGAGCTAAAGTCTTCCGCAAGAGGAAGGCGTTGTGTTGGGGGAGGGAAGCAGTTCTGGCCCCACACCCGCCCAGGTGCAGAAATCGCATGCCGCAGCCGCTTGGTGGCAACCCAGGGCGCACTGGCGTGCTGGCACGATGCTCCTCTCCTGCAGGCGCCCTTGTCCTCCCACCTGCCACTGGGACACCGGCTGCCAGCCATGTGAGCTGCCATTGAGGTGCTCATGGAGTGCCACAGCTGCCGCCTGTGGCTGCGCCGCCAAGAGCAGCTCTGCCTGCAGACCCGAGTGGGCATCGGGGGCCTCCTGCCGGGACAAGCGGCCCTGCACTCACCCAGGTATGCAGCGGAAGAGGCAGGCAAGGGCAGGCGGTCCTCAGTCAGCCGACCCCCACCTGGAAGAACACGAGGACAGCCCCGCTGGCCCTCCCCCTCCAGCACCCTCAGTGCAGTGGTGCAGCCAAGTCGTTTGGCACCCTGGGCCCATGCATTTTTCACACCCCCACCCCGACAAAATTGCTTGTTTGTTTCCCACACTTCACACCGCCCTTCCTCCAAAGAGCTCAGAGTGGCAGGCGCAGTTCCTCCGCTTCTTTTGTCCTCACCTGTATGGGAGGTGAGAGATCGTACCAGTCAAGACTGAAATGGAGAATGATCATGGCCAGAAAATAAATGCAGTGAATATTTCCCCACAAGCAACGGATGAACGCCAGGGCCCTCCTACGGTCTTGCTCCCCGGCACAGGGTACTCGCTACCCAAACTTCCCACCAGTGAAGTAGATTTGTGTGAGGAGGTTAGGGTTAGGGACAGTGTCTCCCGGTGAGGCAGCGTAGGGTGTCACTCCCATTCTCTTCATTTAGCGCTATCCCACTTTCCAGAGCCCGTGTAGCTGTGCCAAGGGGGGGTGCACTGTGGTGGGGATGCAGTCAGGGAGACCTCCCTGAGAGGAGGGGACATTTATTCCCTCACCTTGAGGATGCATTGCAGGTACAGCGGTGCTGGAAAGTTGGACAGGATTGGGCCTTTATTTATTTAACTACTAGCCTTTTGTTACCCAGAATTGCCCAGGTAACAAATTATCCCAAGCTTCTAGGTGACCCCGGAAACTATGGATTTGACACTAATGTCGGCCGTTTCTGAGTATTTTTACATGGCACCCCCTTTGCACCCCCACCCCTAGGGGTGCTAGGGGTGTCGTCGTCCCCCCACAGTATTTGTCGCCAGGCTGCAAGGCATGCGCGTGCCGAGTTTGGTGCCAATCGCTCCAGGTGTTCCAGCGGGGCATGGCGGACGTTTTATTTCACACCCCTTCTCGCCCCCCATGCTGGGGGGGGCGAACCTGGACTCTACCGGCGTTGGGAGCGTTGCCGCTCGTCTCAGTGACCCCAGAAACTATGGATTCGACAACGATATCTGCCGTTTTTGACCATTTTCACATGGGTCCCCCGGGCACCTCCACCCCCGGGGGCGCTAGGGGGGCCCGACCCCCGCAGTGTTTGTCACCAGGCCTCAAGGCATGCGCGTGCCGAGTCTGGTGCCAATCGCCCCAGGTGTTCCAGCGGGGCATGGTAGACGTTTTGTTTCGCCCCCCACGCCGAGGGGATTTGAACAGTAGGGGGGATTTGAACAGTCCAGGTCACCCAGCAAATCAGCAACCAACAAAAAACCAGTGGCCAACTTGATGACACTCAGGGCACAATCCTAACCTGGAGTTAGGCCGGCATGGTTAGGCCAGCAATATTCGGCTGGCACACCGTAAAGCACGTTTAGACCACCCTTGAAGTATGTGTGCTGGCCTCTCTGACTCCCAGAGTGATCCAAACATACTTTACGGTGTCCCTTGTGCCTTCCAAACTTTGCTAGCCTAACTCCAGGTTAGGATTGCGCCCTCACACAACTGAATAAGAGTTTTAGTATTAGTTGAGATACATGAAAAGGGATACAATAACCTATTACTTCCATGCTGTATCGTAACAACTCCTTGTTAGCTCTCAGAACACAGTTGCATTGGTTAGTTTTGAGTTAAGGAAATAACAGTGAATAATTTTACTGAGCGAAGCTGTTAAGTTATTTGCTCCAAATTACAGGCTTCATCCCCTGTTCTCAGTCTTCTGAGAGCCCCCAGTTCCAATTCCTAAGCTCTCAATTCCCTTTTAGTACTTTTAGCTTGTCTGCCCCAAATCGCGGATGTTGTGATTTCTGCCCCAAATGTTTACTCCTTACACCTGAAAAGCTCAACTGCCACAAATTTGGTAGCTAGTGGTCTCACACACACACACACACACACACACACACACACACACACCCCTGAGGGAGTCACTAACGTCTTCTTTTGAGTTAAGGAAACCTACTTTTTGTTTCATAGGACCAGGAGTGTCAAACTCGTTTCATACAGAGGGCCAGTTAGCATTCATTGTGGCTCCTGAGGTCTGGAAGTGATGTCATTAAGCAGAAAGTGACATCATTAAGTAGGAAGTGACAAGAAATAAGCACTTTGTTCTCACCTAGGAACTCATTAGCTGCAAGTGACAAGAGAAAACATGCAAATCTTGATCCTATTTTCACGGAGAAAACATGGCCATGGAGAGCCGAATTACCTCACCAGCTGCCCTTTCAGCAACAGCAGCCCCTCCGCCAGGCAGAAGCTGAGGCTGGCTTGGCTGCCAGGGAGAGCCGGGGAGGAGGCCTGAGGAGGAGCACCCCCCCCCCAGTTCCCTGCCCTGGCCTCCCTCTGTGCCTTTCCTGGTGGGAACTTCTTGCTTGCTGCTGCTGCTGCAGGAAGTCAGGAGGGAAGGCAAGCAGCCGGGGGAGGGGCAGATGAAAAGGGTCTGGGGGCCCCTTTTGGGTACTCATCATGCAGGCCCGCAGGCTCTACGTTGGGCACCCCGGCACTTGTATTTTGGGGTGTTTCTTTCCTTTCTGGTCACGACTTCTGCTAGACGACAGATATTACACTCCAGTTTTTTTCACTGAATTCCAGGTAAAATTCCACATCCAACAGTATGCAGCATGACGGTATTACGCCTTCGAACTGCGATTTCAAAAATAGCAATTTTTAGAAAAGTTTTATTTTCGGTTTTTTAGTTTTCTGGCCATAACGTTTGCTAGGATAAAGATATTACACCCTGGTTTTTCCCATTGAATTCTGGGTGAAATTCCACGTCCAACGGTACATCGCAGGATGGCAGTATTCCGTAAACTCGCAATTTTTGAAACTTGGGGTTCAGCGATGACAGCCCTGAGGAGGATTGCGCCCCCTGCCCCATAGGTATCGACGCCACTGGCCACTTGCCCTGCTGCGACACCCTCCTGGGACCCCCCTTCCTCCCCTGCACGGACTGCGGAGGCGATTAGTGGCGCTTGCAGCTGGGACTGCGCATGCCGCACACAAGGAGGACACAGTCTGTGGGGAGGGAGTCATAAATAGATGTGGGCAACATGCGGGAGCCCGTCTGAGTGCTCAAGGAACAGCCGTGGCACGAGGGAACCCTTTTGCCTGCCTCCGTTCTCGGTGAGTTGGCACTGTTGGGAAATCGATCCAAAGACTGGTAGGTGTTTTCAAAGGACCCCGGGGCGTGTGGGCGTGGGGGAGAGCCTGAGAATGAAGTGCACGCAGTATTTGACACCTGCCCCTTTCCCCATACATTCCACCCCCCTCCGAGCACTACACTCGTGTGTTACAGGGGCTAATCTAGAAAGAGGTGTTTGGGGGGCAGAATTGAGACGCACGAGGTGTGGTGTGAAGAGAGAATAGTTTTCTCCTTATCTCACAGCGACGGAATCAGGAGTCAGGTAGTCAATGGACTGGTAGGACATCTAGGATAGACACAAGGAGCCCTCTTCAGAGAGCATGCAGTTAGTCTGTGGAACTCCTTGCCTCAAGATGTGGTGACCAGTAGGTGGGCGGCTTTCCAAGGGGGTCAGACACTTCCATGGAGGGCCAGAGATCTGTCGCTGGCTGCTAGTGGCAAGGGCTCAGCAGGGGCATGTCTCCACTGCAGCACAGCCATGGGGAGGGGGGAAGCCTGCCTTTCCCCAGAGGTGTCTGGTGGGTCACTGGGGGACTCGAGTGGTGGGCTGGATGAGTCCCAGGCCTGGTCCGGCAGAGAGGTCCTTCCGTCTGCTTTGTCCAGGTCAGAGTATAGTGTGGCTGATGTGCAAGAGCAGCTAAAGCCCTTTGCTCACCTCTGCGGACGGTTTGCTCAGCATGTTTTTGCATCTGATGCGGAGTTGTGCTGAAGCTTTCCCTGGGACGTTGGGGCTCTCCTCTCCGCCCCTCAATCTGCCAGCTGCGATCTCCGGCCCTGAGACCCTTCCTCTTGGCCTTCCCTGGCCTCGGGGTCCATCCGGCTCGCCCATCGCCACGTGAGCAGGGGGGCCTCGTGGGCATGTCGCCCGCGCCGCATCCTTGGCCGGGCCTGATGTTCCCGGGCCAGCCTGGGCTGCGTCCTTGGCCGAGGGAACCCGCCTGCCGCTGGAGCTGGGGGGGGGGGCGCATGAGCACGGGGGGCCCGTCCAGGCACAGCTTCTGGGGGGGCAGCTGGCAGTGGGGGTGGGGGCTGTCGCTGCCCTGCTGGGCTTCCCAGGGCACCTGGCCGGCCACTGTGGCAAAGGGGACCCCGGGCCCTTTTCTGACCTCGCCTGTGCCCAGGACCTGCAGGGCGGGAGGGGGCTGGCGTCTGCCCTCCAGGCGGCACTCGGGGCGCCAGGCTGCTCAGCAGCTCCGCTGCGTCCAGGGGGACCACGACGTGGGCAGCCTCTGCTCCAAACGCTGACTGGACGGTCGGAAGGGCCCGGCCCGGTGGGAGTCCCCAGAGAGGCCCCGTCACAGTCCCAGGCAGGTCTTCTCAGAGGCAAGTCCCTGGGCTTGGGTGGACGGGGTGGGCAGGGTGGCAGCCTCAGCGGGTGGCAGCAGAACCAACCAAGAATCGGGTTGCGCCTCAGAGACTGACCCCCTCGTGCCCGCCCCGGCTGCTGAAGGCAGGTTCTCCTGCACCAGGTGCCCGCAGTGCCCAGCTGTGCATGCGTGGAAAGCGCATCCCGAAATGAGCGGGCCTTCAAGGCACTGGGACGTCTTTTAGCGCTCAGGGCCCAATCCTCACCTGGCGTTTGGCCGGCCTAAACTACGCCAGCCAAGTTGGGTCAGCACAAGGGACACCGTAAAGCTTGTTTGGACCACTCTTGGAGTCAGAGAGCCCAGCACACAGACACGCGCCTTCCTCCCTGAATGGTCCAAACACGCTTTACGGGGGCCCTTGGGCTGGCCTAACTGTGCCGGCCTAACTCCAGGTTAGGATTGTGCCCTCAGTGTCATCAGGAGTGTGAAATTTGGAGTTTGGCTCAAAATAAAATTGTTGTTGTGGGGTATATTTTGGGAACTGACCACACGCAAATTGAGGGAAGTTCACGTCTCATGGATCCTGTAGCATTCCTGAGCCTCTGTCTGCATGATCATGAAGGCTCCTGGCCGGGGTATCGTATGACTGCTTCGTGTGTGTGCATGTGTGAGTGTGTGTAATTTATCCAGCATGTAATTAGTCTGTGGAACTCCTTGCCACAGGAGGTGGTGATGGCATCTGCCTTTAAAAGGAGATTGGATCGGACAGATTTCTGCAAGAGAAGTCCATCACGGGCTACAAGCCATGACGGGTGGTGCAACCTCCTTATGTTAGAGGTCGGCTGTCTCTGAGTGCCATGCACCAGGGAGTGGCAACAAGATGCAAGCATCCTCAGGGATGTGCTCCCTGAGGCATCTGGTGGGCCCCTGTGAGGTCCAGGAACTGGACCAGGTGGGCCTTTGTATGATCCAACAGGGCTCTTCTTATGTTCTTACGTTCTCCTCTGTGTATGCGTCTGTGTTCCTCTTTGCAGCCAGGAGCAGCCGGATGGGGCCGTGAAAGGCAGGAAGCCCTGCAGCAGCTGCCCAGCATGGCAGCCTCCAACCACACCAAGGGGGCCTTCACCTTCTTCATCCTGAGCGGGATCCCAGGCCTGGAAGCCGCCCATGTCTGGATCTCCCTTCCCTTCTGCGCCATGTATCTGGTGGCCATGGTGGGGAACCGTGGCCTCCTCTACCTCGTCCGGGCTGAAGAAGCTCTTCACAGGCCCATGTACTACTTCCTCAGCATGCTCTCGCTCAACGACATTGTGGCCCTCAACACTGTGGTGCCAAAAATGATGACCATCTTCTGGTTCAGGCTGAGAGAGATTGAGTTCCACGCCTGCCTGGTCCAGATGTTCTTCATCCACACATGCGCTGCCATGGAGTCCAGCGTCCTTATGCTCATGGCGCTGGACCGATTTGTGGCCATCTGCCACCCCCTGAGATACACCTCCATCCTGACCAACGCGGTGATTGCCAAGACGGGCCTGGCCATCTTTCTCCGCGGAGCTGTGCTTGTCCTTCCGTTCGCCTTCCTGGTGAGGAGGTTGTCGTACTGCCGCACAAACGTCATCGCGCACACCTACTGCGACCACATGGCTGTGGTCAAGATAGCCTGCAGCAGCTCACGGCCGGACGCCATCTACGGCTTAACGCTGGCCTCCATCCTTGGAGGACTGGACAGCCTCTCCATTAGCCTGTCGTACGTCATGATCCTCCGAGCCGTGGTGGGCCTGTCCTCCAAGGACGCCCGGAGCAAGGCCTTTGGCACCTGCACCGCCCACGTCTGCGCCATCCTGATCACCTACACGCCGGCCTTCTTCACCTTCTTCACCCACCGCTTCGGGGGCCGCACCATCCCCCACCACACTCACATCATTATGGCCAACCTCTACCTGCTGACACCCCCAATGCTCAACCCCATTGTCTACGGGGTGAAGACCAAGCAGGTCCGGGACAGCGTCTTGAAACTCTTCTCCCCGGGAAAGACCGTCCCACAGGATGACTCATGAATGGAGACGTTTCCTCTGCGGGTCCAGTGTGGCCGCGCAGACTGCAAGCGGGAGCAGCGCACGGACGAGGGCAGAGGGACTGGCGGCACTTGGGAAACCAATAAGTATGTCTACTGTTGTTATTGTCATTGGCTGACATACTGCTTTTCATGAAGAAAAGGTTCCATGTTTTACTTCACCAAAGCAACAGGATTTCCCCGTTCCAGAGGACTCGCCGTAAAGGCACCAGCAGACAGCCAGTGTCAGAGACGGGAGGACGGTTGCGCCAGAGGAGAGGCCCACATGCCGGCCCTTGTCCAAGTTCTCATCGCCTCGTCCTCTGAGAGGCGCAGGGCAGGGGGAAGCGGTTCCCCCTCCCTGTGGTCCTCTCGACTGGGCAGGGTCGCCAGGGAGTGTCTTTGCCAAGGGGGCTCGATCCTTGTCTTTGTGACTCCAGGCCAACTCTCTTACCGCTCAAACTGGGGTGGCCCATGCCACATGCGGCTCCTTGGCTTGTGATGTCCGTGTTGCTCCTGGCGGAGCTGGTGGGGCAGGAAGACAGAGGCAGGCATGTCTCCTTGCGGCCAGGCAGCTCCCACCTGGGAGCAGTGGGCGAGGGGCACGAGGGAGGGCAGGGCATTGGTGACGGGAAGGCACCTCCTGCCACCCGTGGAGCAGGTTCAGGGTGACCAGGGAGGAAGGGCCACCTGCAGCATGCTGTGGCCTTGCGGGGCTGAGCTCAGGCCGCACGGTCCACGCCCGCCCCCTCGCTCTCGCCCACACGCCTCCCTTTGGGGCTGGGCTGCCAGAAGTCTTCAGGCCCACTTTCTGTCCCGGAGCAACTGGCCTCCTGGCCGTTGGCTGGTGTGGGGACTGCTGGGCTCGGCCAAAGCTGATCTGGTTGGCTCTCTGGTGACCTTTGGGGCTCAGCATTGCCTCCGTCGTGCCTAAGAGGCTTCTGGACCAGTCATCCAGCTTAGCTCTTCCTTAGGTTTCGCTCTCTACTATGCAGGGCAGTGGTCCCCAAACTGTGGGTTGGGGCCCACCAGTGGGTCGTGAACCAATTTCAGGTGGGTCACAAAGCACACTTTACAGTGGCTGACCAAACGTTGCTGGCCTAGCTCCAGGAGGATTGCGCCCTGAATATTGGCCACTTGGGAGCGGTCGTCCTCCTTGGGTGGTCTTAGAAATGGACAGCCAGTGGTATGGCCAAAGGTTTATACAGTGAGGTTCAATGGAGAATAAAAGTTCATTGTACAAGGCAATGGTAAGGCCACACCTAGAGTACTGCGTACAGTTTTGGTCTCCACATCTCAAAAAAGGACAGAGTGGAATTAGAAAAAGTACAGAAAAGAGCAACCAAAATTGACAGGCTGGCTGGCTGGTTTGTTATATTTTATACCGTATGATCCACAGGGCTTCTTGTTTTTAAATTTTATTGCTTTGTTTTTATTGTTTTATTGTATTGTTTTAATATTGTTTTTTAAATTGTTTTTTAATGTTAAATTTCTATATTTTATGTTGTAATACTGCCTTGGGTGCCTTCAGGCAAAAAGGCGGGATATAAATCTTCAGTCTAAAAAGACCATGGAGTCCGGCATCCTCATGCTCATGGCCCTGGACCGATTTGTGGCCATCTGCCACCCCCTGCGATACGCCTCCATCTTGAGCAACTCTGCCGTTGCCACAGCCGGCCTGGCCCCCCTCCTCCGCGGAGCCGTGCCGATTCTGCCATTGCCGGCTGCCTTATTGCCGCACAAACATCATTGCTCACGCCTACTGCGGCCACGTCTGCAGTAAAGATAGCCTGTGCCAGTGGCCGGACAGACGCAGTCTATGGCTTGGTGGTGGCCTCAGTCCTCAGCGGGCTCACCATGGTCTGCATTTCCATGTCCTACTTCATGATCCTCAGAGGCGTGGTGGGGCTGTCCTCCAAGGACGCGCGCTGCAAAGCTTTTGGCACCTGCACTGCCCATGTTTGTGCCATCACGATTACTTACGTCCCTGCCTTCTTCACCCACCGCTTGGAGGGTCACGCCAGCCCTCCTTACATCCACATGGCAAACCTCTACCTACTCACCCCTCCCATGCTCAACCCTCTTATCTACAGAGTGAAAACAAAACAGATCCAGGAAAGTGTCTTTAAACTATTTCAGCCTGGAAAGACCATTTCAAAAGATGAACCGTAACTGGACTCCTTTCCCTCTTCATACGTAGTTTAGTCCCCAAAACAGCCCTTATAGTGAAAATCTGGTTAACAGCAAGCACAATTGTTATATTAATTCCAATGGGAAGAAATTCCAACTTGTTCCAAAGGTGCTCAAAGTTCATCCCCAATCACCCTAAATGCCTAATAGCAACCAACCATGACCCTCAAGGGGGTCGCACGCTGATTTTCAGGGGGCTGTGGAGAGCTAGGCACTACCATCTGGGAAGCTTAGAAGAACTCAAAACGCAAAGCACTCAGAACATTCTAAAACAGATTTGATGTTCGACTTTCAAACTGTGATTTATTAAAACCAATGACTTCACTTCCTGTTTGACGCCATCACCTTCCAGCACTGCCAGCACCACGAATTCACATCCTGTTTCTTGTTTAATGATATCACTTTTGGCCCTAGATAGTAGAGGGGGGGGCAGTTCCAACAGCTTGCCGTACCTAAAAAGGGGGTCCCGATCCAAAAATGGTCCAATAATAGCATAACCAAAAAGTTGTGCAATGCAGTAAAATGGAGTTCTAAAATTGACACTAAAAACGTTTCACAAGTTCTAGCACTGGCATTTAGTACCTCAAACTGTGGGCAACTCTCTTGCAAGGCAGTGGCAACAGGATGCAGGAGCGCACCTGGTTGGTCACTGTCAGATAGAGGAAACTGGTCTAAATGGGCCACCTGTTTGTCTACTTTTCCCATAATTTCCCCAGAAACAGAGCACAAACGCAGACACCCTGTAAAGGGGGCTCCTCTAATGCCAACGTGTGCACCTGCCCGCCCCCACAAGAGCTCCCTTCCTGCAGAGGTGCAGAAGCCGTTGCCACCAGTCCCTGTCCCACTGGAGCAGCCACACCTGCCCCAACTCCTCACAGCAGCCTGCCCACGTGCCCCTCCCCCCACCGGCCTCCAGGGAAGCACCACTGAGTTTTCTCTTGCAAAAACTATCTGAGCACAGCAGGAAGGTGGGCAATGTCTGAGGTGCAGGGCCTGGGCCTCAACTTCCTCCCCATGGAAGGGTGTGGGGGCAGGAACAAAGTCACTCAGGCAAGGCAGAACTAGAGCAACTCCCACTCCTCAGGCCTCCTTTGCGCACACGCACCCCGTATTTAGGTCACACACGTCAACTGAATCTTAATAAAAGGTTTATTTGTACATCCCGAGGGAGCAGAGACAGACGCAGCCGTTAGAACTTCTGGAACTGCTTCTTGGTGCCGGCAGCCTTGGTCACCTTGAGGACGTTGAACCGAACCGTCTTGCTGAGCGGCCGGCACTCACCCACCGTCACAATGTCCCCGATCTGGACGTCCCTGCAAGAGAAACAAGCAGCAGCCTCAGGCAGGGCTTTGCCCAGGTTCGAGAGCGCCTGAGCAGAGGTCCTTGAGCAGAGGCGCAGCCCCACCCTTTCCCTCTGCCAGCAGGAGGGCTGTCCTGGCAGCGACAGTGGCTGGGATGGGGAGAAAAACTGCCTGGTTCCAGGCCCGGCTTGCCCTACTACAATCATCCGTATACAGATGAACTGCAATAACGAAGGGTTCATTTCTGAGACTGCGCAGGCAGGGAACAGAAACATTTAGAGCCAGCCAGAAGGGCACATGAGCCCACCCCAATACGGAGTCAGATCTCTGGTCTAGCTAGCCAAAGACTGAAATCAGAGGGACAAAACCCAGGAACCTCTGCGCACGCAAGGCAGATGTTCTGCTGTGGATCAGGTCCAGTAAGGGAGCACCTGGGGGGAAGAAGAGCCTGACTGCAGCACCAATGCCAACTCTCCCTTCACAATGCCAACCTGGCACAGCAGAGTAGCCCAGTGTCAGGGGTGTGAGCACCGGGAGGGCCAGAAACTGCAATCCCCTTCGTTCAGTGGCTACTGGATGGCAGAGTCAAAGCAATACCCCCCAACAATGGTGCAAGACCCCACTGTGTGAACACAAAGCCCTGTGAGAAGACTGGGGGGGGGAGCATCAGGCACATACAAGCGCAAGCACTCATGGGCATCTCTGAGCGTCTCTGACCAAGGCCGCACACGTGCAGCTAACTGAGTAGGAACCGGCCTAGCTAGAGAGTCAGACTGGGCCCCTTAGAAGTCTCTGGGTGAGGAGGCAGCCTCTTGAAGCCAGGGGGTGCTTGGAAGACCGAAGTGTCTCACCACTTTGAAATGTCCCCTGGGAAGGGAAAGGCTACCCCGCCTCACCCTACCTACCAGATGCTTTGTGCATCCCAGAATTCCAGGCTAACTCATCAAGAAATACTTTGCAGGATTCTTGCCAAATTCCCAGCCTACCACAGATCCCAAGGACAGCCACACCCAGGCAAGCTCTGTGGTTCAGTCGTTACCAGAGTGGCAATTTCAGCAGCCCCCCATTCACTAGAAGGGGCTCTGCAGACCATCGTGAGTCAAGCATCATCACCAGCCAGCTTGCTCCAGGCCAGCCACCGAAAGCTCCCCTCACACTCACAAACCAGCCAGAGCCCAGGAGGGGCTTCCGGAGCAGCTCACAGCAACTTAAGAACCCACCTATGGCAAACTCATTACTCCTGCAAGAGGCAGACACAGCAGGCAGGAGCCCTTGACCCGCACAGCCCCAGCAGATGGCGCCTGCGCTCCCTTACCGGAAACAAGGAGAGAGGTGCACCGACATGTTCTTGTGGCGCTTCTCAAAGCGGTTGTACTTGCGGATGTAATGCAAGTAGTCCCGGCGGATGACAATGGTGCGCTGCATCTTCATCTTAGTGACCACGCCTGAGGAAAGCCAAGACAGTGAGTTCCTCAGGCCCTGATTGGAGAACACCCCCTCCCACACCCGTGGCACTTTCTGGGAAGAGGCAGCTCCAAACCCCCAGGGCCTGCACAGCAACACTCGCAAAGTCCTGATCAAGGGCATCAGTCAAGCCACCTGGCAGCTACGTCAGAGCCCCACTACTATGGGGCTCAGCAGACCATCGTGAGAAGAACATCACTTGCCATTCAAGGACCTCGGGAGGACTGGCCTGTGCACAACATACAAGGCAGGAGCACCTCAGCCAAGGGACAGGAACCTGCAGCTGTGCTCAACTGACTCCCCCAGGGCAGAAGATGATCGAGTGCGGCCCTCAGGTTGCAAAAAGCAGGTTGATGCCAGGCAGAACTTGCCAGACGCAGCACTTCCACATTAATCAGACTGGAAAACGTCTCAAAGCTGCCCTGAGGCTCCCAAGTCTAGGTTCTGACTATCTGAAGAGGCTTCCACAGCCAGACTGCATCAGTCCCCAAGCTCAGCACAGGCAGGGCAGAGCTTTTCCCAACCCTACTGAGAGCTCCTATAGGAATTGCCTTCTGTGTGCACAGCCCCCTGCCCTCTGCTTACCTGAGAGGATGCGGCCACGAATGGATACGTTTCCAGTAAAGGGGCATTTCTTGTCTATGTAGGTACCTTCAATGGCCTAAATGCCCAGAAACAATTATGAGCAAACACTCGAGCAAGAAAGAAGAGCGTGCAAAACAAGAATAATGGAGGACCATCATCCTTCCCCCCCCCCAGAGCCAAGGCTCTGAATGAGACGCTAGACTCCACTGGGGCCAACCCCCCACCCCGACAGCTGCCTTCACTACTTGGAGGCCAAAAGGATTCTGATGCAGCTGGCTTCCACCTCAACCAAAGCAAGGGGATTAGGCTGCACTGCCACAGAGGAGAGAAACCCTGTGCTGTGTTGGACATGAGGAGGCCATCATGAGCCTAAATGGCCGCTCATTAGTTACTGAGGCTTAAACCCTTCTATGGGGCAAGGGGTTTTCTGTGAAAGAACCTTCCATTGCGTGAGCCTCCTATCCCTCCCACACTTGAAGCAATGAAGCCCAGACGGACTACCGCTCTGCAAACCAGTGTTCTCTACCTTTTGTACAACCAAGAGCGCACAGGGGTTACATAAGGAGAGCCCTGCTGGATCAGGCCAAAGGCCCATCTAGTCCAGCTTCCTGTATCTCACAGCGGCCCACCAGGTAACCCAGGGAGGCATGAGACAACACGATGCTTGCATCCTGTTACCACTCCCTTGCACCCAGTACTCTGAAGTAGCCCACCATCTTTGTAAGGAGCTTGCACAATCCATCATCACAATCCATTTTCCTCCAGAAATCCGTCCAATCGGCTCTTAAAGGCATCCAGACCAGATGCCATCACCACCTCCTGTGGCAAAGAGTTCCACAGTTTAACTACCTGCTGGGTAAATAAGTACTTACTTTTATCTGTTTTAACCCTCCTAACGCTCAGTTTTGGTGGATGCCCTCTGGTTCTGGTGTTTTGAGAGAGAGAAAAGAACATCCCTCTATCGACTCTATCCCTTCCACGCATCATTTTGTATGTCTCAAACATGTCCCCCTCAGGCGCCTTTTTTCTAGGCTGAAGAGCCCCAAACGCTGCAGTCTTTTTTCATAAGGGAGGTGCCTCAGCCCCATCATCATTTTTGTCGCTCTCTTCTGCACCTTTTCCAGCTCCACTATGTCCTTTTTGAGGTGCAGCGACCAGAACTGGACACAGTATTCCAGGTGTGGCCTTACCATCGATTTGTACAATGGCATAATAATATTGGCTGTTTTATTCTCAACCCCTTTTTTTAACGACCCCAAGCATGGAATTGGCCTTCTTAATTGCTGCCGCACACTGGGTCGATACCTTCATTGAATTGTCCACCAGCACCCCAAGATCTCTCTCCTGAGCTGTCACAGACAGCTCAGAACCCATCAGCCTATAGGTGAAGTTTTGGTTTTTGGCCCCAACGTGCATCACTATACATTTGTCTATGTTGAAGCGCTGTATCAGCACCCACCAGGTTACTTCAGTGTGCACAAGCTGACTTCAGCCAGGCCTTTTGGCCACTCTCATCACGGCTCCTTCACAAGTGGAGCTCGGAAGACCATCGTGAGAAAACACATCATGAGTCAGCAGTGGGACAGACCCCCCCCCCCGTCGAGCTGGCCACCGGACAGCCCCACACTGCAGTCCGCCAGAGACCGCGGGCAGATCGGTGCCCACCACGAAGCAGGGCGACAAAGGCCCGGCTTTCCGGCGGCGCTCGCGTGGAGTCCGTCCTCCTGCCCACTCGCCCGCCCCTCCCCTCACCTCCTTGGGGGTCTTGAAGCCCAGGCCGATGTTCTTGTAGTAGCGCGGGAGCTTCTCCTTGCCGGTCTCGCCCAGCAGGACGCGCTTCTTGTTCTGGAAGATGGTCGGCTGCTTCTGGTAGGCGCGCTCCGTCTGCGGAGGGAGGGAGGGAGGGAGAAGGGAAGGCCGGCCAGGCGGCCGCGTGAGTGGGGGCTGCGCGCGCCGGGCCCCCGCAGAGCCCGCCCGCCCGCCCGCCCGCCGCGCTCCAGAGGGCCTGGCGGCCACGGCGACGCCCCCGGGAAGGGCCCGAGGCTGCGCTCTTCCCCCGGCCCGGCCCGGCCCTGCAGCGCCCCGAGGCCGCGTCGCCACCGCCCGCAGCAGCTGCTCCTCCTCGAGGGCAGCGCGGCCTCCCCCACTCCCGCCAGCCCGCGAGCAGCGCCGGAGCCCACCTGCGTGTCCGCCATCTTGAGCCGCGCGGTGCGAAGAGGCCGCCCGGAGGATGCCGGGAAGCTTTTCGGCTCCGGCGGCGGAAGTGACGCGCACGCCCCGCCCCTCGCCCCGCCCTCCGGCAACTGCCGGCCTTGTGGGAAGCCAAAAGGTTAGATTAACAGGAGAGGACGTTATATTATTTTCTTGAAGCCATGGGAATACAAATATGGCTGACTCAGATCTTTCCCGCCAAGGAGGAGGATTGCCGCGAATTCACGAATAAAAATCTCCCTGCACGCGTGTAAAAGTTAATCTCAACGTCTTTAATCATGCCTGCGTGTTCTGCATACGGGTGTGCGAATCGCTGTACGAAAAATGGGACTTAATTTCCACGGAAAGATTCATGTATTCTCATTACATCGGTTCAATAAAACTACAGTTCACTGAAATAGTGCATTATTTTTGAAGCTGTGTAATTTCTTGTTGTTCCTAGCAGTCTTATTCACCATTTTCTGACACCCACTGTTAATGGTCTAGAAGGTAAAAAATATATATTTCCCCCCTCCTTTTTCCCCCCTTCCCGTTTACACTTTTCCCACCTTCCATTTTCTACTGTAATATTTTTGAAATTCTGAACATTAACAGACATTTTTTTAATGGGGCATGGCCGTTTTATTTTTGCTTGTGTAGATTTCAAAAATAGGTCTGTCAAAACAGTGCAATCCGAGTTTAAATAGATAGCAAGTAGCATTTCGTCCGGTATGTTCAGTAATATAATTATGCGGAATTAAACCTTGGAATTGCATATTAACTCATAATATGGTTACCACTGATGTTTCTACACGATCACACGTTGTTATTTTCATAAGTTTTTATTTCAGGAGTAAACTATTAAGTCCTAAACATCACGCGAAAACCAATCTGAAATGCTTGGAATCAGCATTGTTTTGAGTACGCCAACATGGCTGCTAAGCCCGCCCCCTGACTTCAACCTGCTTGTATTAATTCTTAAGGGATGTCCTCTCCTGTTAATCTAACCTGCTTGGTGGGAAGTGGCGGCCTTGTGGAAAACGGCGCTCTCCCGCCACTCGGGCCCCGCGCCCTCCTGCGCCGGCACTGAGGCGGGGCGTCGATCGATGCTGCGCTGGCCTGGAGCAGCTGCGCGTGGGAAGGAGGCGGCGGGCTTGGCGGGGACAGCAGTCCAGTGGACGCGCGTTCCTCTGCCTCCGCGAGAGGCAGAAGCAGCGGGGAGGGGAGGCAGAGGCGGCCGTCCGCTCGCGCAGGGAAAGGCCGCCTCGTTCGCCCCCCCTCGCCCTCCGCCCCCTGGGACAGAAGCGGTCGCGTCAGACGCGTCTGCAGGGGGGCGCTGGGCTAATGCCGCTGGAGAGCCCCAGAAGAGCCCCTGCGCTGGAGCAGGCCAGGCCGCCTGGCCCAGGCCGAAGAGCCCCAGACGCTGCAGCCTTTCCTCCTAAGGGAGGTGCCCTGCCCCGTTACCATTTCGTCGCTCTCTCTGCACCTTTTCCAGCTCCACCGTGTCCTTTTTGAGGTGCGGCAACCAGAACTGCACACACAATACTCCAGATGTGGCCATGCCATCAATTCGTACAATGGCATGATAATATTGGCTGTTTTATTCTCAACCCCTTTTTTAATGCCCCAAGCATGGAATTGGCCTTCTTAATGGCTGCCGCACACTGGGTCGATACCTTCATTGAATTGTCCACCAGCACCCCAAGATCTCTCTCCTGAGCTGTCACAAACAGCCTATTCAGCCTATAGGTGAATTTTGCTCTAGTATGCATTATTTTGCACTTACTTACATTGAAACGCCTCTGGAATTTTGCTGCCCATTCTACTTTCAACACATCCTTCTGGAGCTCTTCGCAATCCCTTCGGATTTTTCAACACCCACAAATTCAGCCACCTGACTGCTTATATTTGTCTCTAGATCCTTTATGAACAAGTTAAAAAGCACTGGTTACAGGACAGATCCTTGGAAATATTTCTTTACCCAGTATGTAATTAGTCTGTGGAACTCCTTGCCAGATGTGGTGATGGCATCTGGCCTGGATGCCTTTAAAGGGGGATTGAACAGATTACAGAGGAAAACTCCATCCCAGGTTACAAGCTATGAGGGGTATGTCCAGTCTTACATTAGCTGGTTGCTCATCATGGGAGCTGGGTAGGAATTTCTTTTTCTGTCATCCAAATTGGCCATGGATGGCAGTTTTTTTGCCTACTCCAGACTGGGGAGGGAGGGACTGTTGTTCAGTAGGTTTCATGACTTACAAAATGGTCACTTGTGCTTAATAAAGTTAAACCCCAACCTCAGTCTGGTGTCTTCTTTGGGGATGGTGCAAGGGTAATGGGCTACCTTAGAATGCTAGATGAAGGAGTGGCAGCGAAATACAAGTCTCTTTGTCTCTCATGCTGCCTGAGGCGTCTGGTGGGCCGCTGTGAGATACAGGAAGATGGACTGGATTGCCTCATCCTTGGCAAGGCTTTTCTTTTGTTCTTATGCTCTTGGGGCACACCGCTCTTCACCTCTCCATTGTGAAAATTGTCCATTGACTCCACTCTGCTTCCTGATCCACAACCAATTCTTAATCCACAAGAGGACCTGCCCTCTAATTCCCTGACTGAAGTTTCCTCAGCAGCCTTTGGTGGGGGACTGTGTCAAACGCCTTCTGGAAATCCAGGTATATGATATCCACAGGTTCAGCCACATCCACGTGCCTGTTGACCTTTTCAAAGAAGTCCCAAAGGTTCGTGAGGCAAGAAGCCATGCTGACTTTCCTTCAGCAGTACTTGTTCCTCTACGTGTTTTAGGATTTTATCTTTGATTAAGCTTTCCACCATCTTACCTGGAACAGAGGTTAGGCTGACCGGCCTGTAGTTTCCAGGGTCCCCCCTTCTCCCTTTTTTAAAGATTGGCGTGACATTTCAATCCTCTGGCACCATGGCAGTTTGAAGGGACAAGTTGCATATTATAGAGATCAGCCATGTCATTTTTCAGTTCCTTAATAACTCTTGGGTGTATGCTATCTGGGCCAAATGTGCCCTTGCCCCACGGGGGCTCCAGCACAGTCCCAAGCTGTGTTGGATACAACGCAGGCCTGCCAGCCTGTGCTGTTCCAGCGCAGTTTAGGATTGTGCTCTTAGTTGAGCCCTTCTTTACATAAGAACATCAGAACAGCCACACTGAATCAGGCCAAGGGCCCACCTAGTTCAGCTTCCTGTATCTCACAGCGGCCCACCAGGTGCCCCAGGGAGGCACGAGACAACAAGATGCTTGGATCCTGTTGCCACTCCCCTGCATCCAGTACTCTGAAGTAGCCCACCACTGATGTAAGGAGGTTGCACCACCCATCATTGCCTATAGCCCACGATGGACTTTTCTTCCAGAAATCTGTCCAATCCCCTCTTAAAGGCATCCAGACCAGATGCCATCACCACCTCCTGTGGCAAAGAGTTCCACAGATTAACAACCCGCTGGGTAAAAAAGTACTTCCGTTTATCTGTTTTAACTCTCCCAACACTCAATTTTAGTGGATGTCCCCTGGTTCTGGTATTATGAGAGAGGGAACAGATCGACTCTGTCCCTCCTATGCATAATTTCGTATGTCTCAATCATGTCACCACATCTCAAAAAGGACATAGTAGAGCTGGAAAAGGTGCAGAAGAGAGCGACAAAAATGATTACGGGGCTGGGGCACCTCCCTGATGAAGAAAGACTGCAGCGTTTGGGGCCCGTCAGTCTGGAAAAAAGGCGCCTGGGGGAGGGGAGGGGACATGATTGATTTCTGATTCCTCCAGAAAAATTCCATCGTAGGCTACAGGCCATGACGGGTGGTGCAACCTCCTTACATTAGTAGTAGGCTGCTTCAAAATGCCAGGTGCGAGGGAGTGGCCACAGGATGCAAGCCTCTGGTTGCCTACTGAGCTCCCTTGGGCCACCGTGAGATACAGGAAGCTGGACTAGACGGGCCTTTGGCCTGATCCGGCAGGGCTCCTCTCATGTTCTCCTGGGAGCACGTCACGGGGCCCCACTTTTAGGGGTGTCTTTTCTCCTCAGCAGCCAGCTGGCCACTTTCTCCCGGATCAGCTTGGTCTTGACCCCGTAGACGATGGGGTTGCAGAAGGGGGGCACCAGGATGTAGAAGTTGCCAATGAGGATGTGGACGCAGGGAGCCACGCGGTGGCCAAAGCGGTGGGTCAGGAAGGAGAAGAGGGCAGGCGTGTAGGCCAGGACAATCACGCACAGGTGGGAGCCGCAGGTGTGGAACGCCTTGGCCTGGGCCTCCCGGGAGGGCAGCCTCAGCACTGTCGAGACGATCCGGGCGTAGGACGCGAAGATCAGCCCCAGGTCCCCGCCCACCACCAGCAGGGCCACCACGAGGCCGTACAGGTTGCTGACCACGGAGCCGGCGCAGGCCAGCCTGACGATGCCCATGTGCTCGCAGTAGGTGTGCGGCACCAGGTTGGTGCGGCAGTAGGGCAGCCTGCTGGCCAGGATGGGGAACGGGGCGGTCAGGACGGCTCCCCTGGCCACCGCCAAGCAGCCCATCTTCGCGACGACGGGGTGGGTGAGGACGGCCGCGTAGTGCAGCGGGCGGCAGATGGCCACGTAGCGGTCGAAGGCCATGGCCAGCAGGATGGCCGACTCCGTGATGGAGAGGGCGTGGATGGAGAACATCTGCGTCAGGCAGGCCTCGAAGGAGATCTCCCGGGAGCCGAACCAGAACAGGCCGAGCATTTTGGGCACCACGGAGCTGGACCCGGCCAGGTCCACCACGGCCAGCATGCAGAGGAAGAGGTACATGGGCTCGTGCAGGCTGTCCTCGGCCCAGACCACCAGCAGGATGGTGCAGTTCCCCAGCACCGTGGCGGCGTAGATGGCGCAGAGCGGGATCGCGAGCCAGACGTGGGCCGCCTCCAGGCCGGGGATCCCCAGCAGCAGGAAGACGGGAGGGTGGAGCGTGGCGTTGCGGGCGCTGCCAAAGAGGGGCATGCTGGTTGGCGGGGGGGGGGGGCCCTTTGGAGCTCTTCCGAGGTCCGTGCAAAGGCAACTCAGCTGGCTGCCCTGGAGGAGAGGCGGCCAAGGCGGGAGGCCCAATCGCCCACTCGGTCCCTGTCCGGAAGCGTCAGCAGCGGCTCCTCAGGAAGACCCTGGCTGCGTTCAACAGGGGCTCCCAGCTGGCCGCCTTTGGGGGTGGGAGTGGGGCACCACCTTGCGCTGCCCCCCTCTTCCCTCTTGGCAGGACCAGTCCCAGGGCGGGATTCTGGCCACAGTCCAGCGAGCCCCTTCAGGCGCTGCCCAGGTGCTGCTGCAGCAGCCCCCCGCCCCGCTTCCTCCCTTGGAGGGTGGCAAAGGCCCCCCACGGCACGGTGCTTGCTGCGCAGGAGCCTCCCCGTGCGCCCTGGTGAATCGGGTCGCAGCCTGGCTCCAGCAACTGCAAGGCCCTTTCCCTGCCACCCTGGAGCCGCGGAGGAGCTTGCTGCGTGCTGTGGCGGTGGGCAGGCAGCAGACCTGCGAGAGAGAGAAGAAACGTTGCCCCCTTACCTCTGCGTACACCCCTGCTGGCCGCGGGTCTCCTTGGACGCACGCCAGTGGAGGATAAGCTCAGCGTGCGCCCCTGCGGCCGGATCCTCCCCCTCCCCCAACACACCCCAGTCTCTGACGTGCCCCACTGCTCCCCTCCCTGCCCATTGCCCCCCACCCCCCGCTGCCAACGTTCCTCTCCTGCACTGGGTGCTCTGATGGCGCGTGCACGTGGTTGCCAACCCTGCCGTCAGCTGCACTGCGCACGCCGACCCCTCGCCTCCGATGGGACGCTCGTCCTGTCAGGCCCCCGAAGCCAGGTGGCCTTCCGCGGTGGGTGGTCTTCTCCTCCACTCTGGAGCGTCTCTCTCTCCGGGGTGCAGCAGCCCCTTCCCGCTTCCGCAGCTCCTGCCCGGCTGCTTCTCTGCACAGCTTGGCCCCTCCTCTCCCACCTGAATGGGCAGGAGAAGGGTGGGCTTCGGGCCAAGGGGCTCTCACCCCAGCTGCTGCCCCACTTGTGGAACCCCCTCCCCTGGAGGCCTGCGCCACTGTCCACGGGATGCCCAGGGGGACTTCCTCAGATGCCCACCAGAAAGTCTGGTTTTTACAGCTCTGTTCTTAAGCTGGATCCTTTTTTCATCTGGTCTGGAAATCCTTGAAGACACAGCGCTCCTGCCCCCTCCAGACCAGCAATCCCTCCCCCTGCCTTTAACTGCTGCGTGCCGGGCAGAAATGCAAAGGACTGCCGAGTGCGCTGAGTGGCTGAAAGTGCCAGAATAAGGCCCCACCCCCAGTTCTGCCGACCTCACAAACGGGGTCCCTCTTCGCCCACCCTGCAAATCCATCACCGAGTCGGCCTCCGAGTGCTTCTTCAGACATGCGGATGCGCGTTGGCCATAGCCGAGCTGCTGACTTGCCCACCCTCTCGCTGCACCCTTGGCGCCCAGGGAGGAAGTGGCAGTCAGTGGCCTGCAATCCGGGAATAATTGGCGGCGACATAATGACGGTATCACGTCACCCCCAATTGCTTCCACATAAGAACCTCCGAAGAGCCCCTGTGCTGGATCAGGCCAAAGGGGGCCCGCCTAGTCCAGCTTCCTGCATCTTGCAGTGGCCCACCAGATGCCCACTCAGGGAGCACACGAGACAACCAGATCCCTGCATCTCCTTGCCAATCCCCTGCATTCCACACCTACACACTTGGAGGGTGACACAGTTGTGGTCACTTCGCCACTGGGAAGACTGTCCTGGACTCCCTGGAATTGAGGCCTTCAATAGCCAAGACCCACCAGCCGAGAGAGACCAGCTGCCTCCACTCCCCCCTCCTATCTGTAGGGCCTCAGCCGCCGGGCGACCCAGAGATGCGACATGCAAGGCCATACCGTGCCAGGCTGCAGACTGCTCCAGAAGCAGCCCCCTCCGTGCGCTCTCTGTGCCCGCTTGCACCAGCCCTGGCAAGCTCTGCGGGGCCAGCTTCATTTATAAGCTGTTCTGGTCAGCAAGACTGGACGGCGGCCCCCGATTGCCTCCTCCTCCTCCTCCGCCAGTGGCTTTCGAAGGCCTCTCTCAGGGCAGCCAACTTTTTTCCCCCTTGGAAGGCAAAAGGGGCTCTTGGGATGGGAGCAAAGAGTGTTTTCATATGTGCACACAGAGATCACCATGACAATGAATTGGGCTGTGCAAAGCAACTGGCTTGGCAAGCTCATCCCTGCCATGCCGTTCTTAAAATGGACCTTAAAAGGTGTTCCTCAAGCCCTGCACAGCGGAACGCAGCCCTTCAGCCCTGTGCCCGCCCTGCCTCGCCCTCTTGGCATGCAGGCAGCCTCGTCTCCCCAGCCCTGCCCGCTGCCGCCACATAAGAGCATAAGAAGGCCTGGATCTCGCAGTGGCCCACCAGATGCCTCAAGGAGCACACAAGACAACAGGAGCATGCCTTGCAACCTGTGATGGCCCTTTCTGCTAGAAATCTGTCCAACCCTTTTAAGGCCAGACGCCATCACCACATCCTGTGGCAAGGAGTTTCACAGACTAATTATACACTGGGTAAAAAAGTATTTTCTTTTATCTATTCTAACTTTCCCAAATCCCACTTAAAACTTAAGTCCCAAGTGATTAAAATCACTCAACATGATGTGATTGACATGGTTGAGATGTATAAAATCATGCACTGTATGGATAGCGTGTATAGAGGGAAGTTCTTTTTCCTCTGACACACTATAACCAAAGGATAGTCTCTAAAATTGAATGGCGGGATAGTTGGAACAGACAAAAGAAAATACTTTTTTTTACCCAGCATGTAATTAATATGTGGAACTCCTTGCCACAGGATGTGATGGCACCTGAAGGCTTATATGCTTTTCAAAAGGGATTGGACAAAGTCCATCACAGGTTACAAGCTGTGATGGGTATGTGCAACCTCCTGTAGGAGGAGGCTGCCTCAGAATGCCAGGTGCAAGGCAGAGGCCACAGGATGCAGGTACCTTGTTGTGCTCTGCGTTCCCTGATTGGGCACCTGGTGGGCCACTGTGTGATGCAGGAAGCTGGACTAGATGGGCCCCCTTTGGCCCGATCCAGCAGGGTCTTCTTGCGATCTAGTAACAAATGGGGCATCTCAGGGGTCCGTGGTGGCGCTGGTGTTGTTTAGCGTCTTTATAAATGACTTGGATGGGGGGTAAGAAGGGATGCTCGTCACTTTTGTGAGCGACACCAATCAGCGGTCCAGCCCCCAGCACAGCCGGCACTTACAGCCCTGCAGCCAGCCGCGCCTGCCCAGAACGCCACATGCGCAGCCTGCTGGGGCGACAGGACTGGAAGCGGCTGGCCACGGTGACACGGGGGGGGGCTGTAACCACGGCTGTCCCAACGCTCCCCGCCAAACGGTAAGTGCTGGTCACCTGGTGGAAGGAAACAGCAGTCACTGGACCCAGGCTGGAGTGTGGAGTGTGGAGACTGCTGCCCTAGAGGAAAGGACAGGATCCAGGATGATCCCGACAGAGTGGAAAACTGGGCAAGTGCGGAGACCACCTGCTTCAGTGGGTAGGAGAAGCCAGAAGCACGTTGGGGATACTGGCCTGGGCAGTGTTGCGGGTGGATAAGAGCTGGGCATTTTAGCGGGCGATAAGCTACACGTACGGCAGTAGCGTGATGGGGCAAGGAGGGTGAATGCAGCTCTCGGGTTGTCTCGGTGCTGCTGTGTTCAGTCTTAGTCAGACCTCGCCTGGAATAGCAAGTCCAGGTCCGGGTGTTGATGTTCAAGAGGGATTTTGACCGCCTGGAGCAGAAGAGGGTGAGGGGGCTGCGGACTGAGTCCCCTGAGGACAGGTTGGAGGAGTTTGGTGTGCTTAGTTTGGGGAAGAAGCACCTGAGGGCTGCCGTGGTAACTTTCTACAAGTGTCTGAGGGGCTGCCCTGTGGGCGATGGAGCAGTTTTGTTCTGGGTTGCTGCAGAGAGCAGGACCCGGACACGTGAGCTTCAGTTGCAACAAGGGAGGCTTCAATTAACGGCGTGGAAGAACTTCCTGATGGGAAGAACTGTCCAGCCGGGGGGGGGGGCAGCCATCTGCTGAGGCTCTTGGAGTCGTGGGGAGCCTGCATGGGCAGGGCAGGGCAGGGCTTGATGATCCCCAGCAGGGGAGTCGGACACAAGGCCTGTGAGCCAGACGTGGCCCCAGTGGCGCACCTCGGCTATTGCGCGGGGTGGCAAGAGCAATGGGCGCCATTTGCCGGGGGCACCGATTGCCCTCAGCCCCCCCCCACGCAGCACCCAAGAAGACGCCTGAGGTGTGGCCGAGAGAAGCCGTGCGCCCCCCTCCCCCCGGCTTGCAGAGCTTTTGCCTGAGCAGGGATTTGCCTGAGTGGTGGCCAGGAGATGCCGCGGGCACTCCCACGACGCCTCCTGGCTGCCACTCAGGCAAAACAAGGGGGCGGGGCTTGGCTTCTCCCCGCCACGGCTTGGCCAAAGTTGGCTGAAGGATGGAGGACAGAAGCCGCCCCCTGCAACATCATGACGTTGGGCGCAGTTTCGCCCTGGGATGCCTCTGTGTGGCCCCATAAGCTCTTTATTCCCCCCCCCCGCCCCGGTGATCCCTGGGCTCTGCTACAACTGCCCTTTCAGCAGCTCCACTTCTGCCAAGACTCCAGGAGGGAAAGCCTGACGGAGGCCCCAGAAGGCCAGGAACACGATGGGGTGTGTGGCAAGGAGACGGAGATGCTGCTGAGGTGCTGGGAGAGCTGGGGCAGAGAGGGGTGGGGCTCCAGCAGACAAGGCCGCCGTGAAGCCTGCCTGTCCACGAGGAGGCTGATACGAAACCCGGCTCCTTTGGCTGTCGGCACGAGTTTGCAATAGTTGTGTATTCATATTTATTAGACAGCAGCGTGTAACATTAACACGGGTCAGACATCTGTTTAATATTTCACATAGAACCTGTGAAGGCAACGTGGGCCATATGTCCTTCCTAGGAATTGTACAGAGCACTGAACTAACGCGGTCTCTGCCCTGGAGGGCAGGTGTGGTGTCAAAAGACTGACCTCGACCATTTGAGCACCTTGTCAGTGTGCCCTGAGATGGAAAAGGTTGACCAAGACACATGGCTTAGGGTGCAGCTCCGTTTGCACCTCCTGTTGGGGAAAATGGCTTTTTCTGGCATCAAACCTGTAAAAGTGTGAAGCACTTAAACCTCACACAAAGTAGGGATCACAGCTCTAAGCTCAGGGCTTTGTCAGTGAAAGCCAAAAATGCTCTAAATTACTTAGGAATAAATTTTGGGCCTGTTCAGCGCATAGACAAAAATCTCAGAGTTTCCGTTAGACCAGTGGGCTCTAAACTCTGGCCCGTGGGCCTTTCCCGTGAACAGGGCTCATCGCTGCACAGGGGAAAGTCCACGAGGAGCTTCCTGCAGCCCCAGAGTCACCGCGGCCAGCTGCTGCCGGATTCCATTGCCTCACGCCGGGAGTTCTGGGCAGACGTGGTTGGCCACAGTGACTCTTGGGACTGCAGGAGGGACTCCCGTGGAATGGGAGGCACCGGTTGTGCCAGGGAAGCTCTTCACAGCAGCAGCCTCTCCAGGTTGGAGTCTGCCTCCCTGGACTCCTGCAGACCTCCAGGCGAAGCATCACTGCTTGCAGACCAGGCGGGCCACTCGGTCACGGATCTCCTTGGTCTTCACCCCGTACACAATGGGGTTCAGCATGGGGGGGAAAAGGAGGTAAAAGTTGGCCAGAAGGATGTGCACATGAGGCGGGACGTGGTGGCCGAACCTGTGTGTTAGGATGGTGAACAGGGCTGGCGTGTAGGACACCAGGATGACCACCACGTGGGCTGCGCAGGTGCTGAAGGCCTTGTGGCGGGCGTCTCTGGAGGGCAGAGCCAGGACAGCCCTGGCGATCATGCAGTAGGAGAAGGTGATGCACAGCAGGTCCGCCCCGACCACCAGGAGAGCCACCACCAGCCCGTACACCACGTTGGCCACGATGCTGGAGCAGGCCAGCTTCACCACCGCCATGTGCTCGCAGTAGGTGTGGCCAATGAGGGTGGTCTTGCAGTACAGGAGGCGGGCTGCCAAGATGGGGATGGGGGTGATGAGGGCCGTGCCCCTCACGACCACGGCCACCCCAATTTTGGCCAGCAGCGGCTTGGTTAGGATGGAGTCGTACCTCAAGGGGTTGCAGATGGCCACATAGCGGTCGAAGGCCATGGCCACCAGCACCGTGGACTCCATGATGGAGAAGGAGTGGATGAAGAACATCTGGACCAGGCAGGCGCCAAACCCAATGTCTCCGGCTCGGAACCAGACGATGCAGAGCATCTTGGGCAGGGTGGAGGTGGACAGCACCAGGTCGATGGCGGCCAGCATGCAGAGGAGGAGGTACATGGGCCTGTGGAGGCTCCGCTCCGTCCGGATGGTATACAGGATGGTGCCGTTGCCCAGCAGCGTCAGCAGGTACATGGAGGAGAGCGGGATCGAGAGCCAGTGGTAGGAGGCCTCCAGGCCAGGGATGCCCAGCAGGGTGAAGGACGAGGGCAGCCCATGGCTGCCGTTAGACACGGGCATGGCTGGCGGGGGGCATGGCGCACGGACGGACTTGCTGGCTGCAGTGGGAGGAAGAGCCACAAACAGGCCGGGATGGGCGGCACTGAGGGCGCACCACTCACAAGAACGTAAGAGGAGCCCCTGTGCTGGATCGGACCGAAGGGGGCCCACCTAGTCCAGCTTCCTGCATCTCGCAGCAGCCCACCAGGTGCCTCAGGGAGCACGCAAGACAACTAGATATGTGCCTCTCATTGCCACTCCCCTGCACCTGGCACTCCGAGGTAGCCTAGCTCTAAAGTTGCACTAACCACCATGGCCTGTAGCCTGTGATGGACTTTTCCTCCAGAAATCTGTCCATTCCCCTTTTAAAAGCGTCTAGGCCAGATGCGACCACCACCTCCTGTGGCAAGGAGTTCCACAGATTAATTACCTGCTGGGTAAAAAAGCATTCCCTTTTTTTCTCACTCTCCCAACACTCCATTTAGATGCCCCTGGTTCTGGTATTGTGAGAGAGGGAAAAGAGCCTCCCTCTGTCCACGCAGCTCTCCCAGCACAGGCACAGGCAGGGAGAACCAGCCTCTGGGTGGCCACTTGGATGGCACCTGCTGGGTTTGGGGGCAACAGCACAGGCGACAGCACTCCCGAAGCCTTTTGTCTGCCAAGAGCTGCACATGGCATGGCCCTGCCCACCACCGATAGCCCCCTCCCTGGTGCACGTTCGCAGGAATGTGTATGAATGTGGAAGCCCACAAAGAGTGCAGGAGGTGGTGTCAGGTGCCTGCAGAGTCCCAGAGGTGGGCTCCAAAATCCAGGTGATGCCAGAGAGCAGGATGGAGCTCAGGCGGTCTCAGGTGAGACTGGCTCATTGCCAACGGCCAGGCAAGGGGCCTCACGGCTGGCAGGCCAAGAACTCACCTCGCTCCGCGTCAGCCCTTTGGCCTCCCTGAACTGAGTGTTCAGTACAAGTCCCTCCCATTCCTGGGGGAGGGGCTGCAGGGGGTCCATGCTCATGCCCAAGGGCATGAGATGGCAACCAGGGACAGCCATTCCTGCAGCTTCCCACCACTGCCTGGTGTCTGCATCGCTGGGGGGACCCTTGCGAAGTTTGGCCTGGCGTCCGGCAAACTGGCATCAGCACCCCTCCCTCCCTGCCACACCGTCTGTCTCCACCCTCTGCCCCGTCCTGTGTGTCTGTGGACACTGCCTGAGCGCTCCTATGACCAGGCAGGCGCTGAGGAAATCCTGGGCAAGCCGTGCTGGTCCCGAGCGCCTCCGTGTTCGACTCCGTACAGGCTGCGAGACGGCCGGTCCCCTTGCAGAGTGCCCAGAGCCGCCTGCCCCTCTCCCGCCTGGCGCCTGGCCTGCCCCAATGCCGCCTAGTCAACAGGCCGGGAGGCACAGTTGCAAGAGGGGCTCCTCGCTCCTTTGGCAGGAGGGGCAACTCTGCCTTCCACCCACCCCCGCACAGGGTCTTGGGGACCGACTGGCTGCTGCTGGGGTCTCTTCCGCACCTGCCTCAATTGTGAGCTCTCCTGCGACGGGGGGGGGGGGGCCTTGGTGGGTGTCGTTTTCTCTGCCAACTGCACGAACTTTTTGGGTGTTGATTCTCAGTTAGAATTCTGGCATCCCAGATCCTATAAATTAGTTGTGATCATATTTTAGCCTACCGTTTTCAATAGTTCTGACATATTTTGCCAACGTTTTCCAGCTTCTCCGAACGTTTTTCAGCTCTGCATTATTTTTCTTCCAGCACCACCACGCGCCAGAGTGCCGTGGAATATTTTCCTTATCCTCGATGGCGGAAAAGGTGTGCGATTGAATAAAACCAGCCCTTCCGTGCGGTCCTCCCCGCCTCAGCTATTCTTGTTTTTGTCCAGGGAGCCCACGAAGGGGGAAGGCACCTTCTGCAAGATTTAAGACCCCCCATGGAAGTGACCTAGAAACCTGCCTAGAAGTGGCGTGAAGAGCCCCTTTGAGCTGCTGCTGCTGCTGCTGCTGCTGCCGCCGCCGCCGAGAGCGTTTCTGAAGCAGCCCTTTCCACACACCCCCCCCGCAACAGCGTGCCTCCCCCGGCCCCCGCTGGCTTCACCCCCTGGCGTGCAAAGCCGGTGCTCCTTTGGCAGCGCTCTTCTTGGCGTCTGTGAGCGGCTCCCGCACTGAGCTCGTTGCAAAAGCTCTTGGCAGCAGCCGCAGCAGCACAGCCAAAAGCCGGCAGCCCCCCCCCCTCTTCACGCCCCGTCTAGGCTGGTTTCCGGAGGCTGTGAGCCCCAGTGGCCATTCTCATGCGGGGCTGACCTTCCAGAGCTGCCTGCCCCTCCCGCGGACCCAGCTGCTCTCGGTCGGTCAGCTCTGCTCAGGAGGGCTCCGGTCTCTCCCCCACTGGCCATCCCCCTGTCCGGCAGCGTCCCTGCTCTGGGGCTCCCCGACCCCAGAAGTGCTCGGCCTGTCAGCCAGGGGAACGGGGGCAGGGGGGACGTGGGCCTACCTCAGACCCCGGCTCCCGCGGTGAGCCCACACAGCAGACACGGCCACGCGGAAAGGATCCGCCTCTGCCTGCCTGCCTGTGCCCTTCTGGGCCTGAGGAAGACCGGGAGCTTTATGCCGCCGAGCTCCTTCCCGCTGCTCCGTGCGCAGGGGGCTCTCGGGCCCCTCGCCCGTCTTCCCTGCAGAGCCGTGGAGGAGGCTCCTGGGCCCGCCTCCTCCCCAGGGGCCCCAGCTCACACGCAGTCCCCGCTGACCCGGCAGGTCGGCAGAGAGATGCCAGGAGGCTGGCCTGCTAACCCCCGTGGGGAGTGGAAGCGAGGCCAGAGGGCAGCCAGCAGGCTCCAGGGGCAGAGCACCTGCTCTGCCAGGAAAGGGGACTGGGGAGGGGGGAACGCAAGAAGAGCCCCCCTGCTGGATCAGGCCAAAGGAGACCCACCCAGTCCCGCTTCCTGCATCTCGCAGCGGCCCACCAGCTGCCTCAGGGAGCACGTGGGACAACAGGCTGCCGGCATTCTGTAGCCATTCCCCTGCACCTGGCATTCAGAATTTGTGTCTTCATTGGCGGGAGGGCAAGTAGTCTACCTCAGGATGCCAAATGCAGGGGAGAGGCAACAAGATGCAGGCAGCCTGTTGTCTCGTCTGCTCCCTGGTGGGCCACTGTGAGGCACAGGAAGCTGGACTGGATGGCCTGATCCAGCAGGGCTCTCCTTATGTTCTTATGACTCCCCCCCCCCAAGAAATCTGTCCAATCCTCTTTAAAAAAAAGAGAGAGAGAGAGAATTTTTTTGGTCTCCCAACACTGAATTATAATGGATGTCCCCTTGTTCTGGTGACACATGGTGGAGATGCATAAAATTATGCACGGTGTGGACACAGTGGAAAGAAATCCATTTTTCTCTCCTTCGTGCAAAGTTCGAGCCAGCCTGGGTCATCCAAAGGCACTGAGTGGTGGCAGATTCTGTCCGAGTGGCAGCGCTCCCACAGTGCCCGGAGTGCAGTTGGCACAGCGCCCAGGGAGGCGGCAGCAGCGGACTGCTGGTCGAGGGCAGAACAGCACAGACTCCAGCACCTCTTTCCAAGTACACGGACTACGAGGTACAGCTCAGCAGATCAGGCTAACACAGTTCACTGCACGTACTCACAACGGTAGCCAAATTCAGCCAGTGCTCCAACGTAGTGCCCCCTACACTCCTGCCACCCACGGGGGAGAGCTGTTCCTGCTCCTATATTTATACTCCACTCTGTTGCTGGGCAGTCTCCTGATCAGCCACACCTGTTTCCACCTGGGCCGATCCTCACCCTGCAGCGGCTGAGTGACTCGGCACTTTGCGGTGTGCACCGGCCTCTGGACTCACGATGGCTGCTCAGGCCTCACTTTCGCAGGCCCGGCTGGCCGGCCTCCTCCCTTGTGGCATCCAGCCTGCAGCTCCCTTCAGGTATGGGGTCTCAGACCTTGACAGATTCTGGCTGGGCAAAACAAAAGGCTTCTTTGCACAGCAGATCATGAATATATGGAACTGCTTGCCACAAGGTATGGTGGAGGCCACTAGCCTGCATAAATTCAGCAGGAATTCCCATGCCCAGCATCTATTCTTGCTGACCCCAGGGAGGGTGGACCCCCAGCTGGGGGAAGTGAGGGCGCCCTTTGTTGGGGTGGAGCTTACCAGTGTGCTCCGAGGGTGACCCCCCCAGTTCTTGCCAGGAGTTCTGTTCCGATTGGCTGGGGCACTGTTCTCCTGGCAGGTGCGCACCCAGGGTCGAGCGCATAGCACATCACAAGCAAAGGAATGCAGAGACCGCCAGGCCACACCCTCACTGGGAGGAGTCACAGACTGGGGGGACGGACGGAGGGGTGTGGAGGCCTGGCTGACCGGGAATGGCCGGCTGGGAGTGTTGCCCCGTCACATGCCTTTTCCTAAGGCCAGGTGCGGCGGCCGTCACACAGCTTCCTCCTAGGCAGGTAGGAAGAGGGGTTCCAGTGCGTGGGTCCAACTGGAAAGGTGGGAGGGGCATGAGGGTGTTGGGTCGAGGTCCCACAAGAGCTGGGTATCTTGGCGGACGTGCCTCTGGCTCTTGCACGGCCAAGTAATGATTGGGAGTCATTTGGGAAAAGAAAGAGGTCTGAATCCGGGACTTCCTCTGCCTTTTTGGAGTCGGAACAGCCAACTGTCAACTGTGGAACAGATCCATGGGAGGGTCACACAGCAGGACAAGCTCAGAGAGTCCCCGATGGACGTAAGAGCACAAGAAGAGCCCTGCTGGATCAGGCCACAGACCCACCTAGTCCAGCTTCCTGTATCTCACAGTGGCCCACCAGGTGCCTCATGGACCACAAGACAACGAGATGCCTACATCTCATTTCCACTCCACAGCATCTGGCATTCTGAGGTAGCCTATTTACCCTCGCACCATTCCCAAGGAAGACACCACCAGGCTGAGGCACGGGTTTATTAAACACAAGTGAGCAAACTTTAAATCATGAAACCCACTAAACACACCATCCCTCCCTCGCCAGTCTGGGGTAGGCAAAAAACCCCATCCACGGCCAATTTAGATGACGACAAAAAATTCCTACCCAGTGCTCATAATGAGCAACCAGCTAATTACAGATTGTATGCAACCGTCATGGCTTGTAACCTGTGATGGATTTTTCCTCCACAAATCTGTCCAGTCCACTTTTAAAGGCATCCAGGCCAGGCGCCCATCATCACCTCCACATTGAGGCAAAGAGTTCCACAGACAAATTATTCATTGGGTAAAGAAATATAGCCATTTGTCTGCACTAATTCTCCCAATAATCAGTTTTAGCGAATGCCCCCTGGTTCTGATGTTCTGAGGGAAGAAACGGACATTCACCTATCCACTCTATCCATCCCATGCACAATTTTGTACATCTCAATCATGTCCCCTCTCAGGCGCCTTTTTTCTAGGCTGAAGAGCCCCAAATGCTGCAGCCTTTCCTGATATGCACCTTTTCTAGCTCCACTTTGTCCTTTTTGAGATGTGGGGACCAGAACTATTCATAATACTCCAGATGTGGCCATAGCATTAATTGTACAATGGCATAATAATATTGGCTGTTTTATTCTCATTCTCCTTTTCTAATGATCCAGAGCATGGAATGAGCCTGCTTCACTGCTCCCTCACACATTGTCATTGAGCTGTCCACCAGCACCCCAAGATCTCTCTCCTGATCTGTCACAAACAGCTCAAAATGCATTAGCCTATAGGTGAGGTTTTGAGTTTTAGCCCCCATGTGCATCACTTTACACTTGTCTATGTTGAAACGCATCTGCCATTTGGCTGCCCATTCCCTGAGTTGGGAGAGTTCCTTCTGGAGTTCTTCACAATCCCTTCTGTTTTTCACTACCTGGAAAAGTTTGCTGTTGTCTGCAAACTTGGCCACCTCGCTGCTTATCCCTGTCTCCAGATCAAGAAGGTGCCTAAGCCGGGGTGTGTGTGTGTGTGCATAACTGAGACTTACAAAACTATGCAAGGGATAGATAGAGGGATGTTCTTTTCCCTCTCACACAACACCAGACCCAGGGACATCCACAAAAACTGAGTCTTGGGAGAGTTGGAACAGTCAAAAGAAAACATTTCCTTACCCAGCATGTAGTTAGACTTTCGACCTGGTTTTCTTCTCCCCACACTTGCTCTCTGTCCAATGTGGGTAGTTTTCCATGTTATTTCCCCAGCCTTCCCGAAAACTGAAACTGAGAGTGACCAAAGACTATAGCCTTGCTCCTTTTGATTCTCAAGTCAGAGAGAGAGAGAGAGAGAGAGAGAGAGAGAGAGAGAGAGAGAGAGCCTTGCCCAGTCAGTTGAAACAGCCCCTGGACTCATTTGACCACCCAGTGTTTCTTCTCTTGGAGAGGTAAACTCTGCAACTTCTTGGGTACACTGAGAGCCCACAAACCTTCTGTTTTAGCTACAATCCAATGAACAAGGAAGACCTGAGTTGGTTAATATAAGGGCAGAATCCTGGTTTGGAGGATGCTGGTTCTAGCTGGCTCCAGCTGGCTCCTTCCCCTTCTGGAGCCAACGGGGTTCATCAGAGGCGGCACCAGAAGGTAGCCGTTGGCCATGAGGATGTGGACTGCTGGGGGCGCGTTCTTCCCATACCGGCGGATTATCGAGAGGCCGATCGTTGGGATGTAGAAGGTGAGCACAGCACAGATGTGGGAGATGCAGGTGTTCAGGGCACGGAGGCACTCCTCCTTGGAGGCGATGCTCAGCACTGTTCTGAGGATCAGGATGTAGGACAAAACAAGCATGGAAGAGACCACCGCCACAAGGTGCTGCTCGTTCTCCTGTCTGAACGCACCGTCTTGAGGATATCCTGGTGCAGGCAGAATGAATATGAGAGCTCATTCACTCTTCCATACTGCTGCCTCTTCAGGAGAAAGGAGGCTGGGAACACCAGGAGGGCAGCCCAAACTGCCACCCCTGTGCCAATCTTGACGATGGTTGCATTGGTCAGGGTACTGGTGTATCTCAGAGGGTTCCGAATGGCCACCAAGCGATCAAAGGCCATGGAGAGCAGAATGCCTGACTCAGCAATGGAGAGGGTGTGGATGAAGTACATCTGGACCAGGCAGGCGCTAAAGTCAATGGCGCGGTGGTTGAACCAGAGGACACACAACATGGTGGGCAACGTGGTAGCGGACAAGCCCAGATCCGCAAATGCCAGCATGGAGAGGAAGTAGTACATGGGCTCGTGGAGGGTCCGGTCTGTCCTGATGAGGAAGAGGATGGTGCAGTTCCCTGCGACGGCCGTGAGGTACATGGAGCAGATGGGGATGGAGATCCAGCCGTGGGAACCCTCCAGCCCAGGGAAGCCCGTCAGGAGGAACACGGGAGCACAGGAAGACTCGCTGGAGGAGGACATGATGCTCGGCCTGTCTTGCGTGGCGCCCCCTGGTCAGAGAGGCAGGGACTCTGCCGCCGTTGCTGCAGCTCAGTCCTTCCCTCTGGCTTTGCTCTGGCACCGGCTCCTCCTGTGGCCTGAACGTGAAGTTCCACTTCCGTTACGGTTCCACTTCGTCTTGTCCTACCGCTGAATCCTGCGGACCGTTCTGGGCACCGCTTCCCTGGGTGAGTGCGCCAAGGTCCTGCCACAGCTCTGTGGCCCTGCTCTTCTGCAGCCCCAAGCTGGCCTTGCCCTTGATGGGTCACCTGAAGGTGTCCCTCCCACCCTCCCTCCGTGTCCTGCTATCCGAACTCCGCTTCCTGGGCCTGCCCTTGCTGAACCCTGAGCACCTGAGTACCACACAATATTAGATCCAGAGTCGCCTGTCCTCTGGTGGGCTCCATGACTAGCTGCTCTAAGGCACAGTCATTCAGCATGTCAAGGAATCCGGTCTCTCTTTCTTGACCAGAGCACCAGTTGACCCAGTCGATATGAGGATAATTGAAGCCCCCCATGATTACAATCCTGTCTCTCTTGGTCACCCCCCTGATTTGTTTCCTCATTTCAAGGTCCCCTTCAAGTTTTTGATCCAGAGGACGATAGCACACCCCCACTATTACATTGCTCTTACGGCCTGGTAGTTTAACCCACAGTGACTCTATGGTGGAGTCCGGCCCACCTTCAGTTTCTACTCTGCTGGATTCTACCCCTATAGATGGCCACCCCACCGCCAACACGCCCTTCCCTATCCCTCCTATAGCGTTTATAGAATTGCAGTATCCCACTGGTTCTCTGCATTCCACCAGGTTTCCGTTATGCCTACTATATCAATGTTTTCCCTAGCCACCAAACATTCCAGTTCCCCCATCTTTGCTCGGAGACTTTGGGCATTTGCATAATAACACCTGTATATGGGGTTCCCTAAGAAGGGACCCTTTTTTGATCCCTTTTCCCCACCTCTCTTTCTACTGGATGAATTGTCACTTACACTCACGTTTGAAGTTCTATTTCCTACTCCTCCATTACTCTGTGGTACTCCTCCACCCCCCTCTTCCCTTAGGGATGAGGTGTTCCAAACCGGACGCCACTCGGCTCCTGTTGGCTTTCCCCCAGGGATCAGTTTAAAAGCTGCTCTGCCAACTTTTTAACGTTAAGCGCCAGCAGCCTGGTTCCATTCTGGTTCCGTCCCTCTTGTACAGAACTGGCTTGTCCCAGAACGTCCCCCAGTGCCTAACGAATCTGAACCCCTCCTCCTGACACCACCGTCTCATCCATGCATTGAGACCCCTGAGCTCTGCCTGCCTAGCTGGCCCTGTGCGTGGAATGGGTAGCACTTCTGAGAACACCACCTTAGGGGTCCTGGCCTTCAGCTTCCTGCCTAGCAACCTAAATTTGGCCTCCAGGACCTCCCGGCTACATTTCCCCACATCGTTGGTGCCAACATGCGCCACGACCGCTACCTCCTCCCCAGCACTCCTTACCAGCCTATCTAGACGAGACGTGACGTCCGCAACCTTCGCACCAGGCAGGCAAGTCACCATGCGGTCCTCACATCCATCACAGACCCCCCTCTCTATATTCCTAACTATAGAATCACCCACTACAAGAAGGCCCCGACACCCCTCCCGCCAAGGAGCATCCTTAGTGCGACTGGATGTGGGCTTGTCCCTGGAAGAAGGGGTCCCCCCTGGGGGATTGATTCCCTCCATACCAGGTTGACGTCCTCCAGCCCTGAGACTCCTTTCCCCAGCAGCTGAGGAGCTGCCCATCTGAGGGTGGGACAAAGCCTGCAAGTCCCGGGATGTCTCACCATGGACCCTCACTGCCTGCCTCTGCTTCTCCAGGTCCGCAACGAAGGCCTCTAGGGAGCAGATGCATTCCCTGAGCGCTTGGAGCTCCTTGCACCAAGGACTTATGCCCCAGGGGCATACAGGCATACATGTGGCACTCAGTGCAGAACACTGGACAGCCCCCATCCCGCTGCTGGCTCCCTGCCTGCCTGCCTGTGCTTGTTTAGGAAGGAGCTGCCCTGCTTCTCAGAGAAAGGGCAGAGTCTGGGCCCTGGCTTCCTCGCCCCACTGCTTAAACCACCCTGCTGCCCTGCTGCTGGGCAATCTTTGACTCGCCCTGCTGTTGGGCAATCCTAACCTGGAGTTAGGCCAGCAAAATTTGGCCGGCACAAGGGCCACCATAGAGTGCATTTGGACCACTCCCCGAGTCAGGGAGGACGGCGCACGTCTGTGCTGGCCTCTCTGACTCCGAGAGTGGTCCAAACGTTCTTTATGGTGTCCTTTTTGCTGGCCAAACTTTGCTGGCCTAACTGGGCCGTCCTGACGCCAGGCTAGAATTGCGCCCTTAATCTCTTCATTGATCTTTTGAAACTTCATTTGTCTTCCTTTTATTCATTCAGAATTTTTTGTATGAAGAATCCTCTTATCAAAGCTTTGCCTGCTTCCCACACAATATCCATCTCTGTTCCTTTGTTCACGTTCAGCTCAGAAACTTTTTCAGCTTCTGCTTTGTCTCTGTTATGATCTCTTCTATTTGCAGCAAAGCTGATGTTGCTTTGGAACATACCCAGGGTGCAATCCTAAACTGAGTTAGGCCGGCATAAACTAAGCCAGCAAAGTTTGGCCAGCACAAAGGCCACCGTAAAGTTTGTTTGGACCATTCTGGGAGTCAGAGGCCAGCACACAGACGAGCGCCATCCTCCCTGACTCCGAGAGCGGTCCAAACACACTTTACGGTGGCCCTTGTGCTGGCCAAACTTTGCTGGATTAGCTTATGCTGGCCTACCTCCAGTTTAAGATTGCGCTCACAGTTGTACAAAAGTGGATTCATAGCACACCCCTATGCATGTCTACCCAGAAGTTCCACTCAATATTAAATCCAGAGTCACCTGTCCTCTGGTGGGCTCCATGACTAGCTGCTCTAAGGCACAGTCATTCAGCAAGTCAAGGAATCCAGTCTCTCCTTCTTGACCAGAGCACCAGTTGACCCAATTGATATGAGGATAATTGAAGTCCCCCATGATTACAACCCTGTCCCTCTTGGTCACCCCCCTGATTTGTTTCCCACACCAGCCCCTTGTTCCACAATCGAGCACCCATGAGCAGAGGGAGTGCTGGCTGGAGAAGCTACTGCAGCAGTGAGGAAGCCTCCCCGCCATGGCAATACCTTCTGTGGCACCGGCCCCCTCGCTGTGGGCCACTCCGAGGGTTGCCAGCCAGTCTCAGCAGTCAAATGCCCTTAAACTCCTCCCCCACTGAAAAAGTGAGAAGTTGCTCACTGGGAGTAGCTTGCAACCATTCTAAGCAAGCCATAAATCTGGAAGGAGTTGTGGTGATGTCATCATGTCACCGCAAATACATCTGGCTTTGGCGGCGGGGGGATTTTAGGCCCAGCCCTGGGGCAGAGATTCCATGCTGCGTCATAATAACAGACCACTCAGAGCGCAATCCTCACCTGGAGTTAGGCCAGCAAATTTGGCCGGCACAAGGGCCACCGTAAAGCGCATTTGGACCACTCTCAGAGTCAGGGAGGATGGTGCACGTCTCTGTGCTGGCCTCTCTGACTCCAAGCGTGGTCCAAACATGCTTTACAGTGTCTTTTGTGCCAGCCAAACCTTGCTGGGCTAACTATGCCGGCCTAACTCCAGGTTAGGATTGTGCTCCCAATCAAGTTGGTCAGTTTTGAGTTATGGAAATCCACTTTTTGTTACGTAAAGTATTACATAAAGTTGCGTTTTCTTTTTCTGGTTATTTGACTATATCTTTTGATAGTATACAGATATTTCAGTGCAATCTATTTCATTATATACTGCATGAAATTACTCATCAATTGATATATAACATGAAGGAATTATTTCTATAAACCATGATTTCCACAATTTTGTTCACTAGTGTTCTCTCTCTCTCTCTCTCTCTCTCTCTCTCTCTCTCACACACACACACACACACACACACACACACGTGTCACCTTTAACATATCTCATTGGCTCCTCAGTCAGTTTCATTGGTTCGTTTCAAGCTTAGGAAATCCACTTTTTGTTACATATGACAGTTGTATTTTTGCTTGTTTTTGACCATATCTTTTGATAAAACGCAGATATTTAAATGCAGGTTGTTGCAATATATTTTGCCTAAATTTCAAATTGCTTGATAGAAAACATGATGGCATTTCCTAAAAAACACAATTTTCACAATTGCAGTCATTCAGGGTGTCGCCTGCCCGCCCACCCACCTGCCCGCCCGCCCGCCCACCTCTGGCTCCTGCTAGCCCTGCCTCTGCTCCAGGCATCGGCGTCTTCAGTGGCCGTGATGAGCTGCCACATCCTTTCCTCCACGGAACAGCCTTAGGATACCTTCGCGGATCTCCCTGGTCTTCACCCCATAGACAATGGGGTTCATCATGGGGGGGAGGAGGAGGTACAGGTTGGCCATGACAATGTGGACGTGGGGAGCAACACTGTGCCCCCCAAAGCGGTGCGCAAAGAAGGTGAAGAATGCGGGCTTGTAAGAGACCGTGATGGCGCAGATGTGCGCCGTGCAGGTGCCAAAGGCCTTGCTCCTGGCCTCCTTGGAGGACAGGCCCACCACGGCCCTGAGGATCATGGCGTAAGATACAGTGATGCAGAAGATGTCAAAGCCCCCTATCATCAGGGCCACCGTCAGGCCGTAGACGGCGTCCGCGCGGATGCTGCTGCAGGCCAGCTTCACCACCGCCATGTGGTCGCAGTAGGTGTGAGCAATGACGTTCGTGCCACAGTACTGCATCCTCCTGGCCATGAGAGGGAAGGGGAGGATGAGGACGGCTGCCCTGAGGAAGGTGACCAGGCCCACCTTGACAACGATGGGTTTTGTCAGGATGGTGGCGTATCTCAGTGGGTAGCAGATGGCGACGAATCGGTCCAGGGCCATGAGCATCAGGACGCCAGACTCCATCCCAGTGAAGGTGTGGACCACGTACATCTGGACCAGGCAGGAGCTGAAGCTGATCTCCTTGTGCTGCAGCCAGAAGATGCAGAAGGCCTTGGGCATGGTCGAGGTGCCCATCCCGATGTCCGTGATTGACAGTCCGTCGATTCACTTCCGGTTTCTTCGTGCACCCCGCACGGCTTTCCCTTGCCTCGGAGGGGGTGCCTGCTCACCCAGGCACCCGGCGCCCCCCCACCCATCCCCCAAGACGAGCAGGCACCCCCTCCGAGGCGAGGGAAAGCCGCGCGGGGCGCGCGAAGAAACCGGAAGTGAATCGACGGACTGTCAATCACTCCCTACTCCCGCCCAGCGAACCATCTACTGGGGAGTAGGTGACACCTCTGCCTGGGACCCCATTCAGGACAAAGTGCAGGAGTCGGCTGTCCGTGCCATTGGGGGTGGCCATGCTGAGCGGCAGAAGCGCATACTCCAGGCACACTGTAACCAGACCCTTAACGAGGAGAAGGCACAGGAATGGAAACACTGAACTCTGCACGGCCCTCGTTGCTGCCAAAATGGAAGAGGTGCTTCTGGGAAGCCCAAGGCAGGCAAGCACACACACCCACACCCACCCCCCACCCCCGCCCGCAATGGTTTCCTAGCTCTGCTGCTCAGTGCCCCACTGCCTGAATTCGTTCAATGGATTCACTGAGCATGGAGTGGGTGCTTCCGGGAAGCCCAGGGCTGCACAGGCAGGCAAGCAGACCCTCCTAGCCGCAGTGGCTTCCCCGCTCCGCTACTCAGAGCCCCTCGGCCTTTGATCAGGCGGCAGGGAGGCCCCCACCCCCGTTTCCACCATGCATTTTGAATGCAGGAACCAACCCATCACCGCTTCTGCCTCCTGAGTGGACTCCTTCCACCTCCCACTTCAGGGGTGACAAGCGAGCATCGGCGGGCTTTTGTCAGGCAAGGGCAGTACAGGCATGCCCAGGATCCACTGATTCAGAATCCACGGTTTCAGCTGTCCATGGGTACTGTGGATACTGGGATGTACCTTACCTCTGGAAAGGGAGGGGAACATGAAGCACATCCCTTTTTGCACCTTGTTGCAGCAAAGCCACTGATCTTCCCCTGTCTTTGAAAAGGTGCCCCCAGCACCCACAGTTTCAGGTATCCAAGGGGGGGGGTCCGGAATGGGACCCCAGCAGACACCGGGGCAGGCCTGTATTTCCTTTGGCACTCTGGGAAGCCCAGCACTGGCTGTGTGCCCAGAACGTGCTCCCAAACCTGCTGTGGGCTGCAGTGCTCCCGCGGACGGCAGGTGTGCTGAGACCAGCCGAGAGGCATCCGAGTGGAAGCGTCCCCTGAAGGCAGACAGTTTGGGACCCTCCGTCCCCTCCCCACCGGCCAGCACCGACAAGCACCCTTTTGACTGGCCACTGGCAAACACAGGACTCCGCAGCAGCAAGACCCAAAGGGGGCCAAAACAGGGGGGGGAGCAGAGAAAACACCCCCAGGGGCCAAGTCCAAAGAATGGCAAAGGGCAGCTACTCTAAAGGAGAGCAAAACAAGACGAACCCTTTGAGGGGGGTTTGGGGGATCCGATTTGCGTCAGGAAGGGCTGCCACCCCCCACCCCCCAGGACTTACGTTTTGTTGCTTGCACTTTATCACCGGCGCTCAGATATAGACGGCTGATTCCTGGCACTACCAGGTCTTGGGCTCTGTGGCCATTCTGTGGCCCAGAAGCTCTCCCAGACTCTCCCAGAAGCTTTGTCCACCCTGGAGGGCCACGTTCACGCCAGGAATGTGGCCAGCGGCACTGCAGGAGACGAGACGACATCTGTGTGTGCAGACTGGGCTTCTGGCCCCTCTTGGAGCTCAACCTGCTGGTCTGAAGTTCAAAAGGCAGCTGCCAGGCAGCAGCAGCAGTGCTCGGGATCAGGCAGGGGGGTCCTGGGGGGGTCCTGAGCTCAGAGCTCCCCAGGCGCTCTCCGTGGGGCCTTCCCCGGCTCACCTGCTCCCTCCGCCCAAGAGGCGCGTGACCCCAGCACCCTCTCCCTTCCCGTTGTGCCTCCCAGTTGTGCCTGCAGCTGCCGGGGGGGGAGGGGGAGGCAGCCCAGACAAGCCCCTGGTGGGGCTCAGAGGCCTCCTCACCATCCAAGCCCTGTCACTGCTGCTGTCTCCCCCTCCCACCAGCCCTGAGGAAGAGCCGTCCCGATCCTGAGGCGCACTGGTGGGGCTGTGCAGTTGGTGGCTCCGTCCCTGGACTCTGCGCCAGCCACACCACCTCCGGGCAGCCTCTGCCGCTTGGGTGGCCGGGGGTGGGAGGCTCTGCCGCAGCACAGGCTTGGAGGGCAGCGCTCACATCCTGGAGGGGCTCAGCGGGGGCCAGAGGAGGGGGGCCCAGGAGCCTCTGCCCCTCCGGCTGCACCACTGGCCTCTCCCTCCACAGCCTGGCCTGCTTATAGTGCTGCTGTGGGGGGTCCCTCTGGGGGCCACGGCCGTTGAGTGGGGCTGGACTACAGCCCTGGGGGCTCGGAGGTGGACTGGGAGGAAGCCCCTGCAGCAGATGCTCCTGGCAGCCGCCTCTAGCAAAACAAGCAAACCTCTTCTCTGCTGACCTTCTGCCTGCCAAGACCATGGGAAGAGGTCCCCAGCCCAGGACGCTCTTTGCTGGCTCCACCTGGTTCTCCCACGACTGGTGCTGACCAGGGAAAGCCATGAAGGGAGACAGTGCGTGCGTCCCAGGGGAGACGCAGTCCCGGGACTGAGAGGCCTCCTTGGGGTGAGTCGCCAGGAAACCGAATGGAGCCTCTTCCACCCCCAGGAAAGGAAAGGAAAGGAAAGCTGCACTGGCTCCCAAGAGGGGGCTCAGGATTGTCTCCCGCTTGGTGGCCATGAGAAGGTGAGGGCTGGCAAGCAGGCCTGCTCCTGGGCCAGCCTGGCATCCTCCCGCAGCAGACGCTGCCAAGCATGGTTGACACCCAGTCCCTGGCCCCCCTTTGCCCCTGGCCCTCTGCCCCTCGGAGCTCTCCCTTCGTTGCTCCTCCCGTCTTCCCCAGCTGGAAACTGCTCAGGATCCCTCCCCTTTCATGCTCCATGGCAGGGCAGGGACCTTTTCTCTGGCCCGCCACAATTTCCGGAAATCCATCAAGGGCCTCCCTTCAGTATGTTGGGACGTGCAGCTGCAGGTGGGCCCTGACTTGTGGGTCTTCACTTGCAGACAGCCGTGTTGGCCCCTCCTGCAGGCACTGTCCGTCTGGGCACGGTCCTCTAGGTTGGCCCAGGCCAGAAGCACCTTTGGGGGAAGCACAGAAGGCACAGTGGGGAAAGGTGACACGCGAGAGAAGTGATGAGTCCAAAACTGGCGGGGGGGGGGCAGTTGAGCAGGATGCTCTAACACCTCCATTGCTGCCCATGCAACCCCCTCATCCTCTATGCAGTGGTGTCATCTAAATGATTTAAGAACAGGTACTCACTTTTGATTGGCACGTGTCGGG
>JAJKFI010000215.1:0-17040 GCA_029204185.1 Lerista edwardsae | reverse complement strand
CGGTACTCGCGTACCCCCGCGTACCCCCTGCATGATATCACTGCCTCTATGGCTGCGAGCAAGGATGGCCGGAGGCCTCTCGCTTCCTGCTTCCTTCTTGCAGCTGAATGAAATAACTTCAGTTGAATGTGTTTATCTGTTTGTTTTAGATGCAGAGGCAGAAGAAGGGGGAGGCCTGAGGGGCATCTTCCTCTGGTGCTATGCCACGGGGGGGGGGTGTTGCAATTTTCTCATGTGGATACAGTGGACCTACTTTAAAAATGTTTAAAAAGCGAAGAACTGGCCTCTTCGATGAATGTCTTCGGCGCTCTGTCTGGCTGCAGGGATTTGGTGAACTCTGGAATGGTTTGGCAGGGCCTGCGTGGAGGAGGGTTTCACCCAAGGGTCTCCCCCCCACCCTACGTAACGTGGGTGTGCCAGGGACTGAATCTGGGGCCTTCTGCCGCGGTGGCGCATATGCGTCACAACTGAGCCCCCGCCCAACCCCCGCCCTTTGTCTTGCCTTATAGGCCTGAAGCTGGAATCCTCTATGTACTTATTTGGGAACAAATGCTCGGTATTGCTTATTATAAACATTAATGGGAGCTGTTTGTTAGGTGGAAAACCATTTTATTTCCCCAATAACAAGAAATGGCTCGTTTCTCCACACTCCAGGGTTCCTAACATTCTCAGACTGAAACCACTTACTGTAAATGTAGTTGCACTGAAATTAACAGGCTTGACTTACAAGTACCATAAAAGTGATTAGGTTTGTACCTTTGTGTCCTGTCACCTTTCCCCAAGTTTCCTTACAATTTTTGCGAGGTTTGGCTAAGATCTTCCAAGGACCATCCACTCTCCTTGGAGTGTGATGGCACCCTTGCCTCGTGTGTGAGTAGGTTGGACCATTTGTGTTGATCTTCTAGTCCAGTGCTTCCCAAAGTCCTACTCGGAATTTGGGAGCCCTGGGGGGGGGGGAGCAGCAGCAGGATGGTGGAGAACGTGAGGCCGCTGAGCAGGGAAGGGGCTTTTAAGCTTGCCTGGGGTCTCCATGGCTCTCTGGAGGGAATGAGGAGCCTGTGACCCTTCCCCTCTGCAGCCCTCCCAGAGGCTTGGGAATGTTGAAAAAAGGGGGGGAACCAGTGATGTCATGCAGGGGGAACACGGGGGAACTCAGTTCCAGTAGTTAAAATTAGGGCTGACTCCGCCCACTTCACTCTCCCTCCTCCCCTCTCCCAATTCCTCTGCATAGAGCTTTTCTTCTTGGTTGGCTGGCACTCAGAGGGTTAAAGGCAGTGATGTCATTCAGGGGGAACGGACCAGAACGGATCCTAACAGGCTCAGTGGCTGGTTCTGGGTTCCCGACAAGTGCCAATCAAAAGTGAGTTCCTGTTCCTAAATCATTTGAATGACACCACTGGGGGAAATCTACTTCTGATTTTTGTCGCAAAACAGGAAGTGGTGTTTTTTGTACTTCTCACATCATTTCCAATCTTCGGGGAGGGCTACAGAGGGGATCGCAGGCTCCCCAGCCCCCCTGGAGAGCCACAGTGACCCCAATAGGTTTAAAAGCCCCTTCCTGTCAGTAAAGTCATTTATGGAAACCGCTCACTGACTTCCTGCATGAGAAGGGAAATATTTGTGCAGTATTGGACTTGATGAATAGGTGGTTGAATTAGACTCAAATACCACCTTGCTGAGGATTAAAATAAATGATAGGTTTAAAGAATAAGTATCAAAGAAAAGAATGAGGCTAAGAGACAAAATTCTTAATTTGAGCAATTATTAATATGTTGTACATGATGTAAGAAATCTAGATGTATTACTCCACATGCTTTATACGCTTTAAATTCAATTTTTTTGATGTTGTTTATATAGTTCGGTGTTGGTTGGTTTGCTTGCTTATTCTAGTTGTTTTAATAAAAATTAAAAAAAATAAAGTCAGTCAAAGCAACGTCCTGAGACAGTTACAATGTGATGCAAATCGACAGCCTCTCTGAACCCTGCATGTCCCCAGGTTGCTCCCCAGGGACTGTTCCTTTCAGGTACATAGAAACGACTGGAATGTCCTCAGGAGGCACAAATGTTTTCTTTGAGGTCCTCTGTCAAGGACACCCCCCCCCCACAAAAAACACCCTGGAAGATTTTCCTTTTGCCCGGCCCTGGGTCCTTAGCTAGCCAGTGAGCAGCCAATGGGTCTTGCAGGTCCCCAGAGCTGCCCTGGCCCCTCCCCTGCTGGCCACCTCCGGCCTCCCCCTTCGGTCCATCCATTGCATTTCCAAGAGCATCCACTGAAAAGGCTTTGGGCGTCATCAGGAGTTTATGATTTGGGGAGGGGGAGGATGCATAATGGTAATATAAAGAGAAAAATGGAATAAAAGCTTAAGGAGGTGAAGCAATTCTCCCCTCTGCCCTCATGAACTTTCCTTAAACTTGAGTGATGGCAAAAGTACTGAACCCTAAATGCTGTTATCTATTTGCTGAGACAGCCACAGCTGAGTTTTGTGCAAACGCAAAGCGTTCGCATTCAGATGCAGCATACCGGTTCAGACTTGGCCTACACAAATCCAATCTATTAACTGCAAAGCCCTTTTGACCTGGCACAAGCCCTAATCCTAAAAGTTAACCATTGGAACTCCTGAAACAGCACAAAAGGTTGATTTTAGAAATGTACTTTAAGTGTAATCATTAGAACGCAAAGCACCTGACTTGCAACACGTAGACAAATTTTGCCTAATAAAAATGAGGACAGGGCTCTCCAAAAAAGCAGCAGCCTCTGCTCCTCCAATGGACCTGCAGATCTGTCTCCTCTCATCACTGACTCGTGATTGCTTCAAGGAGGAGCTTCATTTTGTTCACACCTGAGAAAGGGTCTTCCCGCCCATTCCAGTTCCTTTCATCTGGTTTGGCAGTGAGTGGCCCAATCCAGGACTGCCTGGCAGCCACAGGTGCAGCACTGGCAAAAGGCTGCCTTCCCCTGGGGAACCCCGTCTCCCGCAGTGGGTCTCCTCCTATTTTACTGCTGCTGTCCAAGCAGCCCTGTGTCAGCCCACCCAAGTCACCACTGGCAATGATAAGATCTGGCGTTGGAAGCCACCGCCTGTCCCAGCCCCTTGCGACTGGCTTTTCCCCCTCCCCCACCCCAAATGGGCTGTTGGAGCACCTGCTGGCTGCCCGCTTGCTTTGGAATTTGGTGCCGAGTGGGTGCTGCCCCAGTGCAAGTGGTGACAAGGGGTCCCAAGCGTGCTTTTATGTTTGCTACACTTTTAGCTGGTGGTAACGCATACCACTGGTGATGGGGCTTTCAGGATTGGGCCAGTAAGTTCTGAAGAGAGGCTAGGAATCTGCAGGGGAGCTTCCCAGGCCATCATCTCTGCAAGGAGGGGAGATGCAATGCAGTCCAGAGGCGACCGCTTCAGCGAGGGAGAACACAGAGCTGGTACGACCGAGGAATGTTGCCTATGCCACTCAGCTGGGGGGTGAGGTCAATGTCCTTTGGGTGGACGAGGGACTTCAGGGTGAAGTTCTGCAGTATGGTGGTGAAGAACAAGAAGAGCTCCATGCGGGCCAGACCTTCTCCTGCACAGATCCGCTTGCCTGCAAGGAGACCCAAGAGGTCAGGAACACCTCAGGACCAGCAACAGAGAGGCAGGGATTGAGGGCCAAGATACAGGATGGGGGTGGGAGCCTCCCCGCTCAGTGACCCAAATGGGCCGGGAGGCAAAGACCGCCATTCCAAGGCTGCCTGATTACAGGACCTTGGACAGCGGCCTGCTCACTTTCAGGCCACCAGCCCCACAGTGTGTCTTGCTCGGAGGAAGCCACGTTCAGTGAACGTGAACTAGAATGCGTGGTCCCTGTCGGAGGGGGTGGCGCACTCTGGTGTGGGCTGGGGCAGGAAGAAGCCAACCTCTCTGAGAACGACCTGCGCTGGCCCAGAAATCCACCCTTGGGGGTGCTCCTGAACCGGGGGGGGGGGCAGCGGCTTTACCTGTGGAAAAGGGCATGAAGAAGTTGCTCTTCCGGAAGCGTCCGTCCTTGTGCAGGAAGTGCCTCGGGTCAAATTCTCTGGGGTTGGGAAATTCTCTGCTGTCGTACAGCACCGAGCTGAGGTTGGGATAAATGTTGGTGCCCTGCAGGGAGTGTGGAAGCAGGTGAAGGGAGTGGTTGTCCCATGGGTGAGGAGGGATCCCCCAGGAGGGATCCGTGGGGCTGTGCTCTGGGGCGGCCACTCTGGGCCCCGCACTGGGAAGGGCCTGCAGCAGGGCGCACCTCTCTGCGTGTCTCCCTGCGTCCCTGCTGTGAGCAAACCACTTCAGACGTGGCACCAGTGAGATGCACAGGGGGAGGCTGGGGCTGCTCTGTGCCCACTTCTGCACCAGAGCGCTGGAGGGACCGTACTGGGCAGGCGATATAGCGTCAGCAGATGCAGCCACAGTATTATTGCTGACTGGGAAAGAATCCACTTTAGTTTTTAGAAAATACCTTAATCACCAATATGTGGTGTTCTGTATTTTTATTCAGACATTTCCACCCCACAAGGGCGGTGTTTTGGGTTTTTACACATTTTTAACAAAAATAAACACCCTCACATATCCGTCCAGACCAAGGAGTCCTGGACTCCCACAGACCAAAGTCCTCCTGCATGCAGCCGCCTCTGATCTTCTGTGTACGGAATGAGAGAGCCATCGAGCAATCACTCCTCAGAGGCGAAGCACAAAGTTCTGGGGTGGGAGATTTCCATTTCCTGGTTCTTGCAGAGATGTATGAACTTGACGATTTGAAATAGAATTTTGTGTGCATCATAAGATACGGCAGTCCCAGGAAACTTCCTGGAGAACAAACCCCCTCCTTCTCTACTTTGCTTCCTACTTGGTGTTCCGTTCCCACTCCTTTTCTTCCTTACGTCCAGTGGTGGAATCTAAATGATTTAAGAACAGGAACTATGACCGGGACTCACTTTTGATTGGCACGTGTCGGGATCTGCCCACCGGAAGTGACATCATAAGCTGGAAGTGATGTCGTGGCAGGAAGTGACATCCAGAGCATGCTAAGAAGGCCTGAGATCATGTTAAACTGACCCAACAATTCCAAAGGTATTCCACTCACAGGGGACAAAGAGACACACAAGCAGGTAGAACAAGATAAGCTGCTCCACGGAGAACTTAAGAGCAAGTGGATCTTCCCCAAGGAAGGGAAAAAAAGGAGATGCAGGTTGCCAAGTGGCCCCACCCTCCACCTTTAAGGGAGGGCAAAAAAAAAGTGCTAGTTTGCCAAAAAAGGTTCTCAACTAATGCAAAAAGCGTCAATGTCAGGAGATGACTCAGCCTTGAACTGGGGGTTTGAGCAAGGCCGGGTCTGTCCTGTGCATCAAGGAAATAAAGGGGATGCAGAACGAGTCCGACAGGTGGCTCACAAAAGAAAAACAAGAATCCAAAATGCAAGGGGGGGGAGATCGTGTTAAGTGGACAAGGAACTGGAAGGAAGACAGGATGACAAGTGCCTGGGGGCCGAGTTAGCAAAGGGCAGGCAGAAGGCGAGTGAGCCTAGGGCACATCGTGTCGCAAGTCAGGGAGGGAGTGGAGAAGGGGAAGAGAAACGACCCCGGAGTCCGTCGCGCACTCGCTTACCTGGCCGAGTTTGCACTCCTGTAAGCCAGGACAGAAACAGCATGGCAAATCCTCTTTGCAGAGCACAGCCAGCCTAGCCCAGCTTCCAGCAACAGGGCTCTTTCCGCCTGCTCTCCGCGCTCGTAGGACTGCTATTGCTACTGCTCTTCCCCGCTGCTGCACAAGGTCACCCGGCGGGAGGGGGGAGAGGGGGAAGCCGGTTCTTAGAGCTGCAGGAGGGGGGGAGGAGGGGGGAAGCCATGCCGTGGAGCCGGCGCTGGCCTGGCCTCCATCCCGGTCCCAGTTCTTAGAGCGGCGGGAGGGGTAAGAACATAAGAACATAGGAAGAGCCCCTTTGCTGGATCAGGCAAAAGGCCCATCTATTCCAGCTTCCTGTATCTCACAGCGGCCCACCAGGCGCCCCAGGGAGGCATGAGACAACAAGATGCTTGCATCCTGTTGCCACTCCCTTGCACCCGATACCAGTAGCCCTCCACCTTTGTAAGGAGGTTGCACAATCCATCATTGCCTATAGCCCACGATGGACCTTTCCTCCAGAAATCCATCCAATCCCCTCTTAAAGGCATCCAGACCAGATGCCATCACCACCTCCTGTGGCAAAGAGTTCCACAGATTAACTACCCACTGGGTAAAAAAGTACTTCCTTTTATCTGTTTTAACTCTCCCAACCCTCAGTTTTAGCGGATGCCCCCTGGTTCTGGTGTTTTGAGAGAGGGAAAAGACCATCCTTTCCTCTATCGACTCTATCTTCTGAAGATAGTCTTCAGAGTATTTACATTCCTCTTCCATGCATAATTTTGTATGTCTCAATCATGTCCCCCCTCAGGCGCCTTTTTTCTAGGCTGAAGAGCCCCAAACGCTGCAGTCTTTCTTCATAAGGGAGGTGCCCCAGCCCCGTAATCATTTTTGTTGCTCTCTTCTGCACCTTTTCCAGCTCCACTATGTCCTTTTTGAGATGCAGCGACCAGAACTGGACACAATATTCCAGGTGCGGCCTTACCATCGATTTGTACAATGGCATGATAATATTGGCTGTTTTATTCTCAACCCCCTTTTTAATGACCCCAAGCATGGAATTGGCCTTCTTAATTGCTGCCGTACACTGGGTCGATACCGTCATTGAATTGTCCACCAGCACCCCAAGATCTCTCTCCTGAGCTGTCACAGACAGCTCAGAACCCATTATATTAGCCTATAGGTGAAGTGTTGGGTTTTTGCTACAATGTGCATCACTTTACTTTTGTCTACATTGAAATGCATCTGCCATTTGGCTGCCCATTCCCCCAACTTCGAGAGATCCTTCTGGAGCTCTTCACAATCCCTTCTGGTTTTCACCACCCAGAAAAGTTTTGTGTCATCTGCAAACTTGGCCACCTCGCTGCTTATCCCTGTCTCCAGGTCATTTATGAATAAGTTGAAAAGCACGGGCCCCAAGACAGATCCCTGGGGCACTCCACTTTTCACCTCTCTCCATTGTGAAAATTGCCCATGGACCCCCACTCTCTGTTTCCTGGCCCTCAACCAATTTTGGATCCATAAGAGGACCGGCCCTCTTATTCCCTGACTGTGAAGTTTCTTCAGCAGCCTTTGGTGGGGGACCGTGTCAAATGCCTTCTGAAAATCCAGGTATATGATATCCACAGGTTCTCCCACATTCACGTGCCTGTTGACCTTTTCAAAGAATTCCAAAAGGTTTGTGAGGCAAGATTTACCCTTACAGAAACCATGCTGACTTTCCTTCAGCAGTACTTGTTCCTCTATATGTTTTAGGATTTTATCTTTGATGACGCTTTCCACCATCTTACCCAGAACAGGCGTTAGGCTGACCGGCCTGTAGTTCCCAGGGTCCCTCCTTCTCCCTTTTTTAAAGATTGGCGTGACATTGGCTATCCTCCAATCCTCTGGCACCATGGCTGTTTGAAGGGACAAGTTGCATACTCTAGTTAAGAGGTCAGCAACTTCGTTCTTTAGTTCCTTAATAACTCTTGGGTGTATACCATCTGGGCCTGGTGACTTATTTATATGTAGTTTATCAATTTGATTTAAAACATCTTCCTTATTAACCATTATCTGCTTTAATTCCTTAGTTAGGAAGGGCTGTTCGGGCTGTGGTATCTGCCCAAGTTCTTCGGCTGTGAATACGGATGCAAAGAATTCATTTAATTTCTCTGCAATCTCCCCTTTTATCTCCTCTTTCCCTCCCTCACCATCCAGCGGGCCAACCGCCTCTCTGGCAGGTTTCCTGCATCTAACATACTTGAAGAAGCTTTTATTATTTCCCTTTATGTTGCTAGCCATTCGTTCCTCAAACTCTTTCTTGGCCTCCTGTATCACCTTCTTACTTGTCTTTTGCCAGAGTTTATGTTTTTTTTATTCTCCTCACTGGGGCAAGACTTCCATTTATGGAAATAAGCTTCCTTGCTCTTTACAGCTTCTCTAACTGTTTGTTTGTTTGTCAGCCATGCAGGCACCCTCCTGGACCTTGTTGAGCCCTTCTTTCTTTGCGGTATACACTTCCGCTAGGCTTCTACTACTATTTTAAACAGCATCCATGCAGCCTGGAGGGATTGGACTCCTGGAGGGACTGGACTGGAGGGGTGAAGCCGTACCACGGCCCACTGGCCTCCGGAGGCTTCACGAGCCAGCAACGAGTGAAGTGGGCGGAGTCAGCCCTAATTTCAACAAGTAGGACACCGTTCCGGGGCGTTCCAACTACATTGCATCACTGATGCCAAGGATGTAAACTTTGTTTTCCTAAATTTGTATAGACAGGTACAAAATGCCATATAAGGTTTGACTTTCAGTTCAGTTTCAGAACCTTTATTGGCATTAAAAAAATATAAACAAAAGAACAATAGATAAATTAAGCAGTTAATTTCAGCACTTCGGCAAGAAAAGTTGCTACTGCAAGAGTGATAGGAGGACATCTGTCACTCAAAAGAATAGGAAAAGGGTCAGGGAAATCGATAGAAAGAGAAGAAAGCCAAGGTTGGAGAAGGGAAGATCGAAGAGAGCGATGAAAAGTACAGTGTAACAGAATGTGTGGAAGGGAGTCTGGAGCTAAATGACAGAAGAGACAGAGTCTTTGATCTCGAGGAATTTTAGAAAAGCAACCAAAATGGTAAGCTGAGGGAAAAATATTTAAACGAGCAAGTAAGAAAGCTCTGTGCATAAAAGGATTAGTTAGTTGTACAAAATAATTGGACGGGCGACCACCAGAAAAAGAAAGACCAAAGAAAGTGGGAGAACGAACAGAGTTGAGATTTTCATTCAGATGCTCTGATTCAATCTGCCAAAGCCTAGATTTTATACGAAGATGGGCAGTTTGCAGAGGGGTATCAGTTAGTGACTCAAGAGTAATGCCTAAAGAAAGGAGCTTAGAGTCAAAGAGTTTAAACCATGGGGATGAAAAAGAATCTTTTAATAAATCTGATAGTAAAGAATTAGGGGGGGGGTACATAAAAAAAGTCGAAGCCAGTATTTAAAAGAAATGGACCAAGCTAAAGTAGTGGGAAGATGTATTCCCAATTCAAGAAAAAATAGTGGATTTTTTAAATAGAATTAGGAATACCTAAAAGTTTCCTAAGAAAGACCATGACGGAAGAATCCAGTTTATGTGAAGCTGCAGAAATCCAGATAGGTACGCCATAAAAGAGGTGGGAGAGGAGTTTTAAATGATAAACATTAAGAGCAGCTGGGATATACTGGTTTGACTTTCAAACTCTGCAGAAGAACAAAACCCAGATACAGCAAACCATGGTACATTTTCTATTCCTATATATACTTGTATGACCTACAACAAGAACTTGGACACATATCAGACAAAGCAATGTAAAGCCATTCAAGGAACTTTCTGGTGAAAGGGGGAAGAATACTGGCCAGGCTGCCAAAGGAACTTTACTGCAGCAGCTCCACCTGGGCAATGCTAATGAAGAGAAGGAAGTTTAGGTGAATTTTGCCAACCTCCCCTTCTTTAACTTACCCAGTTCCTCAGGCCACTCATCAAGCTCCATGTGCATAGAAAGGGTGCTGCTCCCCAACTTCTCAGGCCAATTGCCCTGCTTGGCAGAAAGAGCACCGCTGGCCCAGTTCCTCCCTCCTGCAGCTTGTGCTGGTGCAATAAACTCTTGGATTATTTCTGGCATGTCCTTTGAGTGACACCATGCCTCAAGCCCAGCTCTGGGGCAGAAAGAGCCCCACTGGTGCTGGTGTGAGCAAGCTTTGGGCATGAGCAGGCTCAAGAGGTTGCTTTAGGCATGTGCCTCGCACCTCTTTCCCAGCTTCACTTCACCAGCCCAGCTGACCACGTTCTGACACGGAAGGGCTTGGGGGCGAGGTTGCTTCTAATGCGTGCGTCTTTTAAGTGCTTCCTGACTCTCTCACACACACATAGCACCCATAAGAGCTGACTGGGAGTGGGGTTGCTTCTGAGCAGCTTGTAAGTGCCTGCAGTCTCTCTCTCTCACACACACACCCATAAGAGCTGACTGGGAGTGGGGTTGCTTCTGAGCAGCTTGTAAGTGCCTTCAGACTCTCTCTCTCACACACACCAATAAGAGCTGGTTGCTGCTGAGCAGCTTAACGGAGAGGCTGGGGACGATCCTGCAAGGGAGGAGGGAAGTCTGAAAAGGAACCCGTTTCTAGGAGCCCACCGACGTCAGCGACGAGTGGGCGGAGCCAGCCCTAATTTCAACAAGTGGGATGCCATTCCGGGGCATTCTGGCTACATTACATCACTGCTTACGTCTTTATTCCTTTAAAGCACTTGCTATCTGCCTCTTCATAAAGAAAGGGGGAAGAGAGAAAGACCAAGTCCCCTTTGGGGGAATTTAGTGTGCTTTAATGATTAGAAGTCATTTTGTCTATTTAATTAACTGGGTTAATTTGAATATGTATTTACAAATATTTTTAAAATTAGAGTGTTTCTACTATTAGGGAATCGTGAGCTCAAATTTATTGTTGATTTGAATTTTGGGGTATAGTTCAATTGGAGCACGTATTTCCCCCCCTTCTCAATGACACACACACACGCACGCACACACGGCCATAATGGGGACACCCCCCCATGCGCACCCTTCCAGGGATTTCCTTTCTTGAACTCCTCGTTCAGCTTCTTGGTGCAGCCAGCGGCAGCATTCAGCCGGTATGCTGGGTGGGAGGAATGGGTGAGCAGCAGCTCGCCCGTTGCGTCCCAGTCCGTTTCGCCATCTTCCCCACCCCCGCAAGGGCAGGGAAGATGGCGAAACGGAGCGGTAAGCTACGGGCAAGCTGCCGCTCACCCGTTCCTCCCGCCCAGCATACCGGCTGAATGCTGCCGCTGGGTGCAGCCCTGTCCCAACACCATTGCCCCAGAAGCTCGGGGTGGAGGAACCTCTTCCTTGTGTTCCCTTTTGTTGTCCCATTTGGCCTGCCCACCTGCCCGTGTGCTGAGAGTGCCCCAAAATGGTGTGTTGGGGGAGGTGTGTTGAGGGCAGCACCACAGGCGGCGATTGCCGACCCAGCAGGGTAGGAGCTGGGTCAGCCACTGGGTCCACCCTTTTGTCCTCCCCAGGGAAGGGCAGCCTCCAGCCACTCCAGTCACACATCACCAGTAGCCCACCATCTTTGCAACCTCCTTACAAAGGTGGTGGGCTACTGGTACCGGGTGCAAGGTGTGCAAGCATCTTGTTGTCTCATGCCTCCCTGGGGCACCTGGTGGGCCACTGTGAGATACAGGAAGCAGGACTAGATGGGCCTTTGGCCTGATCCAGCAGGGCTTTTCTTCTGTTCTTATGTTCTTATAGGAAGATGGGACAGAGAGGTCTCCAGTGGGGTGGGGAGACCATGACCAACATCCCACGGCCAGCTGAACGGTTCAGGCTCCGCCAGGCTTGCCTTGAAGAGAGAGAACCGAGCAAGAACCTACCTTTGGGATGACGTACTGCTGGAATGGGGTGTCCTTGAGCACGGCGTGGGGCACACTCAGTGGGATGAGAGAGATGAACCTCTGGATCTCATGGATGACGGCGTCCGTGTAAGGCATCTGCCCGCGATCCGCCATGCAAGGGTGCCGTGCTCGGCCAACCACGCGGTCAATCTCTTCGTGCACCTTCTCTGCAAGGGGTCGAGTGGGAGGTGAGCACCCCTGGAGGGGCCTCTCGGAAGCACGCACACCGCCCAGGACATCAGGCCAGCCACGTGACCGTTTCCACCTTAGGGCATGCCAGGGTGTCAGGTCCAGCTCAGCCCTCAGTCCAGCTCGTCATGGGGTTGCCCAGTTGCCCCCCTTCAAGGCGGGAGGAGTAACGACTGCGGACTGGCAGGGAAAGTGCCAAAAGGGGGTGGCACTGACTCTGCACCTCCCTGTTCCTGCCCTGCTTTTGTCCAGAGCTTTCCCTGCTTCCTCCTGTGCTTCTTCACCAAGCACTGCCCCCTCCCCACTCAACACTGAAGAGGCTCCCGAAAGGAAAGATCCCTGATCCCCCGTGCAGGTGAGTCGGCAAGTGCGGAGGACTCGTCAGGGCAGCAGCAGGACAGGAGCCTGGTGGCCAAGTAAGGTCTGAGGCAGCGGCCACGGGCAGCAGGTGGGTCAGTGGGGGAGGCTCAGGGGAAGGGCAGGCCCCACCTTCTATCTCTGGGTACTTCAGGAGAATCAGGAGGCTGTATCTCAGCGTGCTGCTGGTTGTCTCTGTCCCTGCTGTAAAGAGGTCAAACGTACACATGACGAGGTTCTCGATGGTGAACTCAGATGTGCCGTTGTGTCTTTCCTGGAGAAACATCACAGCATTGCTCTCATGTGGGGCAGGACAGCTTCCAAGGGAAACGGGTCAGGACAGGGCCCGGGAAGAGGAGGGCTGCAGCCCTGGGCACGTGCCCTTGACATGCACCCCCTTGAAGCTGTGGCGGAGGGTTGGACTCTTGCATGGGGGGCTGCCAGGGGTGCCGAGACCTCTGAGTGCAGACATTCCAAACTGCCTTCCTAAGGTGCGACTCCCCTTTCAGAAAGGAGGATCCTTGTCTACAGGATCAGACCATCATGAGGGAACGCAATCCTGAAGGGAGGGCAGGAATCTACTTCCTGGACCATTAAGAACACAAAAAGAGCCCTGCTAGATCAGGCCAGAGGCCAATCTAGACCAGCTTCCAGTATCCCACAGTGGCCCACCAGATGCCTTAGGGAGCACACAAGTCAACAAGATGCCTGCATGCTGTTGCCACTCCCCTGCATCTGGCTTTCAGAGGCCGTTTTCTAGAGTGGGTGGGGGAAGATTCAGGTGCTCCTGCCTTGAAGAGGCCCCAATTTTGCCTCACCTGGTCCATTTTCATATGGAAGCAATCAATGAAATCTCGGGGTGCGCTGGGGTCCATGGCAGAATCGTGTGCCTTCACCTCCTCCAAAACAAACTCTTTCACCCTCTGGACATTTTTATGCACTCTGTGGTGAGGCCCAGGGATGAATTCCATGACAGAGGGGAATATATTGTAAAGCTGAAAGACATGGAAGCAGAGACTCATCGCAGAACATGAATGGGCCAGACTAAGCAGGGAAGAGCCTCTGCATCTGTTCCCCTTCCCAAAAACTCTGATCCAGACCTTTGTCTCTCTCACCTTGACTGCTGCACTTGCTTAAGAACGTAAGAAGAGCCCTGCTGGATCCGGCCAAAGGCCCCTCTAGTCCAGCATCCTGTAGCTCACAGTGGCCCACCAGGTGCCACTCAGGGAGCACACAAGACAATCAGATGCCTGCACCCTGTTGCCACTCCCTTGCACCTGGCATTCTGAAAATGCATGCTCCGCCTCTGCATTGCTCTTCCACTGGCACAGATCCAAAGTGAGCCTTGAAAAACCCACCTGGAAGTGGGCATTTCTGGGGAACAAGTGCACACTTGGATGCAAAACCCACATGTGTTTCCTTGTCCATGAGGCATCCATGAGATTTTACAGGAGAACATCCAAGCGTCTCCTGTTGGAGTTGGCGCAACTCCATCTGCTGTCCAGAGGGGGCAGTCTAATGTCCAAAAGGGGAATATGTGATGTCCTGTGATCCAGACCCTTTCCTACCTGTCCCCTCCTGCGGGGATGTGGCCTTGACCTTCCTCACTTCTCCTCTGAGCATCTCCCTTTTTTCCTCTGACCACTAAGCTGATAAGATGTGCATACCAAGGGCTCTGATGCCCCCCACCATCTACGATCCCCCTCCCCTGCCATGCAGCTATAGGGCATTGCCTTCCAAGTGTGGAGTGAACAGCGCACCACCAAAGTCTTGGAAATTGTGCACAGTGATTTAATTGGACCAATGCCTAGTCCCTCCCTAGGGAAATATAAATATGTGATGACATTTGTGAATGATTTTTTTCAAAATATACAGTGCTTTACCTGCTAAGAGAGAAATGTGAAGTCCATGAGATGCTCAAGAGGTACATTGCTAGAGGAAACACCAAATTTGGGAGGAATCCTGAGGCGCTCCAGACAGACAATGGGGGGTAAGCACACATCCCACCTCACAAAGGCATTGTTAGAAAGCCAAGGGATCCTACACAGAGTTACTGTACCATACACTCCACAGCAGAATGGTGTTGCAGAATGCAAAAACAGAAGCCTTTTAGAAATGGCTCGGTCCATGCTAATGGATGCGAAGCTACCCACAAATTTTTCGGATCAAGCAGTAGTTACAGCTAACTATTTGCAGAACAGATTAACTACTAAAGGCACTCAAAACAACAAAACCCCTTTTGAGCTGTGGCATGGCAGAGCACCAAACATGGAGCACCTTCGATTGCAAAGCTTATGCTTACGTTCCAAAGGAAAGGTCTAAGTTAGATGCCAGAGCTGAAGAAGGCATTTTTGTGGGATATGCCCCAGTCACAAAAGGTTACAAAATTATGAATACTAAAACAGGAAAAATAACCATAAGGCATGGACAGTATTTTGCTGAGAATGAAAGAGCTGATAAAGATAAAACCTTCATAGATGGTCTATCACAGACAGATGTGGAACTCATGTATGTACCAGTTTATCATGACAGCATACCAACAGCCTCATCACCAGAGTCTGAAACCAGTGCAGCAGCAGAAGAGGAGATGGAAAAAGATGAGGAACTGCCGGGACTTCAAGGTGTCACAAAAGCAGACCAGGTTCCAGCAGAACCCAGACGTTCATCTTGAAAGAACAGAGGTGTGCCACCTCCACGGCTTGAATTGACCTACCTTGCAAGGACGTCGCCAAGATGCAAACCAGAGTCCAGGGAGGAAGTGGAAGCAATGCCTGCAAATGAATCTAGTAAGTGGAAAAGGGCTGCACAGGAAGAAATAGATGCACTACACAAAAACAAAACATGGACATTAACAAAATTGCCTCCAGGGAAAAAGGCAATAAACTGCAAATGGGTTTTTAAAGCCAAAACAGGTGCAGAAGGGGAAATAGAATGTTACAAAGTGAGACTTGTAGCCAAAGGTTTTTCCAAAAAATATGGGGAAGATTTTGAGGAAGTCTTTGCACCTGTAGTGAAGCACACAACCATAAGACTGCTCCTAAGCATAGCTGCTTGGAGAAAACTACACATGAATCATTTAGACGTTAAAACTGCATTTCTTCATGGAGAAATTAAGGAGGAGCTATATATGAAACAACCATCAGGGTTCACAAATAGCAAGAAAGCTCACCTCATCTGTAAGCTCCAGAAGGGGCTATATGGCTTAAGACAATCAGCCAGAGCCTGGAATGAGAAACTGGACCAGCTGTTAACACAGCAACACTTCACACAAGGCTCAGGAGACCAATGTCTGTACACAAAGTACAAAGATGGAAAATGGACATACCTTATGTCCTACGTGGATGACTTTTTATGTGTTTATGAAAGAGAACAAGATTACAAAGAACTAGTACAGCACCTGAATAAAGAAGTGGAAATTATGGAACTGGGAGATGCCAGTTATTACTTGGGTATACAAATTGATAGAGAAGAGGATGGAAGTTTTCTGCTGAGTCAGAAAACAAAAATTTTGTACCTAATAGAGTCATTAGGACTCAGAGATGCACATGCAAAAGCAACACCAATGGAGACTGACTTTCTTAAGCAAAGGGAAGAAAGGGAACTCTTACCAAATAATACCAAGTACAGAGAGGTAGTAGGCCGGTTGCTTTATCTGTCTAACACAACTAGGCCAGATATTGCCACGCAGTAGGGATTTTAAGCAGAAAAACCAATTCTCCCACAGAATGGGACTGGCTTGGAGTTAAAAGGGTTACAAGATACTTAAAGGGTACCATAGACTTTAAGTTGAAACTGCCAGCCAGTGAAAATCCTAGACTGCTAGTTTACACTGACTCAGATTGTGGAGAAGACCAAACTGATCGCAAGTCGACCAGTGAACATCTGGCTCTGTATGGGGGTGGGGCGATATGCTGGGCAAGCAAAAAAAACAAACCACTGTTGCTCTTTCTTCCACAAAAGCTGAATATGTATCTGCATCAGAAATATGCAGAGAAGTAATGTGGCTTTGTCAATTCCTAAATAAAATGATTTGGGGGTAGATGAACCAAGGCCAATCCAACTGTTTGAAGATAATCAGAGCTGTATAAAATTGGCACAATCAGAGAGCCACAATGCACGCACAAAGCACATAGATATCAGAAATCACTTTGTGCATGACATGATCAAGAAAGAGAGAGCCCCTTGGAAGGGGAGCATTCACAGGAGAAGGGAAGGGGTGTGAAGCTGCCAGCGCCTCCTCCTCCTCCGGGGAGAACCCAGAAGTGACTTCATGGCATCATGTGACCTCACTGTCCCGAGCGCTGGGGCTTCTAGTTACGCCTCTGGTTTCAAGTCTTCCCCAGGGCTTTGAACACGTGGTTGCAAAACCACCCGGTTCTCAAGGTCTGTGGGTTTGCTAAGTGCAATGGCACCTTGGGCCGTTCCCCTGGGCCTGCTTTGCCACAGCCCCCCTTGCTTTATCACTGGGCTTGAAAGGCAGCTCTCCCCCCACCAGTGGGTGCTGTGAGGGTGCTGTAAGCTGCCATGGGGGACTCAGAAACGTTAGAAGGTTGTCCAGGGGGCTCTCATCCAAAATTGCTGACGTATGGAGCAGCCCCCCCCCCCCACTGATGGACATGGGCTACCATAGGAACTTGGTGGGAGTCAAAAGAAGAGCCCCACTGGAGCAGGCCAAGGACCCATCCATTCCAGCTTCCTGCATCTCACAGTGGCCCACCAGATGTCTCAGGGAGCACACAAGACTACACGATGCCTGCATCCTATTGCCACTCCCTTGCACCTACATTCTGAACAACAGTTTAGGGAGCTTCAGGGGGATCACAAGTTGGCCAAGGTGGGCAGAAGTTGTTCTGGGTGCTCCAAGACGTACCAATCCCCATGGAGAGCTGGCCACCTGGAAGTTGTCATTAAATAAGTTCATGAGAGCTAGAAACCTCTTGTCATCATACTCGTAGCGCG
>JAJKFI010000214.1:518284-583447 GCA_029204185.1 Lerista edwardsae | reverse complement strand
GTTAGGCCACCAAAGTTTGGCCAGCACAAGGGACACCGTAAAGCACATTTGGTCCACTCTACCTGTGAGAGAGGATAATGCACATCTGTGTGCTGGCCTCTCTGACTCCGAGAGTGGTCCAAACGTACTTTATGGTATCCTTTGTGCCAAACGTACTTTATGGTATCCTTTGTGCCGGTCACACTATGCTGGCCTAACTCCAGGTTAGGATTGTGCCCTTAATCAGATCACTTAAAAAGGTATCTTCTCAAAGCAGAAAAACTGAAGTGGCAGCAAGCAGCAAGCGGGTTGAATTCCACACAGGTTGAACAGGAGGGGAAAGCTAGGTGCCATTGCTAGGTACCATATTGCTAGATGCCATGGAACCAAGCTCTATATGGCACCCCTAGTCCCACTCCTGGGGGCATAATGGGCACTACAACGCCCTCTGGTAGTGAGGATGCAGGGTTTTCCTGGCCCTGTGGATCCTCTGGTGGGCATTGGCTTCTTGGTCAGTGCACACCCTGCACGGCTGGCCCAAGACCTTCTGATGCCAAATTGGCCCCCTTACCTGATGCTGTGCCCGCCTCTGCTCATCCCAGTTTCCACTGTCTTTGGCTGAGCACTCTCCTCCCCTCCACAGTCCCCTTTTCTCTGACTCGCTCTTCCTTTCCCAGTCCACAGATGGAAGGAGGAGCAGTGGAGGCAAACTGCTCTCTCCAAACTGCTTCGCAGTGCTTCACTTCCTAACCCTTTTTGACCAGGACCCCCCACCCCACCCCCAAAGTGTCAGGACTTCATATGACCTAAGGCTGGAAGTGATGTCATTAAGCAGGAAGTGAAGTCATTGTTTTTAATAAATGACACTCTTTGAAGTTTGAAAGAACTTCACATCCTTTTTAGAATGATCTGAATGTTTTGCATTTAAATTCCATTTGAGTTCTGAGTTCAGTGACTGATTCTGCACTGAGAACACCACTGAGAATGCATTGTGGCTTCCCTGTATGCCATTGCTGATCAAGGTGGCAAAGCTGAATTTTAGACAGTCTTCAGAGTATTTACCTCTTCCCCTCATGCTGAGACCCACCTAGGCATACATATGGAAGGCATGACATGCCCACTCAGAAAGAGACCACATACGCATACACCAAAAAGTGCCCATAGCAAGGCTACTTCCCTTGCAGCCACAATCATTGAGGCAGTTGAATAGGGAAGTTTCCAAGGTAGCTAAAATGAAACTTCCAAGTCAGCCGCTACATGCATACATAGGCATTTACATACCTATTAGGTTATACGTAGTAGTAACTTTTTGTGTCACTACACAGCATTCGAGGAGGTTTACATAGGCAGGCTAACCTATACGTTCATTTTTCTATGGGTTTTTACAATACAGTTTTGTGGAAAAGACTCACAGAACCTTCAGTTCACCTGATGTTGACTTCAGGATGTGGTTTTCTCTTCTAGGCTGCCTCTCATCAAGCTTCTGCAGGCAACCCAGATGGGCCCTCAAGGCTGCTCTTCAAAGTAGCTTGTTCTGTGTGCTCCCAACATTACTTTCTTTTTACTTTATTACCTAAAGAAATAATCACAAACCATGTTTCGTGCACAAAATTATTTTAAAAATATATTGTATTAAATTACCTTCAGGCGATGTGTATATGAAACACGAATGTTTAGACTTTAGCCCCATCTCCATGATGCACGTGTAAGTATTCAAAAATATTTATGGTACAAGCATGTCAGATAAGGGCTGCCCAATGTGGGGTAATCTGGCTCAGCGAAATCAAGTGACATTGATTACATGTGATCCAGCCCAAGGGGGCATCAATCAAGCACAGAATGATCCAGTAACATCTATATGAGTTTGATGTCACTTCTGTATCAGCCAAAGGCAAGAACAAAACCCGATTGAACATACAATATATAGCGCATAAGAAACAATGTGCCAGCATGTTTCCAGAGAAAGCCAAGGACACATCGCCAAAAGCCATGGCCAGATTGCATCAAAGCATTGAAAGGATGGCAACTGGCTAGAATTCTGTGTCCGCGACTGCTCCATGACTGCAAAGGGACAGGCAGGTGAATAGCCCATACGTTAGGGGGCCCCATTCAGGGCATTTATAGGAAGCAGGAACTGATTGGTGGGGGGCACAGGGAGCATGGGGCAATGTACTCACAGGGTCTCCTTTTATCTGTTTTCCATGTCCCTTGGGGTGGGACCGGATTCCCCCATGGATATGGGAGGGACACCTGTATAACTCTTTTTTCTGAGCCCATGAAATCCCATATTACTCCTGACATCATCAGAAGCAGAGCAAATATTGACTGCCTCTCCCATCCCACATTAACTAACTCAAACCCTCCAGCCATGCACTGTCCTACCACCCATTTGGTATCACCCCAAACATATATGGTAATGTTTACCATAGTATAGTAACAGAATCAGGTACATCTCTGAACATGAAATAATATTTATCAATATTCAGTAACATCCACTATGCCTGGGACCCTGGGAGGTGCAGTTTCCCAAAGTACCCAAGTACTTGGTAGGAGCCTCCTAGAACTTGGGGAATGACATGTTCCCTGATCCCCTTGCTGAACCCCACATACAGAAGCCCAGTTAACATTCCTACATTCACAGGGAGGTAGCACTTGATTCATAATGCAGGCCAACACTATGAGCTGGTTGCATTTCATGTTCCAGGCAGAGTAATGACAAATTCTGGTGACATCACAACTTTATGGTTTGAGGCAGTTGATGGCGAAGATGTTGCTACACTTTACGGCTCTTGTTCAGATAAGTTAAGTTCAGATAAGTTAACTGCACAGGGCAATAGGGCAATTTTGTTTTCTAAAATGGTTCCAGGATGTGGGCTGTGATCGCTGCAAATTTAGGATTTTCTGCTGCTTCAATGGCAGCAGGGGACAAGATGATAAATTCCGAGTCTTGTCCACAGCCATCTATTATGAGTGAAAGACAGTTGACAGCACCGAACGTATGTGCATAGAATGCAACTCTGCTTGGGTTGAGATGTTTTTCTCATCTGTCAAATTTGATCTTCAGTGGGACCCTTCTGATGTCTCTTCCCCCAGCTGCCACCATTCCAATGTCAACCCAAGTTAGCCTGAGCTTTGTGGGATACTTGTGGTGAGGCAGGCAGGGCACATTCTTGCAGGAGTCAGTCACATCGCCTGTCTCTTTTGATCACCCTCTTCCCCAAAGTTCCTCAGTCTTACCTTCACAAGATGAACATGAGTCAGCAGTGTGATATGGCCGCAAAGAAGGCTAATACAAATTTAATAAAAGGCTAATACAATTAATAGCGTCCAAGTCCTGAGAAATTGTGGCTCAACGTACTCAACTTCTTGGGCATATATATCTAAGAATACGTTGGAGGATAATTATTTGAAAGTAATTAAGGAAGTCAAGAACGATCTAGAAAAATTGAAGAATTTGAGATTGTTGTTGATGGGAAGAATTGTAGCCATAAAGATGAATATATTACCGAGTGATGTTTCTTTTTCAGACAATCCCAATCATTTTAAAGAAGAATTTTTTTATAGCAGAATAACAGCTAAGTTTGTATGGGAAGGAAAAAAAGGCAAGAGTGAAGATGAGACTCCTTCAGAATCACAAAGATTGGGCTGGATTGGGCCCACCAAATTGGTTGAGTTGGATCAAAGAATGCATAAACTCTCAGAATCAAATAAAATTCTCACAGAGTCACACAATTTTCAAGTAGACTGGCATGCATTTTTAAAAGCTCTTCTATTTTGGGTTCTATCAGTCCATTCTGGATTGGTCGCAACTTCTACTGGTTTAACCCAACTTGGTATTTTTGTGTAAATCTTATATCTAAGTTGTTCCCATACTTGTAAAAGTGCCCTTCTTATTATATGTTGTTTAAAATATCCAAAATATTACCATATATCATATACGATAATACAATATAATTGTATATTAAATGATATGGAAATTTGCTTCAAACACCCTTCCGAAGCTGCACTATGTGGCTGATTGCACTAATTCACACTTACCATAACAGGCAGGAAGACATCAAGATAAAATATTCAGAAGTACTTCAAACACCCTCAAAATTCTGTACAGATGCTAATAATCCCTTGTGTCAGTACCTGGACTTTACAGCTCCTTAGGATTGGGACCTTTCACTTCACTGTATACAAAGCACCAGATACATTGATGGAACTTAACAACAACAACAACAACAACAACAACATTTTGTACAACAACATATTGGCACTATTATGCCAATAAAAGTTTCTGAAGTGAAGTGGATATGACCACTAGATGGCAGCACTACACAATGTGTCTTCCTGACAGAAAATAATCCAGCGAAGTAAAAAGTATAATGGTATTTTTGTTTTGTTTTTAAAGCCAAAACACATGACCAGCAGGCTCATGTGATGTATCTGGATTGTACCACTTCACGTGGGGTGGGGACGAGTAGCAGTTAGTCTTCCCTATGTGCACCTGATATAATTTCCAATGAGGTTTCACAGCAGTGCCCTTAACAGTACCCTTATTGCTTCTTTTTATAGTTTTATTCCCCCATTTTTACCCCTCCCTTTTTGCAAATAATTCAGATGTCAAGGATGACACCCATGTCCCTGTGACAGGAGTGCAGCTGGCAGATGGGGGCTGGCCAAACTCTGCCACAGGGCTTGCTGGCAAAATGAAAATCAGAACCCGAAGTCCACACTGCCTCACACGTAAATGACCAACCAAATAGTTGTGCTGTGCAAAAGCATCAGTGAAATATTTGAAATAAGTGAGAAAGCATCTGCTTTGCATGCAGAAGATTCCAGCTTCAAGCCTGCTCCCATTTTTTTTTCTCCCCCATAAGCACTCATTTGGAAAGTTCCTACCAGTCAGTAGTGGCTATACTTAAGGTGACCAACTTTTTTACAATGAAAAGGAGGACACAAATAAATTGAAGAAAAAAATATTGTAAATAAAACATTTTATTCATTGCAACAATAATACACTATAATATGATAAATGCATAATAAAAACATTTGTAACATTTTATATTGTAATTATGCTTACATGCCAACAGGGTTGTATAAACTTGTAAATAAAATTATACATATTTGGAAATTATTAAATAGATAATGAATTACAAAAACGTGAATTGTGCTTACCTGTGTATGATTGAATATTCACTGAAAGAAAGAAATAATTACCGTGAGTCTACTGTGTGCGTATGTGCCGTGTCGTGTTTCGGTAAGTAAACAAAGCCACTTGCGCGCGGTGCGCTCTCTCAAGGTCTCCCGTGCGGAGCGCATGCATTTCATAATGGCGTCTCGCTGCACTGTACCGAGTGTAAATCACAGGCTCATATGCCCTTTAATCAGTTCCGGGCCCCTATGAGTCTGTGATTTTTTTTCAGCAGCGTGTGACCTTAAGCACAACAAGGCTCACAACCACTGCTACTAGTCTGGGCCCAAAGTTAAGAATACTTCCCCTTAACCTTAAAATTCCCCAGGCTAAACAAGTCCCAACTACAGGGACTTTTTCCAATGAGTAACTTAAAATTTGGTAAGCGTGCCACTTTAGCCACTGAATCTTATCTGGTTCCAAAAACAACCAAAGCTTCTAGTAAATTTAATTGTAATTTATTGATAAACAAGCGTTACACAACTAAGAAAGCATACTAGAACTAACAGAGATACCTTATAAAACAAAGAAAACTAGGCTCCTATCACTGACTAGGCCCTAGTTGTTCACCTTGTTCCTCAGACAGCAATTCCAGTCTTGCAAAGGGAAGTCTGCAGGTTTGCAAGCTTTATCAGGTTTGATGATCTTCTTGGAGGATGATCTGGAGGAGTCTTGCAGTTTGGAAGGTCTTGGTGGTGGTTGTGCGGCCACACCCCTCAGGCTCAATCAATTAGCCTATCAGGGTAAAGGGGCCATCTCCTGTTTTCAGCACAAGCTACATGTAACCTTTCTGAATAGCTTGCATTCCTGACCCCAGCTATAACTTCACACCTTTTGCGAACAACCAATGAAATAAGCTCTCTCAATCCTGCTTGTGTTACAATTCTTTCAAAATAAAGTCGAGCCAGGACCTAGCTTTTTCTTGTTTGCTCTTTACACCGATATATCAAATACAAATACGTCACATCACACGCAACAGATCGGATCGGCATTGAATACAGAGATTTACAGATTAGTCTTCAAATATCAAAAAGGAGGACATGTAGGAGGACACTTTTCAAGGGAGGACAGAACTTACAAAAGGAGGACTGTCCTCCCTAAAGGAGGACAGTTGGTCACCTTACTATACTGAACTACCTGGCCTAATGGTTAGTATGTAGGCTAATCATACTGAATGACTCAGTATGCAGCAGTTTCCAATGTCTTGATTAAATAAACCAGGGCAGGTACGCTTGCAACATCCTCCTGGACTATATTTTCCCCACCCAGTATCCCACAGATATAAACAAACAGCCACTATCACTGCACATGCAACCCACCTTCCTTCTCACAAAGCAACTTTGAACCAGCCCCTGCTACTCAACAAGCTAACAACCCTCGTTCCCCAGAAATGTGTTCACTCTGCGTTTCTACAAGGATGGCAAAGCTCTAAGTTTTGCAAGAAGCCTTACCTTGCAGTGGAAATCCCTCCTCTCCTGCACCGCTTTAGCCAATCCTCACAGGGAACAGCAACATCTTGGCGTTGCTTACTGGCTACAGCAGCAAGGGAGAGGAGGGATTTACATGACAGGGTAAGGCTCCTTGCAAAACTTAGAGCTTTGCCATCCCTGTAGAAACGCCTCTGTCTGTGTATGTGTTTCACAGCAAAAACCTGGGTTACTGCTTTAGAACTAAGGGAAGTGTACCTGGAGGGGGATCCCAGCACTAAGTTTTGAAAGTAGCTGCTCCCTCTCCTCTTCAGAACCCTTCCCAGTGGCTAGAGCAAAACGATGTTCTTATGTAACAGGTGACCCTGGAGGGGAGTGGCTGCTTGCAAAACTTAGGGTGCTGTGACCCCCCTCTAAGCTTCAAAGGTGAAACCAGGAGGTTCAATGGGGAGATAGCATACAGAGAATTGAAAAAAAAAAATCACTCTTCATAACATTTCTCTTCCTGGCAAATCGACAGATGGTCAAGCAAAGACCTCCTGGTGTTACCCAAGAGCACATGTGCAGTTCCGCCTCCTCCTCCTCCTCCTATTCCAGGACTACCTCTCCTTTAGGCCAAATGAAGCAGTTGCCTCAGGCAGCAGATTGGTGGGACAAATCTACCTATTTGCTTCAATTGTTTCCCCTTTCCCCCCTGAGCCTAAAGCACCCCCGCTACCCAGAGGCATATCAGCTACACTGCTCCTCCTCCTGAAAAGAAAGAGGCGAAGAGGAAGTGGAAGAGCCAAACAATGTTCTAATGCAGGGATGCCAAATGGAATGCCTACAGGCTGAATACGTGTTTGGGCTCTCCCAGGCCACCCTTTCAGCAGTGCTGCTTCTGCCGAGGTTCTGGGAGGGAGAGGTGGAAGGAAACCTCAGGAGGCAAGGAACACTACAGGGGAAGAGTGACAAGAGAAGGTAATGCTGCCAGAAGACTGGAGAGTCCAATTTTCTGGCAGACTGCCCTTTCAGCAGCTCTGCTTCTGCCGAGGTGTCACTTTACAGAGCAAGTCTTGGAAGAAGTGGTGCTGCTGAAAGGGTGGCCTGTGCGATAACTGGGCTTTTCCATCTCTGGGAAAATAAAGGTAAGACAGGAACCATGGTTCACAGGGCTGATCTTCTTAAGCCAGGACACACACTCTGGTAAACTGGGACTGTTGGCACATGGGAGAGATCTAGGAGCACAGCAACCCTTTGATGTTTTTGCAGTATTATCCCATACTCCAGGGGTCTCCAAACTTTTCAGTATGAGGGCCACATCATATATTTCACACATTTTCATGGGCCAAAACAAAATCAGTTTTATTTATGAATGAATGACATTTAAATGAAGGCTATACATGAACAATGAAAAGATTGAAATTATCTTTTAACATTTTAATTAGTGCAAAATTATTTGTGCAGAGATGATAGAGACGACCCAAGAAGCAGGGCTCAGCATGAACTGCTTGGATACAGAGGAGGCGAGCAATGCACCACACACAGTCTCTGCCCAGTCCATTGTGGGAAGCCAGTTATTATTCGTTTACTCATGAGTAAAAATGATACCATTTCCTCACTGTGATCATTTTCTGGCATTATTGGAAAGTCAGCCTTGCAGGAACTTGATTTGTTTTGTTAGTAGAGGGAAGGCTAACATTCAATAATAATGGTTTGGGGGGTCTTAAAACTATGTCTGAGATGACTGAAAATGAGAGTGAGCCAGGCTGACATCACTCTGGCCTGATGGACGGAGCACAGTAGACAGAACCACACGTGTTAACTATCTGAACATATACTGAGGGCTGGATAAAATCTTGTGGCGAGCTGGATGTGCCCCCCCCCAGGCTTGTATGAAGACCCCTGCTGTACACCAATATTAGGATTTTCCATTGCTGCGATTTAGGATCTTGCTTTCTTCCAGTATGTGGCTCATGGGGCTGAAAATTATCCCTGCTTTGTGAACTCCTGGCAGCTTCCACCCATTCCTGCTGGTTGCCTTGCCTGGTTCCGATAGGATATCCCTTACTGAACAGGAATAGAAGCCCTGCCCTGCTTCAGACCGTTTTGAGGGCTTCTCATCCATGAAATGTCACCTTCCCAGCTGAGGGAGCAGACATTTATCACAATTAAGGGAAGCACTGACACACGGGCCTTTGAAGGGAGCCTAGCCTGCTTCGAACTCCCTGCACCTTCCTTCGATTGGTTGCAATTCGCTGGCCATTTATTCTGCTTGTAAAAATACCCATTACTGATTAGCGCTTGCATAATTTTGATTGCTTCCAGCCAGACGGCTGTGAATGGAAAGCCAGGCATTCGGCTTGGCACGGAGCAGCCCTGATCTGGCTGCTGGGGTATTAGCTTCCTGCATCCTATTATGGTCTTCACTGCATGCGGCATGGGAAGTTGGTCATTTGTGGAGAGTGCTGTTTAACACTTCAGCAAGCTCCACTTTCAGGAATGGCAGTACAAAGCTTCTGCCTTCCTAGCTTGCCCTTTTGTCCTCTTGTGGCTTTTTCTTGGTGATAAGTACATTCAGTGGTGGAATCTAAAACGGGAGGATCTGGAATGCTGGGCGGGACTAACCTTGAGTGGCAGCCCATCCGTTCGGGTCTGTCGCCTTCCTGCCCGCCGCACGGGCTGCCCTTCCTGCCCTCACCGCCGCTCACCCATGGCACCCGACGCACCCCCCACCTGTCGTGTCCCCCCCACCGGCGAGCAGGCGCCCCCCTCCAAGGCCACGAGCGCTTTGCAGCCCCGCAGCCACCAAGGAGCCGGGTGAATGGCGGTGCATGGGCGGAGCTAGGCCAGTGTAGCGTTCCACTCACAGGTTATTCCAGATCCTCCAGCATTCCAGATCCTCCCATTTTAGATTCCACCACTGTCAGAAGCCAGGGTTACTTGGGTCAGATGTTGTGAAGGGTGTGGACTAAGCAATGGCTTTCTTTGCATGGTCATTTTAAGCCCTGACATCTCCAGGTACGGCCAGGGAAAGGCCACTTTCTGAAAATCCTGCTGAGTAGCAGCAATTTGCAATGGGTACGCCATGGCACATTGGTGTGCTGTGAAAAGTCCAATGGTGTCCGTGAGAGACAAATATTGGTTCGTGATTTGGAACACAGAAGCTAAACCATAAAGCCTGTAATTTAGAAAAATCAGCTTGCGTTGTCAGACCAAGGTAGCTACCCAGATAAAGTGGAATGGGGAGGGGGAAGTTACATTCCAGAGCCAAAAACTTTTGTTTCTGCAGCTCAGAGCTAGATAACAGAGTAACATTTCACAGCACACAAGCTTCAGCCTTGAGGGAGAATAAATTGGGCATGCATAAATAGCCCTCATGAATATTACGCCATACCTCTTCCTCATTAAATCCAGATTAGCATGAACATACTGTACGCTGTATGTACAAATATGTAAAGAGGAAGGAGGCACATATCAAGGAGCTATGAAGGGGAAAGTCTAAAATATTCTGTTTAGGTGTTGTTGATTGGTTGAGCTGACCAATGAGGGTAAAGAGGACACGCCTGAGGGTATAACTTGTTAAACCTGATGATTCAAAGTGTGGCTTGTGGCTTGGATTGCGTGGTTTTCCCTTGCCACCCGTGTTTGGAAATACGTAAATAAACCTTGAGCCATAAATTTGGAGTCAAAATCTATGTCTAACAGTGTCCAATGGCGTTTGGAGCACAGTGATTGAAAATAGCAGAAAACCTCTTCTGGGTTCTGTGGTTCTTTCTCTAGGGCACCAGAACACCTTATTGGTTCCTTCTATGGTAATCTCTATGGTCTTTGTCTCTTGTGATATTGTCAAGGTTTGTGTCCCCAAACCGGTTAAAGAGAGTTGCTGGAGGATGCCCACAGCCAAGGCCACAAGCCAGGCCTGAGTAAAAGTTGGGGCCCAGCTAAACAGCACTAGGCCTGTCATTTCAAAGTGCTGAGTCACTCAGCAGGTGCACACTGATCTGCAGTAGGTGCACACCTACTGCAGACCCAGGTGCTAAAGGGTGTGGCTGATTGCCCCAAAGCCTGCCCAACAACAAGCACTGATTGGCTAAGCCAAGTATATAAGCAGACCATTTGCTCCAAGACCAGTGTGTGTGTAAAAGTTGGAGTGCTGTGGAGCGCTCTGTCAGTCTGAAGAATTTATTGTTGCCGTGAGTTTTTCTTTGGGTTCCCCTGCGTGGGACCTATGCTGTTGCTCCTGTATTATCACTTCCTTTCCTGCAAATACAATGTGGTGAGGAACTCTGCTGATCTGTGTCCTTGAGTCTGCCTACTGGGCTGCCTCCACGACTCCTGGAAACCGTGCCAGCATTCTGCTTTGACAGGAGTATGATGGAGTAAGACGGCAGTCCCACTGTTTGCTTCCGGCTACCCCCTAGGCCTAAGGGGGACCCCCACATTCCTAATTGCCACTTCTGGCTTCCAGGAAACTGGGACTACTATTGAAAACTGGGATGCCTATTTAAAAACAAACCATTTTTATGTTTTTGTGGCAAAACCATGGATGTTCTCTATCTTTCAAAAGGTGTCCCCAGTATCCACAGTTTCAGGTATCAGGTATTCTGGAACAGAACCCCAGCAGATACCAGGGTATGCCTGTACTGTTATGTATGAAAAGAAATAGTTAATAGGGGTTATAGTTACTCTGGTGATGCCTCTGCATTTAGGTTGTGCATATGGTATTATATTCTGTATGGCCTGGTAAAGGAGGAAATCCGTCATGGGGGTGACACAAACGCACATCCTAGTGATGCCTCTGATTTGAATGTCTGCAAGTCTGTGTCCAGGGCCAAGTGTCCTCCTGACACTTGAGGAAGCATGCCAAACGCTCTTCCCCTTACCTGATGATGCAGCAGTTTCTGCTCCTCCCACTCTCCAAAGATTTAGCGCAGCACACCCTTCTCCTCTACATTTCCTCTTCCTCTCATCTTTTTTCAATCCAGGGCACTCCCTGAAAGAGGAACAGTTGGGGATAAGTAAGTGGACAAAGGTTACCCGCCACCAATCTACTGCTTGAGTGGTTCAGTTGGCCTCATGGGCAAATGCAGGACATGGTCCTCATTGTTGGGGATCCTGGAAATGCAGAGATCCCAGGTGCAGAGAATGTTTCTGCATGATTTGGTCAGACTTGGTGGTTGCTCGTAACAAAACTCAGCATGTAGCAACATAACACAACACTCTAGCTTCAACATTAGCTTCAACATTAGAAGTCTGTGTTCTTAAAAGGGAAGTGTAGACACTATGCTTCCATTTTAAGAGCACAGACCTAGACTGACCGGCTTGACATGGGTTGAACAATAATTGGAGAAATCTTCACAGTTCTTGGCGCTCAGGGAATGAATGATCTTATTGCACAAGATCCCTTCAAGCTCCAGGATCTTGCTGATGCCTTTACTGTACTTTTGCACTCCCCTGCTAATCTTTTTATCATTTGAAGACTGACAGCAACCCCCATGGACCTGACAGCCTCTTGATTGGCACTATTAAAAAGAAATGTAGTGGGTAATTATAGGCACTAGGATCAGAATTAAGCACTTTGCTTTTAAGAACATAAGTTAGAGAGGAATGATTTAATGAGCCCTCGAATTGTATGCTCATTTAGGAGAATGGCTTCTCAGTTTCCCTCTCATATTCACATCCAAACCAGCCTTTGGATAAATAAAGGCTCCTGTCCCCCCGTCCCCTGATCCCTTTCAACTACATGGGACCTTCTTCAAAGTCCTTTCTGTCTGGTTCAAGTCAGCTTTGCTGAGAGGCAGGAGCATTTCCAAGAGAGAGATAAAGCTGGGCAGTGCCAGATCACAGAGTTGGACCCAGGGATAAGAAAGCTCTCCCCACGCAATAAATTTCACTTCTCTTCCTTGCTTGCCTTCCCTTCAAAATCCTCAGACAGTAGCATAGCTGACCGATGTGATGCCCTGGGGCACACTGGTCATTCCACCACCCCTCCAACCCAGAAATAATTGCAGTGATATAGTGACATCACCACAATTAGTTCCAGAACACTCCTGCTTGCCGCCCTTGCAGCAATTCTTTGCATGGTCCTCCACCACTGGAAAAGAGGCTGGCCAGCTTCACTTCCAGCCATGTTGCTGGAAGTCGCCCCCCCCCCAGACCTTTCCAGCCACACCATTCTGATTACCTCAGAATGCCAGCTACAGGGGAGTGGCAACAGGATTCAGGTCTCTTGTGGCCTTGTGTGCACGGTGGGCCACAGCAAAATACAGGAAGCTGGACTAGATGGGCCTTTGGCCTGATCCAACAGGAATCTTCTTATGTACTACTGTCCTCAGATGTGTCCATTGGGAAAGACAGTGAGAGCTCTGCTCCATGCACAGAGAGGGGGGAGGGCAGGAATCCAGCCCAATCAGCCTATCTGAAGCTAATTCCCAGACGGGTCCACTTGTGTCTATTGGGCTGCAGCCGAGAGGGCAATTTCATTTTATGGGATTTCCATTTGCCACCTTTCCATTTGCCAGGCTTTGAAGTTGAATGGTGGGACAAAACTGTATGATAGAATGAATTCTCTTCACTTGCCATGTTTCTGACAGTGGCAGTTCTTGGAGTTTTAAGATTTCAGACTTCCTCAGAACTGACTTCCTCAGAACTGGCCCATCTATGAGGCCAACTGAACAGTCGCCTCAGGTAGAAGATTGGCAGGAGGAGCTTGTATAAGTACATAAGAGGAGCCCTGCTGGATCAGATCAGCTTCCTGCATCTCACAGTGGCCCACCAGATACCTCAGGGAGCATACAAGACCACAAGAGACCTGCATCCTGTTGCCTTGCACCTGGCATTCAGAAATAGCCTACTTCTAAAGCCAGGACGTGGTGGCGCAGCGGGTTAATTCGCTGTTGCTGGGCTGTCCAGCCGGAAGGTTGGGAGTTCAAGACTGCGTGACGGAGTGAGCGCCTGTTGCTTGTCCCAGCTCCTGACAACCTAGCAGTTCGAAAACACATAAATGCAAGTAGATAAACAGGGACCACTTTGGTGGGAAGGGAACTGTGTTACGTACACTACGGCGTAGAATCATGCCGGCCACATGAGCATGGAAGCTTGTCCTTGAACAAAACGCTGGCTCTACAGGCTTTGAAACGGAGATGAGCACCACCCCATACAGTCGGTCACGACTAGACCATTCGGTCATGGGGAAACCTTTACCTTTAAAGCCAGGAGGTTGCGCATACCCATAATTGCTTGTAACCTGTGATGAACTGTTCTTCTCGAGATCTGTCCAATCCCTCTTTTTAGCCAGACATCATCACCACATCCTGTTGTCAGTGGCTGTCCTGCTATTGGCTGAGGGGGGGGGAGTGCTGCTGAGCCCTTTATGGGTGGCGGCAGTGGTGGGATTCAGGGGGTTCGCCCAGGTTCTATAGAACCGGTTGTTAAATGGCCAGGCCCTGCCCACTCACTTACCTTGGCTGGCTTTGGGGTTTTTTTTGGGCTCCGGCTATGACGTCATAGAACCGGTTGTTAATTTATTTGAATCCCACCTCTGGGTGGCGGTACCACCTCCGCCACCCTCAAATGAATCAAAAGCTTTGCCTAAATGCTGCCAAAAGCATTAGAATGCTTTCAGAACAACAGTGGAATGTCACCACTCTTTAGCATCTGGCATCCTGAGGTAATCAGGATGATGTAGCTGGGTACGTGGTGTCCTGTGGATTCCACCTCCACTCCTAGACTGCCTTCCTCCGACCCACCTGAATGTCTCTGCCCTAACATCCAGCCCCCTTGATGGCACCCACGGCACACCATGTCCAACATATGTCCAACATTAAAAAACTATACATTGGGGGAAATGGGGAAATTTCACGTCCCAACCCACCATTTGAGAAACATTGCTCTACATGTGCCCACCCACCACTAGGCTCCACTCCTAAGCCTTCAGGCTCCACCCACTCATCCACCAGGCACCATTCCTAACACCCAAGGCACTGTCCATAGTACCTTACTTTATTTTTTCCTTTGTGAATAATGGTGGAGAGCACCTGCCACAGAGTGGACATAGCCGCAGCAGGCAATGAAAAGCATCACTGGCCCCTGTGCTCTGAACTACATCCACCGCGCACTGAGCCCATCTCAGCAGAGCCACAGTTGAGAGGAGCAGCTCCTGTTCAGGGCTAGATTAACTCATCAGTGCCAAGAACAGGCCCTGATTTAATTTGAACGACAACAAAATTATATTTCTCTGCTGATTTTCCAGGTGGCAGGATTAGTTGTGGAGCTTTTAGCTGCCTCCCAATTCTTTCTAACTTAATTTGACAGTGGTGACTTTTAGTACAAAGCACTGTTCAATGGGTACTGTGTCTCGGATAATGAAAATGTCAGGGAAATAGCTGAGCATAATTGGGAGAGCTTGTGTTCCTCTCCCCAGAATGCACTCGATCGGGCAAGGCCAGGCAATTGAATTTGCTGTGTCCTCACAAGCCAGAGAAAGTGACTGGTGGGCCACTGTGGAAAATGGGTCTTCTCCCAACTCAACATGGTTCTTCTCATGTTACATGATGTTTTTTTGCAAAACCTGGGCATGCACTGGTGGGATGAGGTGTGGAAGGCCTTCCAGCCAAAATGATTACTGCACCCTGTGCATTTGGCCTTTGCTATGCAATGCGGAGGTGGCACAATTTTGTTGGCACTGTTGTAAACCATATTGTGTTTTGAAAAAAAAAAAAGTGAACATAATTTGCTTGGCTCTGCTCCATTTCAATGAAGAGATGGATCTAGCTGTGCTGGTAGACATGCACAACCCTCTTTGGATACCAATGGCAGTAGTACATGTTTTTGAACTCTAGAGGGTGCTACTGCTGCAGATTTAAAACAGATTATTTTTCTTCCTTGATAGGGCCAAATGTCATGTTACCTGTGGTTTGCCTGGCAGCCTTATTTTTTGGAACAATTCACGTCTACATGCAGGTTAGCAGGATCAGTAGGACTGGTGCTCATTAACTCTCCTTCCCACTTCTGAAGGAAGTAGCTTCTGGAAGGGTAGCTACTGGGTGGCTGGACAACTGTGTAACGTCACATGTAAAGGTGTCCCCAACAGTGCTTGCGCTCAAGGTTCCCTACCTAGCTGGTGCCAACATTGAGGACTAGGACCATGCTGTGAGGGGAAGGAGGAATTTAACCTTCTCCTGCTGTGGCATTGTCGTGGGACAAGTCAAGTGTCTATTTTTCGATTTAATGGACTGTATGAGCTTCTGAAGCTGAAAGCTTTAAGCAAGAACACCACCCTTGTCGGGTAGCACCAGTGGCATTTCTACAGGGATGGCAAAACTCTAAGTTTTGCAAGAAGCCTTACCTTGCAGTGGAAATCACTCCTCTCCTGCACCGCTTTAGCCAATCCTCACAGGGAACAGCAACATCTTGGTGTTGCGTACTGGCTACAGCAGCAAGGGAGAGGAGGGATTTACATGACAGGGTAAGGCTCCTTGCAAAACTTAGAGCTTTGCCATCCCTGTAGAAACGCCTCTGGGTAGCACAGTAACCAGCAAACACTAAAGGTTCTGGCTACAGTAAAAGCAGCCAGCAGTAACTCTTGGTGGGAAAACACTTCTTGGCTAAAGTCCAACTGTTGAGAGCCTCCTTATCGTGGCTCTGTACCCCATTGTGGTTATTTTGGCCTACAGCTAATACTTGTGATTGCTAAGGACTTGGGAAGGGGTAAGACCAGGATGTGATGGGAACAGGTATGGACCCCATCGAGGGGAGGGCAGTGCTGAGAACACCCTCTCCTTCCCTTAAACATGTACAGGTCTAACTCCATTTTGGATTTCATCCTGGGAGTTATGAGCTGCTATTGTGTAAGGAGGTTACAGAGTTGATCCTCGGGAGACAGCACAAGATAATGCAGACAATACAGACCATTAAGAATTGGTGCCAAGGGACATTCAAACATCTCTTTTCCTCAGGGTCCCTTCAGACGCAATTCTGGATATCTGACAAAAGGCATGGCAAGAACAAATGCTGCCTAAATCGCTCAATTTACATTCTAATTACCCAGGAACTTACTAAACTCACCTGGAAAGTCTTTTTGGGCTAAGCCAAAAGGTTTCCCCACGAAAGTTTAAAGCAGCAACAGAAAAGGCTGAGCATTAAAAGAAACAAAATGTTGTGTTTAGGAAAAGCATGGAAGGAATCTACTTAAAAGGAACAAGGTTTTCGCTGGAAAGATGTCTGTAAAATGTAAATGAGTAAAATGAGTAACATCAAAGTCCAGCTCTTTCTGCAACATCAAAGTCCAGCTGGCATTCTTTTCCGTTGACAGTTCCTTGGTAAGCCACAGAGAGGGGATCCCAGGCCGGCCGGGATCGAGGGAGTTGGGCTGGGAAGGGCTCTGTCCCTCAGGATGATATCAGGATGGGAAAGCACGCCGGGGAAAGGACACCTCAAATTAACAGCCCCTGAACTTAAAGGGACAGGGGCCCGGAGAAATCGCCTTATTGGCTTGATTTCCTTCTACTTCAGCATGGCCCCTAGGCTAGTCAAAGACCTCCTGATGCTTGAGGAGTTTGCCAAATACATCCAGTGGTGGTATCTAAAGTAGGAGGAACCGGAACGCTGGGTGGGATGTATGGTTGATTGGCAGCCCGTCTGTTCCATTCTGCTGCCTGCCCGCAACGCGGGCTGCCCCCGGTTGGCACGCCCCACTGCTGCTCACCCAGGCACCCGGCACGCTCCCCACCCCAGTGGCGTTTCTACAGGGATGGCAAAGCTCTAAGTTTTGCAAGAAGCCTTACCTTGCAGTGGAAATCACTCCTCTCCTGCCCCGTTTTAGCCAATCTTGGCGTTGCTTACTGGCTACAGCAGCAAGGGAGAGGAGGGATTTACATGACAGGGTAAGGCTTCTTGCAAAACTTAGAGCTTTGCCATCCCTGTAGAAACGCCTCTGCCCCACCCATCCCCCCCCCGGCAAGCAGGCACTCCCTCCGAGGCCAGGGCGGGCAGGCGGCGGGCGGGCAGGTGGCGGAACCGAATGGGCGGGCAGCCAATCACACATGTCCCGCCCAGCGTACTGGTTCCTCCCGCTTTAGATACCACCACTGAATACATCCCCTTACCCAAGTGATGTGCCAGCCTCCCTTTCTTAACTGTTCCAGCTTAGCACTGTCTTCTCTCTTCTCACATGTCCTCTTCCTTTTTGTCCCCTTTTTCCAATCCAGGGAGGAGCAGGAGTGGAGGTAAGTGGGCGGACAGAGATGGGCACAACCTCCCCATCAATCTGCTGCCTGAGGTGACTGCTTCGGTTGGTCTCATGGATGGGCTGACCTTGCACATCTCTTTACTGTGAGGATCCACTCTGACGCTTGCTACCAGAGAAGCTTGGTTTGAAAGATTGCCAAGACTGTACATATGAAACAATTGGAATGAGAAAATGTTAGAGAGCACAATTGCAGGGACACGGTGCATTGTGACTAAACATGCATAGGATTGGGCTCTCAGGACTGCATTGTTAGAGGTTTTCAGAGAGCACCAGAAGTTCACCCAGATGCCCAATACCTGCTTTCAATAGAAACTGTCAACCTTTCTCCCACTGACACTCTTTCTCTAAGCCAAACACAACCAGTTCCATCCGCCTGCTGCTCTATCAGTTCCAGCTGCTCTAAGATCCTTTATCATCCTCCTGCCTCCTGCTCGATTTCTTGCCAGCTTGTAAACATCCTGTTGAAATGTCGAGGCCGTGATAAAAAAAAATAGCATTCTGCACACGGTCCCAGCACTGGAAGCCGGTTGGACAGGTTCTGCAGGAACTGGAGAAGCCACCTCTTCTCTAGCACCTAGCCACCTCAAGGTAAGGGTGGTTGGCCCCAGGTGGCCAGCAAACAGCTGGGGCACCACTGCCTGCCCCACTGGTGCACCGGTTACATAAGAACATAAGAAGAACACTGCTGGATAAGGCCAAAGGCCCATCTAGCCCAATTTCCTGTTTCTCACAGTGACCCACCAATTAGCCCCCAGTTCTCTCCTGCCTCCTCTACCCAGCAGCATGCCAGCCACCTCCTCTGCTACCCCTTCCACTCCCTGGATGTCAAAAGGAAGCAAAGAGCAAAAAGAGGAGCTATGGAGGAGAGTGGTAGGCTACAGCATCTAACACTATAATAATAATAATACATGTATTTATATACCGCCTTTCTTAAAGTCACTAGATTTCTCTAATGATTACAACTCAAGGCGGTTTACATAGGCAGACTTTTTCACAAACCCGAAGGTTTTTACAATTTACAGAATGTTCTATCTTTCAAGAACCACATTCAAACAGATCTTTCTTTCTGGATTTAGTCTTCTTTCTTTAGCCACCCGTCTGTCGTCTGCTGACTGATAAACGGCTTCCCTGCTCTCACCAGAGACGCAGCTGCGTTCAGCACACTCCTCCCACGGGCAGCTGAAACTCAGCTTTTAATCAGCCGCAGTTTGCAAGGTCTGCCGCTCACACAGACTTCCGGGAGTCTCGAGCTCACGACCTTGAGATCTTTAGTTGTTATCTTCGGGCAAACGGGCAAACAGAGGCATTAACCCTCTCGGCTAAATCTTCTGCCCACTACAGCCCACTATTGTCCTCCACACTTCCTCTTCTGCTCCACTCCCTCTTGGAATCCAAAGAGGAGGAAGAGGAGGAAGATCAGCAGAAACGCATGAATGGATGGACTCTCTCTCTCTCTCTCTCTCTCTCTCTCTCTCTCTCTCTCTCTCTCAAATTGCGGTGAAAGTTGCATACTCAGAAAGGAAGGAAATGCAGTTTTTACAGAACTGAAATCAAAATGTTGACAGTCCTTACAACAAGCAGATATTATGACAAACTGGAGAATCATGGAATCACAGAGTTGGGACCTAGAGATCATCCTTGCTGATGCAGCCATTCCTGATTCAACCTGCCCACTAGATGGCTATCCAGGCTCTGGTTCAAGATATCCAATTATTTCCCACCTGCCAAGGCAGACAGTCCCACTGTCAGAGTTCTTACCATCACAAAGTTCTTCCTAATTGATTCTTGTGATGTAAACCCATTTGTTCAGCTTGCCCTCTGGGGCAAGTGAAAACAAACCCACTTCATCTTCCACATGACAGCTCTTCAAATATTTGTAGATTGTTATCCTGTAACCTCTTAACCCATCTTCTCCAAACTAAACATGACCAACTCCTTCGACCTTCCTTTCCCCCATCCTAGTTGCCTTCCTCTGGACCCAATTCATTAATATCCCTCCTAAGATGGGGCATCCAGAGATGGACCCAGTATTCCAGGTGAGTTCTGATTAAACCAGAACACAGCGGTGCCATTACCAATCCTGATCTGGATTTAATTCTATTTTTATGCTGATGCAGCATAGAGTTTGACTTCTTTGCTGCAGCATCACAAAACTGACTCATATTCAGCTTGTTCATATACTAACAGCCCAATCCCACAGTGGCCTTCAGGACAAAATGTTGCCCACCCCCCAATCTAGCCCACCATCCTGCTTCCCACACACGTTCCCAGACGTTTCTTGGAAGCCTGAAAGCAACCGCTCTCGACTGTTCCATTGCTCACAGCACCTGATCTCCAACGGTGGAGTGCCTTTAAATATGGGGGCTCCACTGTGCTCTAATGACCCATGTAGACCTCTGTACATGTGGGCCCAATTCTGTCTGGGCCTTGTGCTGCTAGAACTCATGCTCGGCAGCACCAGGCTCTTTACAGTAGACAAAAGCGAGGCTTCTAGGCTTCTGTCACAAAGAGCAAGAGCAAGAGCAAATTGTTATCCTGTAACCTCAGACTAAACATGACCAACTCCTTCGAGTTGGCATGGCACATGGCAGAAGCTCCTGGAAGTTGGCAGCAAGGGGTGTAGTGGGCAGGAAGGGGGGGGCAGGAGGAAGGAAGGGAGGTAGATGTGATGAGGAGGTGGATCTCAGCAGCAACACTGTGTGCCAACTAGACCACTCTGAGTCCTATGCAGAGGTATTTAGCTTGGCAGGCCTCCCTCCCCCTCCTCAGCTGCATTATAGATGGAGGTGTTTGAAAATGGTGGTTTTTTGTTTTACTCAGAAGCCCATTATGTTGGGGTGGGCTTACTTCTTACCTGTCTTACAAACAATAAAGACATCCAATGTTTGGTGGGAGGTAGGATTTGGCAGCTGGTTTGATGCTGTTAATGTCCCTCCCCATGTGGCAATGAATTGTATTAGTGGGATTTACTTCCAAGTAAACATTCCTAAGATGGAACTCTGTGAGGAGTTCCGGAGTGCAGTTCTTTTTGGCATATACAAACAGATGCTCTCGTCCACCTTAGCCGATGCTTCCTTGTTAGAAGTCCGACCTTCCTTGCAGATGTTCACAGGACCAGCACATGGTGCATGCTGGAGGAAGCGTTGCGTTTTAAGTGTTCCCAATATGACTCTGTGTAATGGTGGACACTGCAGGCAGGCTGAATCAGGGCTAGGCCCTCCCTTTAGAATGAATGGGAATGCATTGACTCCAGTAGGCGGGCTTAGCGGCCATGACAGTATGTCCAAAACATTGCTCATTCCAAGCATTTCCAATGGGTTTTCGCATGATGTTTAGGGCTGAATCGTTTACTCCTGAAGTAAAAACTTACCAAAATAACAACGTGTGATCGTGGAGAAACATCAGTGGTAACCATATTATGAGTTAATATGCAATTCCAAGGTTTAATTCCGCGTAATTATATTACATTAAAATCTCTTCATAACACAAGTAGTTGTCAATAGGAGAGTAATTCTTTTTTACTTCTAGGCTATTAAGAGTATTTTTTTAAACTTCTACACTCACCCCCCCCCCATAAAATTAACTTTCACATGCGCGCCGAGCGAGCGAGAGAGCCCTTCCGGCGGCAAACCTCGTCGTTCGCAGCAATGATTCAGTCAGCCATTTTAGTAAATCCACGGCTTCAAGTCTGTGACGTCATGGCCTATCCAGCTATCCAACATCCTTGGGCTGAATGGTGGGGGGAGGGGCGGCTTCCGAGGCTGATCTGTTTCGGTTGTTCTGGGAACGCCTCCTCCACAGAGGACAGTCCTCTCTTTTGAGGTGCGGGTGATGATTCTGGGAGGCCAATCAAGCTTTGCTGGGCACTGCACAAGGTTAAAAGCAATTGCACGGCAGTTTTCAGAGAGCAGCAGCATCCTCCGGGGATGACTCGATCTCATTCCTTACGTTTGACCAGCTTAATGACTTCATAAATATGAACAGACTTTTTTTGTCTCACATCCTCCAACTGTCCTATTATGTCACTTTGCAATTCCATCCGATACAATGCAAGATAAATTGTCTTATCCCCATACTGCAGATGGGGAAGGCCAAGGCTTTCCTAAGGCTCCCTGTGGCGCTCCTGGCGGAGAGATTCAAACCAGGGAAGTCCTGATTCCACAGCTGCTCCAGAAGCCTCTGCCAGCACCCATACGTTGGTGGTGGAGGCGGGTTGCAGGCAAGTGAGGGAAAGCAGCGACATACCTTGAGGGTGTATCTTGCTGGCATTGGTGTGACCAGATCTTATCCCCTCTTTCCAAAGCCACACCACCCTTTTTCTCTCATAGAATCATAGTTGGGAGGGACCTTCAAAGTCATCTAGTCCCTCCCCCTGCCTGCACCAGGAAATCCTCATAGAGTAGCTCCAGCAGGTGCCTGTCAAGACTCTACTTCAAGGTCTCCAGTGAGGAATAATCCACCCCCTCTCCTTGGGCATATGCCAGCACAACGGCTGGCCTAGGTTCAAAGAGACCCATAGGCACTTGGGCAGCCTATTGGGGGATATCTGTAAATATTTGTACTTCCCGGCTGCTGGCTGTCCAGTTCCACCACCTCCTCAACACTAGGTGCAATGCAACATTCTTCTAATACGACTGCATCGGTGCCAATGGTGGGGGATGGGATTAAGCAGTAAGACAGTTTCTGCTGGATCAACTCAAAGGTCCATCGAGTCTAGTGTTCTGTTTGCCGCAGCAGTTGCTCAGTTGTCCCCAAGAAGTTGACAGACAGGGCCCATCCATTGCTTGCTGGTATTCTGAGGTATCCTGGCCCTGAAGCTGAAGGCTCCATTTTCCTCATATTGTCTGTTTTTTCCAGTTTGGTTTTGAAACATTGGTGACTTTGATCTCATTTTCTGCTGTCCACTACCTTGAATGCTCTCCTAAAGGTAGATTTTGAAGGTTAATTTTGAAAAAAAGGAATGAAACGTATTCAGCAGTTAATATTCAGAGGTAGACGGTCTCTAAAGTGCTCAATTTAGTACAAAGAGCCAGTGATAGACTGGCTTTTAACTCCCTTTTAACCACATTGCGCTCAAAAATTGTGCACCTTCTGGAGAGAATTATTGTGCATAAGTTGTGTCAGTGATGAACCCAAGCGTCGGTGCCTAGATGGGTGACCCTTCAAGGCCAGGGAAACATCTGTTCACGGGTGGGTGGGGGGTGGAGAAATTGTATCTATGGTCAGAAAGTGGGCCCAGGAGTCAGAGGAGGGGGGTCCCAGACATTTCCTCAGAGCTTTCCCCAATCTCAGCAGGGCCCATGAGAGAGGTGTTTGCCAGAAGTATGTTTGCCCTTGACTTGAGGGTCAGAAAGGGGGCCTGGGAGCCAAAAGGTGGGAGCTGGACATTTCTGGGGATCTCAGAAAATGAGATATATCTAGCATTCACGTTTTCTGTGAGATCTTATTTTTTTGTTTTAGATCTTATACATAGGAATTATGGTCCGATGGAGAAGGGCCACCCCTCCAAAAAAATATTTGGGTCCCCAAAAGGAACTCCTTGATAAAATTCCTCTCAGAGGCCTCTGGGATGACTTCTCAATAAACCCTTTATGTACCGTTGAGTACATGAGTACCTCTGAGGACAGAATCCATGAGCAATGAAAAGTGAAATATAAATACTTCACTGTTCCCTGCCCTTGACTGGATTGCACTGAGTAACCGTCAGCCGGAGTCCAACGAAAGGGAGAGAGTCTTCTTCCCCCCCCCCCCGCTTTCTCCATGCCCTGTGCAATGTTTACAAAACCTCAGTTGTGTCATGCTTAGCCATTCAAAATTATCTCTTCCAGGCAAGAGTGATATGAGCTGCATGGCTCTGCTGACCCATGCTGGCCAGGAACCAGGCGCATTATCAGGAGAGAAACCTGATTTATGGTTTTGTCGATCTCTAGCCAGTCATTACTCAGCCATTTATTACTCATCAGGGTTTCAGCATTGAACAAAAACAGCAATGGTGGCATTTCTCAAGAGCTGGCCGTGGAGACAACAGAGCCAAGGTGCAACCAAGTGGTGTGACTCAGGTGTCAAAACTGGTTGGGACCGCTTCATGGTGGTTCCCAAGCAAGGTCGGAAGCCAGACATGCCAGTAAACAGAGCAGCTCTCTGTGGGGGAGAGGTTGGACTCTGCAACAGAAGTGGTGTTACCCAGAGGCAGAGAGGAGGTGGCGGAAGACTTTGCAAGGGTGGAGGCTGGGAAGAGCTGAGTGGTGGTGGGGCAGAATCCCACGGGGGAGTATTTATTTATTTTTCACACTTTTATACCCTCCTTCCTCCAAGGAGCTTAGGAGTGGTGTACGTGTTTCCTCCCCTCCTTTAGTCCTCACAAGCAACCCTGTGAGGTAGATGAAGCTGTGAGATAATAACTGACCCAATGTCACCCAGGAAGCTTCATGGCTAACTGGGGATTTGATCCTGGATCCAGTCTAAGCCCCCAAACACTATATACTGTTGAGATGCAATGACCCTTCTTTCAACACAGCTCCTATCTCCAGGGCACACCCACCTCCCAGCGGCACACCTCGGGAGGGGCAGATCAGATGGGCTGCCTTGGGAGAAGGGAGGGCATGCCTAAAACTAACAAAGGGCCTTGCTTTGAAGTAGGCAGCAAGATAGTTGTAGCACTATGTCACCCAGCAGCAAGTGAGAAGACCACCAACCAATTAGATTTTCTGTATACGTAGTAAACCTGCGTATGAATATGCTAATAATGTAATACATGATATGAAATAAAGGGAGACTGGGACGGGGAGGTTCTCAGTAGAGTTTTACTCCAGACCAAGCTTGTGACCAAGCTCCAGACCAAGAGTCACTTTCATTCTCTCTGGAGAATCCCTACAACTAGCTTCCAGAGTTCAATTTCATGTTGAACTCAATTTCATCGCTTTGGTGACACTCTCTAACCATCTCATCCTCTGCCGCCCCCTTCTCCTTTTGCCTTCCATCTTTCCCAGCATGAGGGTCTTTTCTAAAGAGTCCTCTCTTCTCACCAGGTGGCCAAAGTATTTGAGCTTCAGGACAGGATTTGTCCTTCCAGGGAGCAATTGGGCTTGACTTCCTGGAGGATTGACCGACTGGATCTCCTTGCAGTCCAGGGGACTCTCAAGAGTCTTCTCCAACACCATAATTCAAAAGCATCTATTCTTCGCCACTCCGCCTTCCTTATGGTCCAGCTGTGTGGTTGCTTAGCCTGTGACAAGGTTATAAGTAAGACTGTTTTCTTTCTGCTCGGAAAATGATTGAGAAATTTCTGAACTTATTGCTGCTTTCTCAGGAAAGCAGCAGGCTCCGGCATCACGACGACTGTACTTCTTGTGGGTCCCGGACGGATGGTCATTCTAAAAAGTTGGTCCCAGCGCTACAAAGTTTGAGAACAGTATTTAGACCAGTATTCTACAAAGGTCTACAGTATTTAGGGCTCTCTAAAAAAATGTAGGGGGAGTCTGTAGTAGAACAGAATTATTTAAAATTATGTATGGGATGGATAAATGGATAGAGAGAAGTTCTTCTTGCACAACACCAAAACTAGGTGTTTGATGGGAGAGTCAACAATGGGAAACATTTCTTCACCAAGGAACTCCTTGCCACATGGTTAAGACAGTACCTGGCCTAGGGACTGTCAAAAGGGATTGGACAGATTGATGGAGGAAACATCCATCATGAGTTACAATGATAGTATGCAACTTCTGGGTTTGAGAGGTCACCCATCTCTGAATGCCAGATAATGACAACAGGATATTGATCTCTTGTGGTCTTGTGTGCTCTGCTGAGGCATCCGGTGGGCCATTGTGAGATGCAGGAAGCTTGAATAGGTGGGCCCTGAGCCTGATCCAGCAGGGCTCTTCTGATGTTCTTAGGAAGGTTTGTGCAGTACAGGTTCCTTTACCAGTGGGAAAGAGAGAGAAAGAGAGAGAAGGGGCTATGAGGGAGGATTTCATTTGGATCTTCTGCTCCAGGCACCTCAGTATCTCTGATAACCCTGATGATGGAATCACACTGGTTGGATCTGTCACATTTCATTTTGTTTCGGGTTGCACCAACCTTGAAAATCTGCCAGCCTTGCTCAGGATTTGTTTTGCTTGAAGAGAACATGGCATAAAATAAAACATAATTGGTCCGGATGCCGGTGGCATCCACAGAGCTAGAAAACTAAGACAACCTGCCTGTGGCTCATTGACAGCTACAGCTGACAGCTACAGCTACTACCTATTTTCAACAACTGCAGGAATGTGAACGGTCATGATGACTGTGTCTCTGGAATTAATCCATCCAAGCTTAGCCCAGTACTGGAACCTGGAAGCATTCATAGAGAAGAAAGTGCCCATGAGAGTGTGCAGAGTCTCCTGCCATCACTGCTGAGTAACCACACAGTCTATTTGGGATTATAGGAAAAGACCATTAATCAGGTGTATATAGATCCACTACTTTTACATGTTGTAGTTTGGCCAGACCTGTTGAACTGCAATGTACACCACAAATTTCTGCTGCATGAAGCACATCAAACTCCACATCAAATGCACCTCCCTGAATTTGAAAAGAAAGTTGGGAATAAAGCAGTAGAGCATAACAATGGGTAGAGGGTCTGACACAATCAAACCCACCACTCCACTCTCCTCCACACTTTCACTTCTGCTCCTTTCTCCCCTTCCTTCATGAAACATGGGACTGGGAAGAACAGCAGAGGCAAATACCCCTGGCAATTGGCTGCCTGAGGCAGCAGCCTCAGCCAATCTCTTGCTCCTTCAGGATTAATGGACTTTCACTTTGCTCCATTACAAAGCACTCACCCGAGAAGCTGTAAAAATCCTATCTTTTAAATCTAGTAATTAACTATGAAATTACAAGATCAATTATTTGTTTATGTCTTGGTGGCTGAGTTCATAAGGATTTATAACCTGATCTAAACCAGGGGGAATAAAATCCCTGTTGGGAAAAGCTTACTCTGGGATAGAAAGGCATGGAAAGGAGTCATGGGGCCAGTTGTCTCTGGGATTAGATTAGCAGATGGGCTGCCTCTGTCAACCCAATCTTCTCCTACTCCTGGGTTCAAAAAGGAAGAGAAAGTGCAGAGGAGAGAACAGCAGTTGGTGGGAGGGTGCCCAGGAGGGACACCTCTTCTCCGGCACTGTTCAAGCATCGCATTTGGAAGACCTTGGGCTTGTTCATGTCTGATTGGAGCAGAGTATGTTTCTGATCCATACAGAATCCGCCAAGAATAGTTCCAAGCCCGGCTACAAAAGGAGGCACATAGTCACCCTGACAGGGTGACCAGAACTAGGAAATCAGGCAAGAAACTGCATGAAAATCCTCAGAGGCATAATTAGGGTGAAGCCTGAGGGGCATCTGCCCCAGGCACTACACCAAGGGATGTGTGCAAAGTAGTCACTTTTGGGTTCTCCCCAGAGGAGGAAATGCTTGCGGCTTTGTGGCCCCCCCCCCATTCCTTCTCCTGTGGTGAGTTCCTTCAGGGGAAGCCTCCACAGGAGAAGGAACAGGGGACACAAAGCTACCAGCACTTCCTCCTTCCAAAGAGAACCTGGAAGTTGTCATATGACATCAATTTGATGTTGTGATATTACTGCCCCAGGTGCCAGGGCTTCAAATTATACCTCTGGAAATCTGGCACAGCAGCTTAGGCACTGGTCACCACCTTCCAAGTTGGCCATGAGAGTGACAACTTTACCATATTTATCCCCCCAGATCAGTGGTGTCATTCAAATGATTTAGGAACAGGAACTCACTTTTGAGTTCAAATTCAAATGTTGGAAAAACAAACAAACAAACAAACAAACAAAACCCGGAAGCAGCCACGGAGCCCGTTAGGATCCGGAACGCCATTCTGAATGGCGTTCTGAAACGTCCCCCTGAACGACATCACTGCCCCAGATCCTTATTCAGGTGGTGTTTCATTGTCTCTGCATTTCTCTTTATTAATGAGTCATTCTGCTTTGTGTTCAGGCAGAAATTGGATCTCCCATGCTTTTTTTTTTTCCCCAGGAATGTTGCGGTTGTCATTTTTTGGTTATCAAGCTAATCAGGACAATGGCAGATATTTTGCATTTTGTTGAATCAGAACAATGGCGTATCTATTCTGTCTAGAGTTTTGCTCTGGGGTATTTGGGTGGAATATGACAGAAACTCATAAGGGGGAACAGTGGGCGTTGGAGATACTGTAGCCCCTCACCTTCTTCTCCCCATCCTACACCTTGCTGTTTGTCCATTTTGAACCCAGGGAGTATTATACAATGGGGCCTTCCCAAGGCTGATAGCATTTGTCTGAGAGGTTTGCAGATTTTTTTCCCCTGCCATCATTTCCTTTGGGATGACATGATGTGGGGGAACCATGACATTCCAGGGGGATTTGTGGGTCACCAAGAATGGCAGAAAACCTCCAGCCAGAAAACCTCCAGCCAGAAAACCTCCAGCTTCTTATCCTTTAGAACCTTACATGCGTGAGAGAGTTCAGTGTTGGTTTTGTGAGAGTTCAGTGTTGGTGAGAGAGTTCAGTGTTGGTTTTGCCTCCACTCTTGCAATTGATTGCTTCATTGGGTCTAATAGGCTGATCCTGAGACAAGACATCATCATCATCGCTTCAAGAACTGGGTCAGGGTTCTGTATTTTTAGTAAGAGAAGTGATTCAAAATGGATTAGTTTGGCACCGCTTGCCCAGATGGCAGTGGATGATTTTGCAACCTGATTGCGTCTGGAGAGACACTTCCGTGCATGATAAAGTAGTGCAGCGATTTCATGTTCGCCTCGTTCTGATTGATATCCTGGCATTTCCTGCAAGTGTCTATATCTGTGGTCTTTGTTAGGTACTTTTGATAGCTAACGGCAGCAATTACACACCTGTGGAATGCAGCAATAAAACCTTTCCGTTTCTGAAACACTCCTCTGAAGAGGCTACAACACAGCCAACTTTCCTCCATTAAGGCTTTCTAGATGGTCCATTCAGGATTTCACAGACCTGAAGGCCACATCAAGGCTGCCCCCTTACCCAGCAATGCTCCCACCACCACCTCTTTATTGTATAATACTCCCTAGGTTCAAAATGGACAAACAGCATGGTGTAGGATGGGGAGCAGAAGGTGAGGGGCTACAGTATCTCCGACGCCCACTGCTCTCGTGTTAATCCAGAACACAGAGTGGCTACTGTTCCGATGAATCAGCTCTATCACTCAGCATCATGGAAAGACCCTTCATTCAGCCCCAGGTTGCCAAATTCTTGAGGCTCGCCTCTTACCTAATAATGTTTAGAGAACAAACAAAGTCTGCTTACATTGTTAATCTCTGCCCATTTCCTGTCTGGCTCACCCTTGAGCTGAAGGAAGCCCTCGCTCGCCAGTTGGAAACTTGATCCTCTCTCCATATAAAAGGGACGTGGTGGCGCTGTGGGTTAAACTGCTACTGCTTTCTGACCGGAAGGTTGGGAGTTTGAGACCATGCAATGGAGTGAGCTCCTGTCGCTTGTCCCAGCTCCTGCCAACCTAGCAGTTCAAAAGCATGTAAAAATGTGAGTAGATAAATAGGTACCACTTTGGTGGGAAGGTAATGGTGTTCCGTGCGCTATGGCGCATAATGCCGGCCACATGACCACGGAAGCTTGTCCTCAGGACAAATTCCGGGTCCACAGGCTTAGAAACGAAGATGAGCACCGCCCCCTACAGTCGGTCACGACTAGACCATTCGGTTGTGGGGAAACCTTTACCTTGACCATATGTAGATTGAGCTAGAACACCCTTCCAAAATTTTCCTTCTCCTTACCCCAAAGGTCAGAAGTCTTTCACAGATGTTTGTGATTTGACTCGGAGAAGGGGTTCTCAGTGGGTAAAGCAAGGCTTGCAATGTTTCATGCCCAGCACCACCAGGTAGGGCTGGAAAAGACCCCCTTCCTAAAGCCTGACAGCTCCTGTGAGACACTGATCAGCAGTTGCTGTCCAGGATTTCAGATGTGGTCTTTCCCAGCCTTACCTGGGGAAAGAGGAATCATTCCCAGGAATCATTTCCCAGGTAAAGGTTTCCCCACGACTGGTCTAGTTGTGACCAACTGTAGGGGGCAATGCTCATCTTCCTTTCAAAGCCTGTAGAGCCAGCGTTTGTCTGAAGACAAGCTTCCATGGTCATGTGGCCAGCATGACTATACGCCATAGTGCACGGAACACCGTTACTTTAAATATTTCCTTACCTAGTGTGTATTTAATCTGTGGAACTCCTTGCACCTGGCATCAGTGTTTTGGAAAAAGCAGTGGACAGATTGCTGTCAGAGCCATTTGTGACTGCTCTCTGCTTTGCTTTCATAGCTGCGAATGGCTCTGACCATGAGGGAAGAGAGGCTTTTTACACTGGTGTTCAGGAGCCTGAAAATCTTCAGGTAGATCTTGCAGGCCCATGAAAAGCAGTTCCTCAGCCCCCATAACATAGAAGAGAAGCCAACCTGGGCTTTGTAATGGTGTTCCTATAGAGGGGACAAAATATGAAGATTTTAAATTGTCAAGTGTTGCAGGTTTTCTACAATGAATTATAGTGAAATTTGCATATTTTTTAAAATGCAAGCTGAGAATTTGAGATAAAGCGAGAGATAAAGCTTGCCCAAGATGCACACCAAGAATTGCCAAAGAGATCTATGGATCAGGATGATCCTCTCACTCTGAGCCTACAAACCCACAAGACCAACCATCAATCCATTACAAAACCAATACGAAAAAGGTTCCTTCATCTCCACTACCTGAAGGAGAATAAGGTTGGGGCCAAAGGAGCCTTGATCAGGAGCCTTCCATGAGGAAGCTGCCATCACTGCAAAGACCCTGCTGAACTACACCAATTAGCCCACCAACAGATACCCACCAAATGTGCCACAAGATTAGGTGGCGCCAACTGGACAGCATTTTGCCCAGAGCCCTCTGAAACATGGAGCCTCTGAAACTGTTACGCTAGGTCAGAAAATTGAATCACTTCCTTTTGGAGTTGGACCTTGAAAGGAGTTCTGCTCAGAACTCAGTCAACCTGCTTCTGGAATTTGGGATCTATGCCAACTTCTTGCAGTTTATTTCCACCTCCAGCTTATCTCAACAACAGTGCTTCAATTGCTAACAATTGCTAACCAGGGCACCCTCTGTACGTCACACTGCAAGAGTCACCTATGCTCAATGTGCTGTAATCTACACAACCCCGGCCATAAACAATTTTATAAACTTCAGCAGTCTCCTTTAAAGTTGTCCTACGCTTTATGAGACTACCTAAGGTGGATGCCTCAGGTAATGGAGTGGCAAGGAGCATCAACTTCCATCCATGGTTCCACATACCTTCACTGCCTTTGCTCAATAATGAAAATAATAATGGCGAGAGAAGGTGCAGACAGTGCACATTTTATTAATCTCCCTGTGTGTGCATGTGTACTGTAAGTTTGCATATTTATATTTGTAACATATATAATAATATCAATAAACAAATAAAGCCACAGCAAGCAGGCTTTAGACCTGGTAAAAATTGTGTAGCTCAATTTAACACAATATATTGAGGATGATTTTGAACTAAAGGTATTTAGTTCATATGGTATCAATAGAGCTCACCGTGGCCTATGATACAGTTAATCATGCTGCCCTATTGAAGAAAATCTACCTTTTTAAATTTACAAAAATTGTAGGCTGCCTATTAGAAAATTGTAGATTCTTTGCATATTTTCGGGGACAATACAGCCAATGGACAATCCAAAGAAATGGACTGCCACAGGGCAGCATACTAGCCTCCCATGCTGTTTAATGTTAATACTAATGACCAACCATTGCCAGAAGCTACCAGAAGTTTTATCTATGCTGACTACCTGGCAATTGCCACACAGAATACTGTACAACATTCGAGGCTGTTGAGGCTTTGAATCTACTGGATATGTATTATAGGGCTAATCAGATAACACCAAATTGTTTAAAGACACAAATCTGTGCTTTCCATCTGAAAAACCAAGAAGCATCAAGAACATTGCAGGTATGCTGGAATGGAACCAACTTAGAATACTGTGCTACCCCCCCCCCAACACTTGGGATCATACACTTTTAAGTGTTACTGTTTTAACACCAAACAGAAGGTCTTTGCCAGAAATAATAACCTGAGTCTTTCTGGTCTTTGCCAGAAAAAATAACAAGATGGGGTGCCCAACCATATATATTAAGGACTTCTGCTTTAGCACTATGCCACTCGGCTGGAGAATATGCCAGCTCTGTCTGGTATAGATGTAATCACGCAAAACAGGTGGATGTGGCACTAAATGAAGCAGCAAGACTGGTCCCAGGATGATTGAAACCGACTCCAATACAAGAGGTATATTACTTAGCTGGCCTTCCCCCTTTCAAATTTCATTGGGAAAGCACAGCGCAGAAGGAGTGGGTTAAAGCGACGTACCTAGAAACATGCCCACTGTATGGCCATCAACTTCCACTATCAAGATTGATCAAGGAATAGCTTCCTTAGGAATGTGCCCACTCTAATAACCAGTCGCCACAGACTGCTTTGGAACTATGGAAAGCGAGCAAGAGGCTGCAGAGTGAATGGGCACAAACACATGTATGCCCGCCGCCAGGCCAAGAACAACCATGGAAATCCATAAATCAACTGCGTGCTGGGGTAGGAAGTTCTAAGGACAACATGAGGAAATGGGGTTTCCCCATTAAGGACATGCTGTGTGAATGTGGAGAAGAACAAACCTTCTCACACATGCTACAGTGCACACGGTGCCCCTCCACATGCACAACGGAAGATGCTGGCAAGGGAGAACGCTGTTGAAGTGGCCCAGTATTGGGTGAATGGTATCTACTTTTAACCTTGTATTTTATTCTTAAATATATTTTGACGCATGTATAAAATTATATTACTGTAGGTGCTTCTGATACGAATAAAGAAATAAACAAAAAGTAAATTTAAAATAAATAAGTTTTCTTGAAAAAGAAGTCATTCAAACATCTTGGGACAGCCTCTTGGACAGCCCCCCCCCCACCGCCATCCTCTTCTTACACAACTGTTCTGAAGTGCTATCATTGTGAAGTCATACACCGCAAACAGAGAAGGGGGCATCCTGTGCTTTTGAGCAGCCTCAAAACTGGGCAGAACCTGCTCAGCGAAGGGAAAGAGGAACCTGGGAAGGAATATCCATGGTTGCCAAGCAACTTTCTGTGTTGCACAAAACCACTGAAGGAAGGTGGTGCAAGGAAACCACTGAACCCTGTTACTTTCTTCATTGCTTTCCCCAGATCAGGGACAGCCCTGGAACTGCAGGAACCTCTGCAAGAAGCTGAGTTTCCCTTTCTGGCAAAGGGCCCAGTTTCAAACCCCCCCCCCCCCGAGTCCCCCTCCATCAGCCAAGGACACCGAGAGAACTGATAACCCCTTGTTTCACTCATTTGTTTCTTTCCTTCCTGCATTGCTCTCCGAGTGAGGAAGTCGGAGCCCTGCCCTGACTGTAGCTGTCGCCTGAGGCTCCACTGCTGTCCGTTTCGTGTTTCCAGTGTCTACAGCCGGTGAGTCAGGAAGTGAAGACAAGCAAACTTGGGACATGTTTATCAGCTTCTATCCTGCTGGGATGAGAGGCTGACATTGCTGTAAAGGTAAAGGTTTCCCCCACGACCGACATAGTAAGGCCGACATAACAGGGTTATATCCTAAAGCCCATTAGGAGGCGGCAGCAGTGAAGTGCGGGCCAAGGGGAGGTTTAAGTCCCAGTCATCTGTGTAAAGTGCCAGTCATCCCTATGGGGGTGCTTGGATCTGCGCCTGCTGTTTTGCACGCGCAGGTTCACGTGTGTGGGAGTGGCCTGAATCGGGGCCACCGAGGCTGGGGACAGGGTTTAGGATCTGGCACTATGGCAGTCCTGTGTCACAACCCCCGCCCACTGCGCCGCTCAGTTATGCCCTGGAACGCCCTCGGCAAGGCCCTGTGCCAGCCATGCACCGCCAATACCTGACTGGTGGTCATGGCGGCGCCCGAGCATTGGCACTGCTGCTTGTGCCTGTCCAACGCCATATCACCAACGCTGATGCGCTTTACGGCACGTTTGCAACAGTGTTCGCCTGTTGCAAGAGTGTAGCGCTGGCGCAGTGGGGGGTATAGGATTACATTCCGAACGGTCTAGTTGTGACCGCCTGTAGGGGGCGGTGCTCATCTCCATTTCTAAGCTGAAGAACCAGTGTTTGTCCTGAGGACAAGTTTCCGTGGTCATATGGCCAGCTTTGACTATACGCCAAGGTACATGAAATACTGTTACCTTCTCACCGAAGTGGAACCTATTTATCTCCTTGCATTTCTACATGCTTTTGAACTACTAGGTTGGCAGGAGTTGGGACAAGCAACGGGAGCTTATTCTGAAGCATGGTCTTACTGCCAACCTTACAGTCAGCACTTCAGCAGTTTAACCGCTGACGTCTCTGTAGCAGAACAGAATATACGAAAGTGCCAGAAGCATGCAGTTGGTCTCAAAGCAGGTGGACCCAGGTGCCAGGTCTCCTTGGGACAACAATAAAGAGTGACATCTCCACCCGCAGCCCATGATCTGTTTATTGTGCAGGCTCTCTTTGAAGGAAGGAACAGGGGCGTGAAGCTGACAGCTCTTCTGCAATAACTAGGATAGAAGTTGCGGGGCAGTCATGCACCCCTCCTTGGCATAGCGCCCAGGGCAGATGCCCTTCAGGCTCCACCCTAGTTACACCTCTGCTTGCATCCAGGCCAGATGCTAAACATATCCTGTGGCAAAATGTTCCATAGACTAATTACAATTAATTATAGAATACTGGAGTGTAGGCAGTTGGTTTTCTGGCAGATGGACCCAGGTCCTGAGCCTGCAAAGTGTCTTCAAGATGTTGGCAACTTCCGGTTGCATCCTGGAGATATTCTGAGCCTTGGGGAAGCCGAGCACTGGCATGGGGCCCAGTGCAAGATACCTGAATGCCTCTCTGCCTAAAAGCACTAATAGTAGTGCACTAAAGGCAGATTAAAGCAGTCTTGGAAAAGCTGAAACAGAGGCACTAACGTTTATTGCATAATAAATCTTTGTACAGAATAGTTTGTTGTGTCATGGCCTGAGCTGCTTGGAAGCCCAAACCTTGGGGGGTTTGCCCCACCCCTAGCCCCCCTCTCCTAAGTCCTGAAAACTGTCCTTTTCTAACTGCTGTTCTTTCCTCTTAAGGTGGTTTTGTCATCAGTTGTGACACTGAGAGCGCAATCCTAAACTGGAGTTAGTCCGGCATAAGCTAAACCAGCAAAGTTTAACCAGCACAAGGGCCACCATAAAGCGTGTTTGGACTACTCTCAGCGTCAGGGCAGATGGCTCACGCGCTAAGGGAGTGTGGGGCTGCTTAGGGGGCATCACTATTGGCCAAAATTGTGAAAATCTTGGTAGTCTTGAATAATAACATCATGATATATATCATTCCATGTGGAATATAACACAGAATACAAACCGCGCTATACCAAGCCAGACAAGAAAAACAAAAACTGACCGATGATCCTGATTGTTCCAAGAGCCACTGAGGTGTTATTATGACCCAGCAGGAGACTAATAAGGTGTCAGAGTTAATGCCAGAAATCTTATTCAGTTGTGTGAGTGAAATCAAGTTGCACGGTTGTTTTGGTTGGGTACTGATTTGTTGGATTCCCTGTACTGTTACGTATTAAAATAAATAAAGTTAAGGAGGTGTCTCCAAGCCTAATGATGCCACTGCATTTAGGCTGTGCATATGATATTGTAATTTATTATACGTGGCCTGGTACAAAGGTACAGAAGAAGTCTATCATGGGGGTGACATGATGAGCCAGGTGACACAAACCCTAGTGATGCCACTGTTCACAGATGGTAAATGTGCATATAAAGAGACCTGCATGCATGCACTGTGTCCCCTCTCCCAGCTTCTGTCTCATTTGCTCTTATTGTAATTTATTCTGTGTGGTCTGGTATGGGAGGAGGTCCATCATGCGGGTGATGTGATGAGCTCTCACACTGGGTGATGCAAACCCTAGTGACTCCTCTGTTTGTCATCTCTCCCCTTCTGATTGGCAAGGTACTGTAGATGGGTGCAGAGTCAGTGGTGATGACATGCCGGACACGCCTTCCCCTTGTGGAGCCACCAAAGAAGACCTCGACAAAATTAGCTCTGCAGGCACAACACGACAAGACAGAGGGAGGGGCACCCCATGTAGTCTCTGTGGCTCGAGCAAAAGAATTAATGGAAGCGCATGGCTTCAGGGGGAGCAGGAAGTCCCTTGGACAGAATCTTTCCTCATTTTGTTCCCGGACCCACCCAAACAATAGCTTCTGTGTTGTGCACTTTCTGCACTGCCTAAGGGCAGCCGCATGCGCCCCCAATAGATGCCATTCTCTCAACCAGCAAAACCTCAGCTGTGGTATGGCAAGACACTCCAACGTCAGGTACATTCAGATTAAATATGCTTGCTTTTTAAACTGCTCTTTCTCAAACCCCTCTAGGAGTGTTTTTTGACACATAAAAACACAAAACTTCTGAATAATATATCTGAATAAAAACACAAAACTCCACATTTTGGTGATTAAGATATTTTTCAGAAATAAAAATAGGTTGCTCTTCTAATTAGAAATAATATTGTGGCTGCATTTGCTTATATCATCAACCTAGTACACTTTTCATGCACAAAATTTAAACAATGAGAACTTGGAATGAGAGAATAAAAACACACAACACCACTTTCTGCCTTTCAAATCACGAAATCTGTGGAAAATATAACACCTTTTCCAAACACCTCTAATTCCACACATGGGCAGCTCCAGGTTTATCATGGCATTTATTGAGGGATCGCCGATAACTAGGCCCAATGGGTTCAAAGAGAGGAGATTCTGGTTAGACATCAGGAAGAAATTACTGAAAGTCAGTATGGTTCAGCAGAGGGACAGATTGCCAAGGGAGGTGGTGGCTTCCCCCTCACTGGAGATCTTCAAGCAGAGGCTCAACAGACACTAATAAAAGCGCCCATGGCCCACTCCTGCCATTCACAACACTCCAATGTGCTGCAGAACCCTGACTGAGAGTGCAATCCTATATGCGCCCTTGGGCTGACGGTAACCACTTGTGTCAGCCCAACGGCAGGGGCGTGGACCGGTACCGTTGTGTTGGCTCTGGTGCCATTGGGCCAACGCTAGCAGCAGCAGCAGCCGCCCAAGGGTGCTGGGCCAAGGCTGCACTGCAACCCTCATGGTGCCAGCCCGGGGAGGGGGTGGGACTTGGATGTGGCCATTAGGCTGGTGCATGGAATACCACACTCTTCTGTGGAACCCCATTTTAGGTAGCCATACCACTTATTGTATTATTATTGTGTTATTAAGAGTGGGGGGGAACTGGTTCCTGATTGCCCCTTCTGTACTTATTTATTTTAGAAGTGGTGCAACTTATAACTATCTCCTTGAAGTGGATAAAGTGGATCTCTTGGAAATCCTGGATTTGAATCCCTGGTCCACGAGGAATTCACTGGGTCATGCTGGGGGTGCCTGTGTACCTCAGCTTTGGTATCTCATCTGTAAAATGGGGATAATATTGCTCCTTTTATACCCATGCACAACAATATCCTTTACATAACAAGTTGATGGATAAAATCCTGTCTCTATGGACAGAGTTCCTCACTGCATATCTTTAACCTCTAATCTCAAGTATATTGGGGGTTGCATGCTGGTTTCCAGTGTGAACACACTTTGCACATGCCCAGAGTCACACAGTCTTCTCAATTTCAGAGCTAAACCCTGGCATTGGAAATATGATATGGGGAGGTCGTCGCTACTGGACTTCAGTGAAGCATTGGTCACATTTTGGTTAAGGATTTACCAATTACTTCTTATTGAAACAAAATATAGCTTTTTGTGACTTTAAGCTATTACACCTCTGCAGTCTTCTTAATGGCTGACATTTTGATCTGGCATTTCCTATGCCGCCGCCACCACCACCACCACCCCAACAAAAAAACCAACAAACCAAGGAAGGCCACAAGAGTGTGCCAAATCAATTCTTTTGCTCAAGGAAAGCTTTGCAAAGCCAAGGGCCATTAGATCAGAATTTATTCGCTCTGCAGTCGTATATGCAATAAATTAATGCCAACATGTCTTACAAACATCATCGTAACACATGTACATAACAAGTTGCCTGTTAAATTCACTACAAAAACTGCAACTTGTGGCCAAAGTTCTGGGCACCAACCAAACTGCATAGTAGCTCAGTGAGATGGGAGCCCCAAGTTCAATTCAGGCAGGCACTTGTATAAATAAAAAAATAAAAAAAGAGAAAGGCTTTTGTGCAACAAGTCTGCTTGTGCCATGTATATGGGCACAGCATCACTCTGCAATGCTCCAAAAGAAAGTCTGCTCCTCGAGGCAAGTGAGCATTTCCTGTGTGTGTACAAAATGCAGACAGTCACTGATGGTTTTCGTATCCCTTCCATCCCAGCACACAACAGCAAGGCTGTTGTGCATTCAGCAAGCAGTCGTCCAGGAAGTTTGTCACTCAGCCAGTTCAGTTCTGACGAGAAATGACTGAGTCTCTTGTTGGCCCAAACTGACCAGGACAAGCTGAATCCGATCATGCGATCATGACCCCACCATTCCATCCTTGTGACCCAGAGACCGCCGTCTTGATCCCTCACAAGCCAGCTTCCTTGCCTCCCTTGCTCATTACAATGTGCATGTTTGAGTCACCCGAGGAAGATTTCACTGCCGACAGTGAAGAGTGCAAAATGAGACAAACACCCACGCTTGGAACCTCCAGCTTCCCACATCCTGCTAGTTTCAAAGTTGCTGGAGAATCTCTGCTGGGGAAAAGGATGAGTCTGTCTGGCCGCAGAGGTGTGTTCTTGCCATCCAGTTCCGCTTCTGACAGACCTTCAGTGCACTGGGATGGAGTGTTTGCCAAACTTCAGGAATTGGAATAGTTTGTCCCTGGTCCTCTGTTTCAAAGCCATGAGCGCTCGGGCTTTCTCATCCCGATCCTGGTCTGTGTCGAGGATGATCTTTGCCCTCTCCTCGGCTTTCTTGTCGCCGGAGTTTCTGAAGAGCTTCTGGAGTTTCTCTTGATCCAGGCTCTCGAAAATGTTGGCCACGGCTTTCTTCCGCAAGGCCGTGTCGAAGTGGTAGCCGTGGACCGAAGGGCTCACCCTCAAGGAGGTCGACATGCTGGCGAGGAGCGGATTGCCGGCAGTTTCTCTCATCAATGTCTGCTTGGGGCCTGTATTTGCCCAGCAGTTTTTCCACTCAGAGCTCTTGTTGAGAAGTCTCAGTCACAGCCTGTCTATTTAAAGGCGATTCCCAACAAAAGCAGGAAGCTCATGTTACAGTGATGACATCAGCACTGGCCGAGTTAACGGTTCCATTGCCAGGATGTGGTATCTCGTAAAAACGAGTCTTGCAATGAGAAGGGAGGAGGAATTCCATACAGTACAAATGTTTGATTTGGAGGGGAGTTGTGTGGGGTGTTTACTTGTCAGCTGTGCAGCATCAAGGCTCCAAAGAGAGCTGGTCCTTGGGCTTCTGAATGGAGTATGACACTGGTTTCCACACGTTTTAGTAGTGGGACCCACTTTTAAAAATGGCACGCTTATGGGATCCACCTAGCTTTACAAAGCTTTAAAAAACAGTGATGTAGAAAGAGATGTTTTTATTTACTTACGTTTTTATAATGTTTATGTTTTAATAAACATAAGTAATGTTAATAAGTATAGTTATGTGTTATACTTACGTTTTATAACATTACTTATAATGTTTTTATTTACTTATGTTTTGTTTGCTTGCTTGCAAAACACCTTGATCCATTTCTCACAATGAGGCAGCCCTAATGAATAGCCTTAAGGCTTGAGGGGCTTAAGTTCTGAGTCCCACCTGCCCCCCCCACCTGTCATTGATGGATTTGGAAAAAAAAACCATGAAAAATGATGCTCAAACATTGAGCCCCCTCTACTTACAGAAACTTGCAAACTGCAGGAGCTCAGCTGTTTGCAGAGCAGTCAGCAGCTCTCTGATTTTTGAACAATCTCGGGGCTTGAGGCAACACGTGTTTTAATTGGAGGCTGTGCAGGACGCAGCAGAAATCGGATCAATTTGCAAAACACTGGAGTGTGTGATGCCTCTTCCTCCACCCTGCAAAAAGAAAAAGGACAGGGACTTACAGTTCAAATCAAAATCTTTCCTCTCAGCTTCAGCCTACAAAATATATTGTTGCTGTGCAGTTAAAAGCTAGCAGCAAATTTTGATTCCATAAGCAGAAGTCCGACTGCAGACATTACCTCTCCGCTGGCCACATCAGATCTTTCTTCTCCAGAATGGGAAGAAAGAAGAGGGCAAGCAGTGGAGATCAGTGGGCAGAGGTAGGGGCCTCCACCAAACTGCTCCCTGAGGTTCCTGATTCAATTGACCTCTTGCATGGGCCAACTCTAGAAAGATGGTCTTTCACAAAATTCCATGTTAAAAGTTAAATTTGCTTGATGCGTTTGGACCCCTCAGTCCTTGTCAGTCATCTTATTTTGCATGTCCTTTCAAAGAGGTTCCTGTAGACTTCCTCAAAGGAAAGCAGTTTGGTTTGTTTTTCAGCATAGTGGGCTTCCATCACATGGACAAAGCTTGCATGGAGAGATCACTCCTTTTAAGACATACTTTTGGCAGCTTCTGTATTAAAAGCTCATGAAGACCTAGAAACCCAACTCACTTCAATGGAAATTCTCATAATCAGATGAGAGGCCCTCATTGTGAATGGAGAAGACATTGGCAGCCCAGTCCTAACCTGTGCTGGAACAGGAAGGCCATCTGGCCTGTCCCGCATCCAGTGCAGGTTGGGGCTGCCTGCAGCACAACTCAGAGTAAGGGGAATTAATTCCCCTTCACCATGTCACACAGCAGCCTCCCCAATAGAGCTATTCGGATTTGCACGTGAAGCTGACGTGAAGCTGAGTGGCCTGGATAAGGCCAACTAGCTGTGGATGTGGTTTTGGTTCTGGCCTAGGTTATCCAGGCCAGTCCCACCCCACACCCCAGGTCGGCCCACCCTCCCCCTGCCCCAATTCTCTTTTGAACTGCTCTCCTCCCACCCTTCCCAACAGCTCGTGAAGGCCGCCCCGGCCTGTGCAAATTTACCTTGCACAGAGGCCAAATCAGCTGAGAGTGCAATCCTAACCTGGAGTTAGGCCGGCACAGTTAGGCCAGCAAAGTTTGGGTATACCATAAAGCATGTTTGGACCACTGTCTGAGTACATCTGTGTGCTGGCCTCTCTGAGTGGTCCAAATGCGCTTTACAGTGGCCCTTGTGTCGGCCAAACTTTGCTGGCCCAACTCCAAGTTAAGGTTGCACTCTCTCTCCTGGAAGTGCAAACATGCATTCTGGCACTTTTGCAACAATCCCAGAGTGGCACAAGAGACTTGTGCCGGCTTAAAGAGCACTCAGGATTGCATCTTCAGATAAGTTGTGAAAATAAAAAAAAAGGTGACTGCCATCGTGATCCTATAGCTCTGAATTGCTGCAATGATGCCCAGAGAGACAATACAATGCACCAACATGATTTGGTATGTATCCACCTTCGCTAGAGACGCACTTGCCTACTCCAGTATGTATCCACCTGGTACTAATATTGTTTCTCTTTCTTTACATCCTACTTTATTAATGCACTGAAATACACATAAATCACCCACTTCTCTCTCTCGCTCTCTCTTTCTTTACTGGTCTCGATGGTGGGTGTGCTATTATATCCCCCAAACCTGGGTATTTTTATACCCCTCTGGCACAATTACTTATCCTATCAGGATAAAGGTCGGTTTCTCCTGATTGCATTACTAGCTGAATGGAACCTCCTTTATTAAAATCTAATTCCTGACCCCAGCTATTATATGACCTCACACCTTTTGCAAACACAAAGGAGATAGGCATGTAGTTTCAGCTCTTTCCCACAGAAGGTGGATACATGCCAGGTTAATAGAGTGCATCTCCAGCAAATACCCATGACTACAGTGGCTGTTGAGGAACATTTCAAAAGAGTGCAATGGTATATTGCTTATCTAAAGAGTGACAGCTGCTCTGTACGTTTGAAGCCAGAACTGTGGTCTGTCTAGCTCCGTCTACACTGTCAGACAATAGTTCAACCTAGAACGATAAAAACACGACCCGGGTACCTTTTGCATGTGGTGCTCAAGCTCCCTCACTTAGCTGCAACCCCATCTTCCTTCCATTAGACAGCACCAGCTCTTTGAGCCAGTATGTAGCTATGAGGAGGCAACTGTAATGTGCCACTTAATTGGCCCCTCCCACTTGCCGTCAGTGTGGGACAAGTGGGAGGGGCAGCTATACAGCACATTGTGGCAATGCAGACAATACAATACAGGCAATACAGACTGTGCTGCCCCTCCCTGTAGCTAGGCTGTAGCTCTGCAAAGCATTTGCACCTGTATGCCTGCGTTTGGATCAATCTCTCCTGCTATTTATGTCAACTCCAATCACAACTGACATGAAAGAGAAGGGAACAGAAGAGAAGCATTTGTACCAGAAATGAACATTTTAGGCACTGCTGTTCCTCTCATTCCCATTGCAGAGCAACTGATGCAAGAACAGTTTGATCCAGCTGTGCGTGACGGCGACCTTTGTGGCTTTCCAAATTAATCTCAGCCACTGAGAGTACAATCGACTACTTGGCAGTGCTGCCTTTCATATAGAGGCGTGGGCCAAGGGGAGGGCTGGAAGTGGCAAAATGCTTGTCCTGCTAAGAAATGGTGACATTCTCAGTTGTGCTCAGGGGCTGTCATTAACACTTTTGTTTTTCAAGGTGTCGCAGCAGGCTCAGCAAGGGCCAACTGGGAAATTTGCAACACACGACTCACTGGACATCAGGTTATGACCCACCCACCGTTTGAGAAACACTGGGCTAGCATACTACCAGCCCAACCCTAGCCCCCACCACGTTATAGCACACAGCTACCCCCATAACACAGCATACGATGCATATTATGGGATGAATTAAAAATATGTTCACTTTCCTTCTGGTTGTCTGTGGTTCTCTTTGGATTTGTAGCAGCCATTGTTGTAAGTCTGGGGAGAGCCAGAAGGTGAGAGCCAGGAGGGTTGGGAAATGGCGGGTAGGATCCAGGCACCCAGATCTAGCCCCCTCACCATGACACACACCCTGCTCCCTCCCACTCCCTTCCCAGTGACTCCCCCTGCCCTCCTCCTCCCCACCTATGACCTGCTCCCTGGGCCAGCCTACCTGCTGTCTGAGGTTCCTGGGGGCAGGGATCTACCACTGCATATGCCACACAACCATGGCCTCCAATGGCCCAGCAGTGGGTCCATCTTTGCACCATCACAGGACCATAAATACAGAATTCCCTTCCAGAAGAATTAAGAACTTCACACTCCCTCATGGCCTTTCAGAGAGGGCTCAAATCACACCTATCCAGTCTGGCCTTCGGAAGATGGTTGGCTCTCTGTCCCGCAGTCCCTCTGATGTCCCTCTGGAATTCTGCTGTAGTTTGTTTATTCCCCTGGTCAAGTGTGTGTGTGTGTGTGTGTGTGTGTGTGTGAGTGTGTGTGTGTGCATGCGTGTGTGTGTGTGTGTCTTTTTCTCTCACCCTCTAAAGGGCCTGATGAAGAGAATGGAGCCTAGGTTCATTCTTGAACTTTGTGTTCCTGTTAAATGTTAAATGTTTTTTGTACATGGTTGCATTGTACTTTGTTGTTCTCTGTAAGCCGCCTTGGGCATTTGCTTCAGCATGGGAAAGGGGGGGGCGTATAAGTTCTTCAAATAAATAAATAAATAGAGGTGGATGAAAACAGGGTGGGGTTTTGTGTGCATATTTCCGTGTTTTTCAAAGGCAGTAGTGCAGACAATGGTGTTATGTTTATATTCAAAATTTACATGATAATTATAAATTATAATTGCTTTAAAAGTATACTCAGTAGTTGATATAGGGTATACTGTCAGCCAAAGTCCTATTGTGTTTAGTGTGTTCTCAGGGAAGTGTGTAGGACTACAACTTTACAGCCCAATCTTATAGGAAGAGGTGAGTGAAAACGGTGATAACGAAATAAAAACACATAGCACTACTTACTGCACTTCTCATTTTTGCAAAAAGCAAAACCCAAAATCTGCCAAAACAACAACACACATTTGGTTTTTATTTACTATTTAATAGGGGATGTGTGTGGAGGTAATGACTGCGGCTATGGATATAAGGTGGTATATGGTATACTGACTTTATATCACCAATGTTTTTAAAGCAATTATTATTTATTATGGAAATGCTGAGTAAAAAACACAAAACACCACTTTTTGAGCTTCTAACTTTTGAAAGCACCAGAATCTGTGACAAATAAAACCCACATCTGACCATGAGAGCTAGAAGCATGAGGGCACTTTATCCCCTAAACCAGCCATTTTCAACCACTATGCCTTGGCACACGGCATGTGGTGTGCCGTGAATGGTCTGCAAGTGTGCCATGGGAGTTTGGGGTTGGTCATTTATTAATAATGCTAGTGGGGGAGGTGGGCCCCCCCCACTGGCAGTGCCTTGTGCCTTGTCAACTGTCATAAAACTGAATGTGTGCCCCCAAAATTTTAGTGTACTATCCATGTGCCATGAGATGAAAAAGGTTGGAAATTGTGGCCTGGAATGCTGAGGTTCTCTGGTCCACAAAAGTTCCCAATTTGGACCTCAGAGAGACATCTGTTCTGTGAAACGTGCTCAGATTGCAGTACTCCGTGCATCTCCATTCACCACACCAGAATATGCTCTGCTTCCCATATGTGCCCACTGTGCATCACAACATGATTTAAAGAGGGCAGACGCCACTGTGGCTGACTCCTCCAGAAGGACCCTGGGAGGACTAGACAGGTTGAAGGGCAGATAATGCCGGCTGACAGACGAGCACCCTTGCCGAGACGTGTGTCTGTTTCCTGGCATTGATACACTGACGCTGGCGAAGGGATGGGAACAATGAAATCCAGGCTGTCGCGGATTCCCCAGCTGTCGCCGTACGCTCTCACTTCCTCCAAACGCCCCAGTTCAGCCTGTGCATTTGCCTTTTTTTTATCGCACAGCCAAAGTGCATGCTCTTGGTACAATGGAGTCAGGATCAAAGGTGTCCTCTCCCTATACTAGCCATGCTTCCACCCACCCCTCCCTCATTGTTCAAGAAAGTGCAGACTTCGGGGCTTTTCCGCAGAGCCTGGCCAAGGAGAACTTTCAGCCAAGTTGGGGTGGAGGGCAAAAGAGAGGAAGAAGCTGCCTTGCCTCTTTGACCCGGGCACACCAAGCGTGTGGAGAAGGGGTGAAATATCGACGCTCCCAGCTGGCTTTTTTTCTCCAAAATGTCCTGGATGCGACAATAAAATGCTACAGTGCTACAGCAATGCCCCACTGTTGTTCCAAGGGGCAGTCTGGGGGAGCAGAGTGACTGTCAGCGCAATCCTAAAAGGTGTGCAGCATCGATGCAGCAGTGTTGGGCCACACCTCATCCCTACATAGCACTACAACACCCCCTCGTTTTTGCAGGCTTTGGGTGAGACCTCAAAATTGTGAAGGGTGGAAATAGGGGTCCTTGTCCCTTCTCAGGCATGGCATGTGGAATCAGCCAGGGTGGCAGAGCCAGCCCTTCCACGGGGCCAACTGGTACAGTCACCTCAGGCAGCAGTTTGGCGGGGACGTCTCTGTCCACCTTCATGCCTCCTTCTCCTTTCACTGAGGGGAAGAGGGATTATGGAGGGGAGGGGAGGGGAGTGCTGAGTTAGACATTGGTGTGTGGGAGGAGCAGGAGCTGGCACTTCATCAGGTGAGGGGGCAGATTTAGCATGCCGCCTCAGGCATCAGGAGGGTGCAGTGTGCAGGGTGCCCACTTGGCCAGGCCAAACCCTGAATCCACACTACAAGAGGCCATGGTAGTACCCATTAGGCCCCCAGGAGTTGGACAAGAGGTGCCATGGGAAATCCCATGTAGAGCTGGATCCCATGCAGGCACTTTAAGCACCCGAGTGGCAGCGGAAGCGCCCCAGCGGCAGGCTGGGATGCCGCCGAGGTGCCTTGGGGCGGGGCGCCATGCCAATGGTGCTCCCCACCATATGGTGCCCCGGGGCTCGTGCCCTGTGCCGCCATACCCTAGATTCGCCTCTGATCCCATGGCACCTAGCAATACTGTCTGCTTTTCCCCTCTGGTTCAGTCTCTGTGGAATTCAACCTGCTTGCTGCTTGCTGCCATTTCAGTTCTGGTTAATTGCCTCTTGAAGGTGTTTCCTGTATCTTGGGACATTCTGTGGAAGCAGAGGTGGGGGAAGCCACTGCCCACGACTACTTCATGTAACAAATCCATCCTCCCTTCCTCAATCTCACTGCGTGTAACCACAGCAAACAATCGCAACCGTAACCATGGGAGAGAAGGACAGAATGCAAACAGAGGAAGTCCCTTCAGATAGATCTACCACTGGCTACCACAGTATTCTCAAGGTGCATGAAACTGAGAGCCAGGCTACCTGTTACTCTCCATGACACGAGTGTCTATTGAGAATTCTGAAGGTTCCATCCCAGGGCAGTGAGGTCATGATGTCATGATTACATAGGGCGCAGTCCAGAGCACCTGTTTGTGTCGACGCAACGTTGTTGAATCGATGCAAAGCACATAGCATCAAGGTGCAAAGCAGCACCCCTGCATCAGCACCATTGAGTCCCAGACCAGTGCTGCAGGAAGCCCTGGCCTGGGTGCGCGGGTGCAGTGCCTCCTTTGCACCAGCTGCAGCTGGCAGGTGCAGAGGCAGTCTGAGGCACACGGGAGGATGGTGGTGGGTGGGGGTGATCGTTCCAGGGTGGGTGGGGGGGGGCTGGCAGGCATGCTGGCCCGGGGAGCAGAGTGGGCCAAGGATTCGGCCGTTCGGCTGAATCCAAAGGCTCGTCCCCAGGCCACGCGGCCCCGATTTGGACCATGCAGCCTCCTCGGATCTGTGCCTTGATGAGCAGGTGCAGATCCAAGGAGCCCACTGGAGAGGCTAGCGCCCTTGTGCCAGGGAGGCTCCAGTCTCCCTTGCTACTGTGCTGGCAGTATAGATACGGTGCTGTTCCAGTGCAGTATAGGGTTGCGCTGATAGCAACGTCAATTCCAGGTTCTCCCCAGAGGAGGGGGCTTTCGCTGTAGCAGCTTTGAGTGCAACGTTCCCTGCTCTGTGGGCACTGGCAGCCCAATCCTATCCCCAGGCAATGGCAGTGGATCTCGCAATCCAGTGTGGTAGGTGCATTTATGACAGCCCAAAAAGAGGCTACAAACAGGCCCCCTGGAGCTGCTAATGTGAATTGCCGGAGGCTGTGTGCACCTGCCAATGGTCCACTGGGCAGCATCAGAGGTGGTAGAAGGGGTGGACAGGATGGAGAGGTTCAGGGGAGGATTGGGGAGGGGGAGGGCAGGGACAGGGAGAAGGAAGTGTTCTAGTTACGGATCTGGCTCCATTACCACGAGGGAGCAGAAGAAGCAGGGGAGAGAATTCACACACATACCAGTGTGGCGGAGAGGAGAGAATAAAGCACTCTAGCCTGCCATGATCCTCACCTCCACATTTCCTCTCTTCCTGCTGGGAGGCTGGAGTGGTAGAGGCAGTTAGTAGGCACCCACCTCACCCCATCCACGTCACTAATTCATCCCTTGAGGCACCCAGGTCAGCCAACCTCATGGGTCGGATAGCCTTCTTGCAAGTCTGCAAAAACCTGGGAAAGCTTTCTGATCCAGTTTTCATATGGCAAATTGCAAGGATGGGGAAATGGTTTGAGAGTTGGACTCAGACCTGGAGGATCCAGATTCACATCCCATCTTTGCCATGAAGCTTCCTGGATGTCCTTGAGCCAGTCACTATTCTCAGCCCTTGCCTACCTCACAGTTTGCCTACCTCACAGGTTGTTGTGCGGATAACAAGCAGGAACAAGAAGTACACCACCCTTACTGCCCCAGAGGAAGGGGGGTATAAAACTGTGAAAACAAAAAACAAAATCTTTGCATCTCTTTTAGAAACAGAAATTAAACTTGCTATGTCGCTGTCATATGGACTACAGACACAATTTTGAAGAACGAAGTTCATTAAAAACAAGGTTTTGCAGTCAAACGGCCTTAAAATCCTTAAAAGATTTCTGTTTTTTCTTCTAATGCCAACAATGAAAGAAAACTATTTTGCATTCAATTTTTAATTAGTGACTCATATTTTAAACATTCAGTAAAAAATTTGCCTGGAGCCTTCTGGCTCTTTTGTTTGAGAACCAGAGGTAACGAAGCAGAGAATTTTTGTTATGGTCAAAACATGTTTGCAGTGCAGAAACCACATGCAGGAATGTGTAAATATGCATGTTCTGTGCAAGATCACATTTTTTATTCACAGTGTCATAGAATATTCTCTGTGCGATAAGAAGAATGTCACACTGGATTTATGATCTCCTCTGCAACGGAAAGGCATTAACCCACTTTGCCTTTCATAAGGGCTCCCCAGGATATGTTGAGTCTCAGGAATCTTCCTGCCCTGTTTTTAAAATTGTAGAGGTGGAGGGGGCACATACAATAATCTAATCCAACCCCATGCCTATAGCAGGAAATGTCCAGTTCCCAAACTGTGGGTCTGAATACATCAGTGTCATTTAAAAAGTGGGTCCCAGTGCTAAAACATTTGGGACCCACTGTCCTAGAGCAGTGGAGAGGGCTGTGTGGCTCTTTTGCTTGTGTCAAGTTTGTAAACAGGCTTTTTTCCCTTTCTGATTCAACTTGCTATTTGAAAATGACTTATTGCTGCATTCTCAGGAAAGCAACAGGTTCTGGGATCACAATGACTGCACTTCCAGCCATGACATCATTTCCAGTGGGTTCCAGACAGACTGTCACTCTAAAAAGTAGGTCCTGGTGCTAAAACATTTGAGTACCTAGAGCCTAGAGCCTCTTCAGCAGCTGTCTATTGAGCCTCTGCTTGTAGATCTCCAGTGAGGGAGAATCCACCACTACCTTTTGTAATTTGCTTCACTGATACCAATATCTCGTCGGAATCTCCTCTCTTTCAGTTTCTCCCCATTGGGCCTAATTCTACTCTCAGAGGTAATTGAGAACAAATTTGTTCCATCTTCCATATGACAGCCCTTCAGGTATTTTGCATCCTCTCTCAGCCTTCTCTTTGCCAAGTTAAACAGCCCTTTCCCAGTAGCCCTCCCCACCCAATCTTTGGTGCAAGCAGCGGCCTTCCCCATTGATTAGCACCTTGTAGATCAGAGGCTCAGCAGAAAGGTCAAGGAGTGGATCAGTCAGGATCTTCCTGCCTCCCAGGACTACTTATTTTAACTCCATCAGGCCTCAAGCAACTTGTGCCTGGATGGCGCCGTTTCAGCTTCCAGGGGGTGACTCACCAAACAGGGGGTGACTCCTGCCTCCCCACAGAAGTCTTGTTTTCTAGAACAGTGTTTTTCAACCTGTGGGTCAAGACCTCAATGGGGTTGCAAAGCCTCAACCTTTCCAAGCCTGTGCAAGGGACAGCTTGGATCCAATCTAATAATAGAATCATAGAATTGTAAAGTTCTGCATATAACCTACAAGGTTATCTAGTCCAACCATTTCCTGTAGCATGAAATCCTCCTAGTAGGTGGATCGGGGCCTAGGCGGGGGTGAGATTGGTGGTGGCGCCCCAGTCTCATTATTTATTGGGGTCATGGCACAAAAACGGTTGAAGACCACAGTTCTAGAATAGCATGCTAAAAGAGGACATTCAGCCTTTTTTGTGCCATGGCTCCAAACCAGTGGTTCCCATACTGTGGGTCAGGACTCACCAGTGGGTCATGAGCCAATTTCAGATGTGTCGCAAAGCACTTAAAGCAGCCGTATTGAAAATATGGGAAGGTGGGATGCTGGAAAGGGGGAGGGCTTGTGTCAAAGTTACAAATGGGCTTTTTTTTTCTGTTTCACTTTGCTATTGGAAAATGGCAAATAATCCCATGACATCACTTCTGGTGGGTCCCAGACAGATTGTCATTCTAAAAAGTGGGTCTTGGTGCTAAAAGGTTTGAAAATCACTCCTCCAAACAATTAATAAATACATTAGGTGTGAGACTGATGACATTAGGTGTGAGACTGATGGCCAATCCCACCCCCTCCCAAGACATAATCCACCCACACTACATCCCCGTTGCCGCCACCCCCACCACCCTGCCCTTCCCGTTGGTGTTTTCACAACAAAGTAGCAGCCTAAGCAGGGCCAGCCAGAGGAACCGCGGGGCAAAACAGTGAGAAGAGGCTGTGCAGGATTCTGCTAAGAACTCTGTTTTGATAAGGCAGAACCGTGATTGGACTGGCTCCCTGCCTTCTCTCCCACAGGCTTGGAAAGGTTGCTGGGATCCCAGTGGGGTTTTATAACCCCATTGGGGTCACGACCCACAAGCTGAAGAACACAGGGCTAGAGCCATGCTAGTTTTCCATGTCTGCAGATCTGTTCCTTTGTCAGTACGGAACATTTTTCAGTTGTGTGTATGTTGCTGTGACCAGTTCAGATGCATCTAGAAACATTCTGAGGGGCGGGAGGAGGGGGGCCTGGGATATTACAAGGCTGCAAAAAGGAGTGGACATCTGGAACCAGAACTGAGCCAGCTGTCAGCGGCCCAAGCCCAGAGAGGCAGAAGCGGAGCCCAGCAATGCCTCCAAATATCCCGACAGTAAACTTTGCTGCCCATCAGCCAAAGAAACAGAGCAAAAGCAGCAAGAAATGGCAGGTTTTGGCAGGCAGCCCTTACATTTCCTGGGAACTTGCATTTCCACTCTCAGTGAGAGTGCTGTGCATCAGAGCTGACCCAGAGCTGAGGCCACCTCAAGCCAGAGCATCAGGTAGAGGATTGGTGGGGGGGGAGGGACTCAGCTCCTTGCCTCCACCGCTCCTCCGTCTCCCTCCACTCCCTGGTTTGAAAAAGGAAGGGGGAATCAGAGACGAACAGGAAATGTGGAGGAGCGATGAGCCACAGTATGACTGGAACATGGGAGGAATGGGTACATCATTAGATAAAGGGGGCTGCATGCAGTGGTGTCATCTAAATGATTTAAGAACAGGTACTCACTTTTGATTGGCATGTGTCGGGACCTGCCCACCGGAAGTGACGTCATAAGCCAGAAGTGATGTTGTGGCAGGAAGTGACATGAAAAAAGCCCTTTTTGAGGCCTCAGACGATTTTAAACTGACCCAACAGTTGCAACAGTATTCCACAGCACCCCCAGAACATGTTAAGGAGGCCTGGCATCATGTTAAAGTGAGCCAACAGTTCCAAAACCCCAGAGCAGCTCATTTTTCAGTGGCAAGGCAAGGCAAGGCAAGGCTCCGCTCGCTGCCTGCCTGCCTGCCTGGCTCTGAGAACACGCAGGCAACTCAAACATGCAGGAAATTCAAACGTTGCAGAGGGCGGAGTCGACCAGTGGGCGGGCGAATGGGCGGGGCCAGCTGTAATCCTAGAAACCGGTACTCGCGTACCCCGCGTACCCCCTGCATGACATCACTGGCTGCATGTGGCATGCATCAACAACCTCATGGGCGTGGGGCAGCCCTGCTGGACATCCTTGTATTTCAACTACTGCACATTTATATCTTTTCTGTGCTCCATGGAGCTCAGAGTGGTTGAGCAGCTTTTTTCCCTTTCAGCAGTTTATGAGTTTGGTTCTCCAGAGAGATCAGTGAAGCACAATCGTGTCCTTGGCCCTTTCCCTGCCTGGCGGCAGCACCACAGACTGCTGCCCCCTCCAAGTGACTGCTGCTGCCCTCCCACTCACCTTAGGCTCTGGAACCTCACGCAATATCCCGACTTTGGACACTTGCCCTAGAAACAAAGCTGCAGAACCAGAAGAGTTTCCCAGAAGACGGAAGTGACATCATAAGAGGCAAAGACCATTCAGAAGATAATCGAGATCAGTGTGCCCTGGGAAGAAGAAAAAAATCACTGTTCTACCATGACCAGCGACAAATGAATGAACATTGGCAGGACTGGCTCAAGACTTTTCAACACCTGTGGCAATGCATCAAACTCAATATTGCTGGGCAACACACTAGCCAGCACTTCATTTCTCCTCTCCTTTTGTCCTCACAGCAACCATAAATCTTTGACACTCCCCCAAAATTATTTTTCACTTATTGTCAGGACTCGCAGAGGCCTGGCTACTTTTACACCCGGGAACTGCAAGCCCAGAGCTTGCTGATTAGCAATCACCAGCACCTGTATGAGGGCACAGATTCCTGGGCAGAGCCCAGCAGAGCTCTTGATTGGCCAGCAGCAGTATAAAGGAACATGTTGGGCACCTCAGTGGTGTGGGTTGTAAGTGGAAAGAGATGCTGTGCATTCTATCTGTTATTGCTGTTGACTGCTATGTAACCTTGGACCGATTGTTTTGACCATTCTTCTCACCTGCTCCCTGAACTGAAAATGTCTCAGCTGAGACAACTTCAACTTCAATGAGTGTCTTTGCCTTTCTTTGAGCCACTGGATCCCCAGCTGCCCTGCAGCCCTGGGTCTGCACACTTTTCTGGTTCTTCCTGGCTCCAAAGTCAAGAAGTCCCAACTCTTACTTAGGGCGCAATCCTAAACTGAGTTAGGCAGCATAAGCTAAGCCAGCAAAGTTTGGCCAGCACAAGGGCCACAGTAAAGTATGTTTGGGCCACTCTCTGAGTCAGACAGATGTGAGCCATCCTCCCTGATGCCGAGAGTAGTCCAAATACGCTTTATGGTGGCCCTTCTGCTGGCCAAACTTTGCTGGCTTAGCTTATGCTGGCCTAACTCCAGTTTAGGATTGCGCTCTTACTTACTTCACATTTCACACACCCTTCCTCTAAGGAGCTCTGCGTGGTGTGCAGGTTTACTCCCTTCTTTTGCTGTCATGTGAGGTAGGTGCAAGATAGTAGTAGTCATGACATGAACTGAATAACAACAGAAAATAAATGGCCAGAAAATAAATGCAGTGACTATTTCCCCACAAGCCATGGATGTCTGTCAGTGCCTTCCCCTTCTTTTGCCCCACTGCACATAGTGACATACTATGTGCTCTTGCACCTGGAGGTTCAATGCCTACTGTTACATAAGGCAGCGGCACTTTCATTTTTTGTTTGTTTTGGTTTGTGGCCATAATGTTGGTATAATGAAGATATTACACTCCTGTGCTTTCTTTAAATTCCTTGTGAAATTCCTCAGCAGGTTAAACTGCTGTGAGCTTGCTAACTGGAAGGTTGGCGGTTCGAGACCATGCGATGGAGTGAGCTCCCGTCGCTTGTCCCAACTCCTGCCAACCTAGCAGTTCAAAAGCATGTAAAAATGCAAGTAGATGAATAGGTACCACTTCAATGGGAAGGTAACAGTGTTCCATGTACCTCGGTGTATAGTCATGCCGGCCACATGACCAGGGAAACTTTCATTGGACAAACGCCAGCTCTTCAGCTTAGAAATGGAGATGAGCACCGCCCCCCTACAGTGGGTCATGACTAGATCATTTGGTCGTGGGGAAACCTTTATTGTTCCTTAAAACCATGATTTTTTTTTTTTTGGTCAATGGTGACATCCCCCTGAGGGTAGCACCTGGAGCGCCCCTCCCCATAGATAGCTATGCTACTGCCTGTGGGGCAGGTGAGGCTGAGAGCAACTGGCCCAAGGTCATCCAGGAAGCTTCATGGATGAGCTGGGATTTTATTCTGGATCTCCCCAACCACTACACCATTCTGGGTCTCTGAGTGGTGCTATGCCTAATCATTTTACCATGTGAAGCACCAGTTGCCTCGAGGGCCAAGAAAACAGACAATGTGAAGACCATAATTATGAGATTTGCAGAAATCTGCAGTAGCACAGCTAGAAAGGTCTCCAAGGAGGTCCTGAATTGGGGCCACGCATCAAGGGGATGAAGCCTTGAATGCGGCCTACACCCACCCACCCACCACCATGGGCCAGTCCGATGTAAGACAATGATGTCAAGTTGTCAAGTGGCAACAGAGACGGCAGGCCGTCCCTAACTGGTGTGATGGTCTCCCCCATCTGTCTTTCTCTCCACTGAGCAGCCAGCCATGCGCAATCTGTGCTCCATTTGCCACTCATAGAGAAGTGAGTGGGCAGCTGGCTGGAAATGATAGTTCTTAAACACCAGGAACAGTCCTTCATCCCATAAGGAAGTGCTTTAATCATCCTGTATGTTGGCTACCTCTTCAATGCGGATTCCTTGGGTGGTAATTTCTGTTTTAGAAAGTCAAGCCATTCCAGCAGGAATTTAAGCGGAAAGACGAGCAAACGGGTGCCGTTTCTCTTCAAACGGGTGTGCGCAGTCTGCCACACACAGCACATGGCCTTCTGCATTTTCCACTGTCAATCCTGGTGGGTTTTTTTTAAGCCTGGTGGGTATTTGAGCTTCTGCTTTTAACTGGATTTGAGAACAACAATTTCCAGAGAGGCGGCACCAAACCTCAGCAAAGTGGGTGAAGCATGCACTGGGTTTTTCCGCTCTGATGTTATTCTGAGTCAGAATGCAGATGGACCCTGGTATCCATGGATTCTGGAATCCACATGTAAAGTCCTTTTTAAAAAATGCTAGTTGAGGTCCCAGCTTTTTATGGCCAAACTGCCCCATTTCCAAGCCTGTAGTCCCACTTCCGGGTCATGCAGAGGTTCCTTTCTTCTCCCAGCCTTGTCCCAGAATGCATTGCAATGTGGACTTCCTGAATCCGCTGGCATGAACAGCATGTCAAATCCACAGACGCTGGACCCACAGATACTGGAGTCCAACTGTGCCGGTAAGACAGTGCCTGTGTTTCACTTTTCTTGAGGTGTTCCAGTGCCAAGTGGATGGAGTTGCAACTTGGATAGAGTTGCAACTTTTGGCTCACCTGTGGCAATGGGAATGTCCCTGCAGGTGAGCAGGTAGGGAGGTTATGTTGTGAACTGGATGAGAATAATGGAGAAAGTCGACAGAGAGAACTTGGTGAACTTGGGGTCACTCAATGAATTGGTTGTGGAACACACTGTGGCAGACCTCCTTTGTAGAATGAGTCAGTAATGTGTGGCATCCACACATGCCAAGATGGCTTTAAGGAGGAATTAGGCCAATTCATGAAGCAAGAAAGGTCTTTCCATGGTCTTTAGTCCTGATGAATGTCAGTTGTGGGGGCAACAACTAGAAGTGCCCTTTTTTGCTTTTTTTTTTTAATGCATGGAAAGTGTAAAAAACCCTCCCATCCCCAGCAGCAACATGATCCTGGGGATCATGTTGCTGCCTTCCCTTTCCCTGCAGGGGAGGGAGAACTGCTAAAGGGGCAGTGAGAAGTCATGACCCACCAGCCTGGGAACCACTCTACTAGCGTATTTGTAGGGCAATCATCCTGGATGATTGTATCCTGGTCACATTTTTATACTTTATTTTACTTTTTTTTTTATTTTAAAATACATTAAAATACATTGTATCTCTATAGTATCCCTATGGTATTGTCAGATGTATAAAGATATGTGATACCTCTATTATATGGTATTGTGGTCCATGTTTGCTGGCCTCTCTGGCTCTGAGAGTGGTCCAAACCTACTTCAAGGTGTCCCTTGTACTGGCCAAACTTTGTTAGCCTAACTGTGCCGGAATAGCTCCAGGTTAGGATTGCGCCCTGATATATATAAAAGTATGCTGTAGATGGATAGAATGGAGAGAGGGGTGTTTCCCTCTCAAACAACCGCAGAAATGACAGCCAGTAAAATGGACTGGTGGAGACAAAAGAGAAGAGACAAAAGGGAACAATTCTTCACACAGCATGTAATTAATCTGTGGAACTCCTTGCTACAGGAGGCGGTGATGGCGTTTGGCCTAGATAAAAGGGGATTGGGCAAGAAAAGTCCATCACAGGTTAAAGGCCATATTATGCAACCTCCTAGGTTTAGAAGTAGGCTGTCTCTGAATGCCAGGTGCAAGGGAGTTGCAAGAGAATGCATGCAGCCTGTTGTCTTGTGTGCTCCCTGAGACATCAGGTGGGCCAGTGTGAGACACAAGAAGCTAGACTAGATGAGTCATTGGCCTGATCCAGTGGAGCTGTTCTGATTATCATAAGGAAATGCAACAACCACCTCCTCTGCTACCTCTCCTTTTCTACTCTGCATCTGAAAAAAGAAGGGAAGATGGAGAAGAGACGAGTGATGGGCTAGACCAGAATTGTTATAAGTGTGCTCCTGGTGGTTTCTGAGGGCACAATCCTAAACTTAGCTGTGAAGTATTTTTGGACCACTCTCTGAGTCAGAGAGGCCAGCATGCAGACGTGAGCCATCCTTCCTGACTCCCAAGAGTAGTCCAAAAACGCCTAACTCCAGTTTAGGATTGCGCTCTGAAATGCCATCAGGGGCTCCACAAGCACACCATGCGTGGGAGCCAGTTCCCGAGTGTCGTGCCACTCTGCATATGTGCCAATGTTTCTGGGGCTTTCTGAAACTCTGCGCATGTGCTAGCAGGACTCCCTGAGACTCTGTTTAGAAATGTCAAGGGCTCTGGAGTGCAAAATGTTTGAGAGAAATTGGGCTAGAGGGGAGGGGAGGGGAGTGATGGGAAGAGTCAGAGTAATTTGTCCCTCTTCCACTCTGTTGTTCAAAGTCAGGGAGCCGGAGGAGAGGGGCAGAGACAAGCAGATGGAGGCAAGTGGCAGAAAGTCCCTGCTAAACTGCCACCTGAGGCAACAGCCTCAGGAGACCTATTTGATAGGGTTGGTCCAGGGCAGCCTCTCCGGCCAGTTGAAGTCCCTTTTGTGATTATAATTTTTTAATAGAACTATTAAAAGTTTAGCTCCCTGCAAACTTCCTGAAGAGGAGGAAGACAAGAAAAATGCAGGGTTCCTGCAGCCTGGCCTTTTTTTTGTTTTGTTTTGTTTTGTTTTGTTAGCATTTGAGTATAATTAGAGATGCTTAGATAACAAATAACTTCATTAAATGTAATTATCTTGACAGTAATTGGACTTCATTGAGTTCCCGAGCTGCTTCTTGGCCAGTTTTCACTGTGTTGGACAATTGCCCGTGGACGACAGAATGTGGGCCCATCAGTGTTGTTGGCGATGCTTCCGCCATGTTCTGGTGTCAGCTAAGGCAAGGGCACCATGTCGTTAGAGGGGACGACAGTCTCAGTGGTGGGGTCTCTTGAGCACCCTGGGGACTATTATATGGAGGAATGTGGTTGTGACTCTTTCAGGTAACTGTTGGCCAGCAAAGCTGTGATTGTGCCACGCACACACCCTGATGTTCACTGTCTTTACCTGTGCTTCTTATCTGGCCATTACTATTCATTTCATGGCATGACAATTGCTGAAACCCACAGTTTGAAAAATGCTGGGTTAGAGTATTGGAGATGCTCTAGCCCTCCAACCTTTCCTCTTCCACACTTCCTTGTCTTCCTTCTCCAGATCAAGCAGTGGGAGGAGCAGAGGCTGGCACATTGCCAGGGAAAGGAGAGCAGCACTTGGCACATACCCTCCGGTGCCAGGAGGACTTGAGGTGCCCTAGACCCTGTGAGACTTACCTAGACTCTCCTTTCTGCTGGACAGTCTGTTGATTTTGTAATGCAGTCAACAGCAGCTGTGGAAAAACACACAACAACCTACCTATTTCATATCATCTGAGCTCAGCTTGTGATCATGGGTGCAGGATAATGTTAGCTGTTGCTCCATTGCTCAGCCAAAATCAAGAGCAAGATTGTGGGCTATTTCAAGTCAGAATTTGCTTTCTGTTTAAGCAGCAGGGTGTATAAGAGCAGATATTGGCCTGTACTTTCTTTTGGGCGAATCTGATCATATTTTTCTGTCACATTTTCTATGACGGTGGGGCAATTAGGTTGTTTTTTTAACCCCTCCCTTTCTCATCTCTGGTGCAAGGGAAAAGCAAATGTAAGTATTGTGTGTTATTCAGCAACTCAGTGATTGTGGTTTGTCAGTCTTGGCTCAGTTTAAGCAGAACTACTGCTCCTCGCTATCAAATTAGGAAGACCTTCAGCTCTAAATCAGCAACACGAACCCATGTTAAGTCACTGGGAAGGTGACAGGTTCTGATGAGTGATGCAGTGGTAAATTTTGATGCCCAGGTGCATGTCATGACTGCCTCCAACCCAGAACCTGCCCAAGACCCCCTGATGTGGCAAGCTAAATGCTGGCCCCCTTGCCTGATTAATGTGGGAACCTCCTCCTGGTAATGGTTTTAGCTCAGCCCTCTCGTTTTCTCCATTTCCTCCTCCTCTCTCTTTTCCTTTTCCAATCTTGGGCGTGGAAAGAAAGGAAAAACCTGTTTGCAGCAGCACTTTCAATTACCAATTATTTTGGGTCAGTCCCCTAGTTACCTTTTCTTGCTGGATCATGTCAGAATTGATCATGTCAGAATTGACCTGATGGAAATACGCATCATGTTTTTTCCCCATATCTCAGTCAGTAGCATTAGAAGAGTCTAGTTGTGGTATGAATGGTTGCAAGGCAGATCCACTGGGCCTCCTTAGGGTAGATGCCTCCTTAGGGTAGGTCCAAACTCAGGGCCACCTTTAACAGCACAATCCTACACTGGAGTTAGGCCGGCACAAGGGCCACCATAGAGCGTGTTTGGACATTCTCGAGTCAGGGAGGATGGCGCACGTCTGTATCCTGGCCTCTCTGATTCCAAGAGTGGTCTAAGCACTGTGCCGGCCTAACACCAGTTTAGGATTGCACTCTTGGTCAGTTAGTCCAATTGTTCCCAATTCAGCCCTGTGCTAGGCTAATCAACTCTAGTCATGTGCAATTTGATATGAAAATGTGCTTTTGGTCCATTTGGTCCAAGAACTCCAGAACTTTTTAAGTGCACATTTTGATTGCTTTCCATTCTACTATACAGCTATAATACCATTTCAAACTCATTCTATGCAATGGCAGCCCATACATGGCCCCTGCTAAGGGTCGGAAGTGGCATCATTAAGGAGGAAGTGACATCATTAAGCAGATGATGGCCAGAAAGAAGCACTTTGTTCTCACATTGAAATTCATTAGCTGCAAATAGAAGGGAAAATCTTTTTCAGAATTTCAAGGTTTCTAATTTCATTATCATTCTGGGAGAGCCCAGTTATAATGGGGGCTGGAGAATTTGCTTCTGGAGGGTGCATCTGGCCTGCAGGCCTTATATTTGACACTCCTGATCTATAATACATTTTCTTTATAGCTCTAAGATTCTACAAACCTTGACTGTGAACCTGGGGGGGCCACCAAAAAATGTTTCCCACTGGGCTCCAAGGTCCTAAGGCCAGCCCTGGCTGGATTCCTGCACCCCACCAAGCCTTGCCATGACGGGGAATAGCAGCTGCCAGCGATGCCTCCTCCCACTTTTTCCATAGGTGAATGAGCAGAATCTTCTGTGGCAACTATTTGCCCCTCCCTACCAGACAATGGGACTGTCCCCTACCTAGAGCAGCAGGGTGCTAAAATTGTCAAGGCACACCATCAGCACTTTTGACAATTGTCAAGGCACACCATGCCTTGGGGTGGGGATGGGGTGGTTTCACTCTCCCATGGTGCACCTGTGGCACACCAATGTTCTGTGGCACATTGTTCTGCAGCAATCACTGCTTGAATGGCTTAGGTTGATTAAGCCTTGCTGAGATTTTGTGTCTTTTTTAATGGGATGGATGATTGGGGCTGGAGGGTTTCTATTTTATTGCTATGGTACTTATCCCAAGCTTCTATTAGACAGGAAAAGGAATGAATTCTATCTATAGTGTAAAATTGAATTTTATGTACAGGAAATTAAAAGTATAAGTACAGTATAAAAATTATAAGGTAAAATCTTTTACAAGTTCACTATAGTATTAATTTAACTCAAAACTTGAGTATAAACAACATTTTTAGTTTCACCTCCAGGAGGAAGAATAAAGTAGTATCCAAAACCTTTATTGGCATTACATAATACATAATACAAACACGCACAAACAAAACACATTCCAACTTGAGTAGGGGGAGAAAGAAAGAAAGAAATTTAACGTTTGTAATAAAATTTGGGAGAGATCTTCATAACAATAAATAGAAATTCAGCTACTTGGTTGGTAATAGATGCCGAAAAATCACTCAGAAGTATTGGCAGTGGGTCAGAGAGAGAAGAAGGGAGGGAGGAAAGAAGCGGCCCCAGAAGCCTATTGCGAGGAATAGAGTGAGCTGGACATCGCAACAGGATATGGTCAAGAGAGTCAAGTTCAAGGGTGCAAAAATGACACAGTCTATTGAGACGGGGTTTTTTAGTGAATCTTCCAAAGTGGGCTGCAGATGGAAAGATGTTGAGCCTTGCAAGCGTGAAGGCTCGTCTTTTTTTTGGGTTGCGTAATTGATCAAAATAATTAGAAGGATGGCCAAGAGAGGGGGATAGGCCAAAGGCAAGTGGAGAGCAGACGGGGTTCAACTGAGAAAATAGAGTTGCATATTCGGACTTAAAAAGCTTGGACTTGATAGTTTGGTATGCTGTACGGAGGTTCATGTCAGCTAAGGCTTCAACAGAAAGAGAAAGAGAAGACAGTTTGGCTTCTATAAAATAGAACCAGCTAGAAGTAAAGGAGTCCTTTAATATATCTTGGAGAATGGAATCAGAAGGGGTTGAAAGGTGAATTCTAAGCCAGAACTTAAAGGTGATGGTCCAGGCTAGAGTAGATGGTAAGTGAATGCCCAGTTCTAAGATGATGGTAGAAATCCTAATAAGATTAGGAATCCCAAGGATTTTCCTAAGGAAGGAGGCAGCCACCTTGTCAAGTTCAGAGTTTGCCGCCTCGATCCAAATTGGGGCTCCGTAGAGTAACTGGGAAAATGTTTTAGAGTAGAGAATTTGGATGGCGGCAGGGACATACTGGTTACCAGAGTGGAAGTGGAAGCGGGAAATTGCGTTTAAGGAGGGGGAAATGGAGGCAATTACAGATTTGCGATGAGAGCTCCATGAATGTCGGAAATGAAAAAGGATTCCTAGGTATCTGAAAGTTTGAACCTGTTGGTATATGGAATCGCCGACTCTCCAAGATGACGGGGCCCAAGATTTGGAGAAAACTAATATTTTAGTTTTCTCTGAATTTATAAGTAAGTTGTTGTTTGAACAGTATTGTTGGAAAGAAAGAAGAAGTTTACGTAGGCCCAGTTTAGTGATAGAAAGAAGAAGAGCATCATCAGCATACAGAAGGAGAGGGATAGGAGAATTGTTTAGAGCAGGGGGGGGAAGTATCAGCACCAGTTAAAGAGGAAGGGAGATCAGCAAGGAAAAGATTGAATAAAAGAGGAGCTAGGATGCATCCCTGGTGCACACCTTTGAAGATAGGGACGCTGTCAGAGGAAGAATAAATAAAGTCTTGGGCGAACCCACCCTTGAGCAAGCAACATAAAGTTGTCTGTGGGAGAAACATGGCGATCTCAAATCCACTCCGCAGTACTTAATAGACTGCCTCTGTGACTTGTTGATTGTGATCGAGAATGCAAGTCTCACTGGAAATTGCAATCTCTTAAAGTTAAAAGGGAGATCCGTCAGAATGAGTGTTATCCATGGGATAAAAACGGTTTCACCTTCTCCCTTTCTTGTTAAGATAGTCGGTTCAATTACATTACCCAGCTTGACGCACAGCCTTGTGCCGTTGCAAAGTTTTGGCGGGTCGAGTTTCCGTAGTAAAATAATTGGAGAGCCCACGGTAAGTAAAAGACGATGTGGTGGCAATGCAGCCGGATCAATTGAGTTTAGGAAGTCTGATGGGAAATTGATGACCTCATGGGTATCTACTGAGGTATCAATAGACCTTTTATCCGTGGGATAAAAACTGTTTCACCCTACTTCCAAGCACTGTAACTTGCACCCCTTCTCACCCCCCCCCCACGCTGAGGGGGGCTGAACTTGGACTTAAATGGCATCAGGAGTGTTACCATTCATCTCAGCGACCCTGACAACTATGGATTCGACACTAACGTCGGCCATTTTTGATTATTTTCACATGTCACCCACTTCGCACCCCAACCCCTAGGGGTGCTAGGGGTGTCTTACCCCCACAGTATTTCTTTCCAAATCGTAAGGCATATGTGTACCAAGTTTAGTGTATATTGCTCCAGGCATTCCTGAGTTATGCTGGGACGGTCACACACACACACACACACACACACACACACACACACACACACACTCTTTTTTGTATATATAGATTATGCTGCCATTTTGGGTGCCCCTGTTTTCAGAGGGAAGAAGCGTGGACTGACTGACTGACTGACTGAATGAATGAAATAGCATACTCACTTAGATGGCCTCATCAGGTCACATCACATTATATAATTTCATCCTGTTTGTGAGACTTCTCGGACAGGCACACATATGCATATGACTTTCTTGCAAAATAAACGGATACGATTAGATGCCTGAGAATAACAACAACAAAACCAACCACTGACATTTAGGGATTTTGCCTCCTAAGTCAGGTTAATTGCAGCAGGACTTTTAATTGATTAATTGATCTATGAAATCTCACATTTCTCACATGAATAAAAATAAAATTAGGAATGGGACAAAGCTTTCTTTAAAGCCCCTTGCTCCTTTGCTGCAGGAGACAGCATATGAGCAGTGGCATTATTTCCTGTGTGTATTAAAAAGGGAAATGCTTTTCTCACACACTCACAAGGCCAGCCCATCCATGAGGCCAACGGAAGTGGTTACCTCAGGCAGCAGATTGATGGGGACAACGATGCCCATCTTTGCTTTCCATCTTGTCTCCACTCCTCCTCCTCTTTCCAGTTCCTGGTTTGGAAAAAGAAGAGAGGGACCGAGAGGAAGAGGAAATCAGGAGGAAATTAGCTTCAAGGCAGTACCAGCAGCTCAACCATCAGTCCACACCTCTTTGTTCATTTACACGGCGGAAGATTGAAAAATCTGCCTCTGGGGAAAGAAAAAATTGCCTGGCATTCTTTTAATCCACCCTCCTTCAGAGATTGATGTCATGATGACATTGGTGAAAAGGAAGCTGATAAGCCTCCACAGGGGACATCTCAAGTTCTCTTTTAAGGCTGTGGAATGGTCTCCACATTCTGAATCACAACAAGTCCCCTTCCAAGGAACAGTGGTGGCAATGCTCCAGCTGAAAGCAAAATCTAAGGATGAACAATGTGCTGCCTCCGGGCAGGACATAACTTCACATTCCTTGCTGAGCCCGCTTGGGGACTGACCTTGTGTGGTCACAGCGGGACCCCTTCCTGCATCCAGCTTCAGCCTCTCTGATTCTCATGGCCAGGGCTGTAGGACTCCTGCACCTCTGGGAAGGACATTGTTGGGGAACTGACGCCTGTTCAAGCAGTTGTTGAGCAGAAATCGAGGCATCAGGATCTCTCAGCACCACCACAAGGTGCTGGACCAAAAAGACCAGGGATAATTCTAAAGCTGTGCATAGCACCATTTGTATCTGGAACAGGGACTTCCAATGTCCAGGCTCCAGCAGCTCCCCAGCTTGCACCATCAGCAAAAGCCTGGCAGACTCTGCCTTGAGGGCACCCTCTAGGCTGCAATACCCACCCCTGTCAGCTAACCCCCAAGGGCCAATCCCTGCCCAGCAGGCCCTATAAAGCAGGCGTACCTTTCACCTTTTGAAAGCATTTCACCTTTTGAATACAGACCCCCAACGGACTGCCCAATATGTCACCAGACCCCCTTAGCCACACTGTCAGCACCATTATCACCGTTATCCAGCGCGGGTGGCAGGCCCCTGTTCCCCGTTGTCATTAGGTACCAGCATTACATATTTAAGTATTTTTTTTATTTTTCACGTTTTTATTTCGTCCTTCCTCCAAGGAGCTCAGGGTGGTGTACCTGGCTCCCCCCCTCCTTGTGTCCTCACAACAAACCTGTGAGGTAGGCAAGGCTGAGAGTGACTGGCCCCGGGTCACCCAGGAAGCTTCGTGACTTAGAGAGGATTTGAACCAGGATCTTCCATGTCTAAATCCAACTCCCGAACCACTACACCATCCTGACTTCAATGGATGTCAGCCAACTATTACAGTTGCAAATACGAATGCAGGACTACAGGCATTTCCATAAAGCTCAGGGGATCACAGGGGACTGGAAAAACCCTTTTCCCAGTCTTTAATTGCTACACTAAACACTCTCTACTACAGTGAGTAGTACACTGACAGGGCTAGGGATTCAAGCAAAACTGCACGAACTGCAGGAAGATGTTGGCACCAGCTGATGAGTATGACAAAAGAGAACAGGCTAAACCTTTTGACCAGCTCACCATCAGTTGGTAAAATGCTGAAGGAAGGCACTGTGCACCATCGCCAATAACAGCAAATGCAAAGAAGGGCATGCATTGACCAGTCTCCACTTCTCAGCAAGCAGCAATATTTTTAATAATGGAGAGCATTAATAATCAGCGCCTGGCCTCTTGTTTATGACAAGAACTTGCAAAGGTAATGCAACACAGACACAAAATTAACAGGCAAGACTCACAGGCAAGACACACTCACACATACACAAATACTGACAGTTCTTCAGGTAATTAACTACATGAATGGTCTCCCAAACTCAAAGTCCTCTTTTCCAAGTGAGGCTTTCATAGCGAATCAGGTGAGCAAAACCGAAATTGACAGAGGGCGAATCTTCACCTGGAGTTAGGCCAGCTAAATTTGGCTGGCACAAGGAAAAGTATGTTTGGACCACTCTGGAAGTCAGAGAGGCCAGCACACAGACATGTGTCATCCTCCCTGACTCCGAGAGAGTCCAAATGCGCTTTACGGTGACCCTTGTACAGGCCAAACTTTGCTGGGCTAACTGTGCCGGCCTAACTCCTAACTTCTCCAACGCTCTGAGCTGGAGAAGAACCAGCATCAAAAAATAAATTGTGACCTCATGCTGCTATGAGGTTATATTTATATGACATTTATATGCTGCTAATCCTGGCAGACTGAGTGCATTTTGAGCACTTTCATGCTGAGGCCTGAGCATGGTTGGAATAGCAGAATCCTTCTTTCTTTCTTTCTTTTTTCTTTTCTTTTCTTTTTTGCAAAAATTGTATCTGATTTGAATGCTCAGATTGGACCCAGTGGGAGCTTCATTTGCTAACAATTTCACCTGTATTCACCTTCAGAGTGAGAAACCAGTTTATTCTTTCACAAGTCAATTTGTGGGTGGTTAATTCAAATGTCACCTGGTGCTAGCAGAACACTGGATTATATTTATTTACTTTTTAGATTTATATACCACCCGCTTCCAAAGAGCTCAAGGTGGTGAACATAGTTTCTCCCCTTCTTTTGTCCTCACAATAACCCTGTGAGGTAGGGGAGAGAGAGAGAGAGAGAGAGAGAGAGAGAGAGAGAGAGAGAGAGAGAGA
>JAJKFI010000214.1:430716-518274 GCA_029204185.1 Lerista edwardsae | reverse complement strand
AGAGAGAGAGAGAGAGAGAGAGAGAGAGAGAGAGAGAGAGAGAGAGACTGGCCCAAGATCACTTGAGGAAGTATCAGCCAGAGGTCTACTGAATTGGTAGTATTGCATTTTGGAGCTTGGAACTTTCAGGTGTGCCAACAGCGGGGAGGTCCAGTGGTTCCCATATTGTGTACTGGGACCCATCAATCAGGTCAGGACCTGATTTTTAGTGGGTCATGAAACTGACAAGCTGATAGCCGACAAGAAAAATGAATTGAGTCCAATGGAAAGTAAAATGGAGCAGCATGTGCATGTTTACTCCTGAGTAGGTGAACATGCCTCAGTCCAATTCAAAGAAAATCAATAGCACCAGAACAATCTGATAAATTCAGTCCCCCTCCCCAAACAATTCAAGGAGAAAGTCTGAGATTAGTTGGTCACTCTTCATGAGGGCACTCTTCAAGAATTTTCTATCATTCAAACTGGCTATGGATGGTAGTTTTTGTTTGTTTGTTTGTTTGCCTATCCCAGACTGGCGAGGGAGGGGCAGGTGTTCAGTAGGTTTCATGATTTATACTTGTGTTTAATAAAGTTAAACCCCAACCGCAGTCTGGTGTCTTCCTTGGGGCTGGTGCAGGAGTAATAGGCTACCTCAGAATGCCAGATGTAGGGGAGTTGCAAGGAGATGCAGGCATCTTATTGTCTTGTGTGCTCCTTGAGGCATCTGGTGGGCCACTGTGAGATCCAGGAATCCTTTGGCCTGATCCAGCAAGGTTTTTCTTATGTTCTTATGTTCTAAAGACCCCTGCCCCACGCTGAAAAGAAAAACATATTTATGGAAAGTGAAACTGAACCACACATGTGTGCTTACTCTTGAGTAGGTGACCATGCCTTGGCTCTTGTCAAAGGCCAGATACAGGAGGAATGCAAGACCACCAGAATAGTCCCAATTTAGTGAATATGGAATTGGTAAAGTGAACTTTTTTTAAGGGTGCAATCCTAAACAGCGTTGGATTGGCAAGGCTGGCCGGCCAGAGCCAAATCCGACGCTGCTTAGGGGAGGCTGGAGCCTCCCAACGGCAAAGGCACGTGCACTCCCTTACTGTTGGGACAGCTCCAGCCACCCCAATGTGCTCCTTGGATCTGCACCTGCTAAACAGAACCCGCCCACGTCCCGCCCCAACCCCCCTCCACCCACCAATCCCTGTCCCAAAACAGGTCCGAGCCTCTCAAGTAGCATCGGCTTGAGAGCTGTAGCACCAACGCAGGGGTCAGCCTATGTCCGTCGCTTTGACGCTATGACGTAGCGTCAACGCAACAGGGCAGGTAGGATTGCGCTGTGAGTCTCATAAAGCTATGTGGGTCCAGACAGAGTGTAACTTTAAAAGTGGGAGTGCTAAAATGTTTGGGATCTAGTGGGTTAGGCTGATGTTAAGTGTCTCATGGCAGAGATCTGTCCTGTTGTCACAGACAAAATGCAGACTGGTGGCACAATACCGCTCCAAAACTTTCTGCTGCTGCTATGAGGCTGTAAATAAAAAAAAATACCAAACAAACAGAACAAGTTTTTTTTCTTTCTGGCCAGCTGGCTATTAGGCTTTTCAATTAAAAAAAAGTTCTCAGCATGAGGGTTATGGCTCTCATTCACAGTGGGCTCAGAATTTCTCTAAAACGTGCAAAGGAGCAGGGCCGGCTCATGCATGAAGGCCAACTGAGGCTGTTGCATCAAGCATAGACCAGTGGGGATACTCTTCCCTGTCCACCTTCTTGCCTTCACTACTCCTTCTTCTCCCTCCACTCTCTGGATGGGAAGAGGAACTGTGGAGGGGTGGAGAGTGCTGAGCTGGAACATTGGAGGGTGGGAGGAGCAGAGGCTGGCTCTTCATCAGGGAAGGGAGGCAGCATTTGGCATGCCATCAGGAGGTCTTGGGCCAACTCTGCAAGGAGACATCAGACTTAGTCTGATAGTAGTTTGCTGCCATTTCTCTAGTGCCTTCTCTGGGTGCCTTTTCTGGGATAATAATCCATCTTCTCATTTCTTTTTGTTGCTCTGTCAACCACTTTGAGAACATTTGTTGTTTTTGAAAAGTGGCATAGAAATAGTCGTAATATCACTGGGGTGAATAAAGACCTTTGCAGCAGTATACCTGGGGGTCGGGCAGGGGCAGGTAACATGATGACACCCTTCCTTATGGCCTCACCCCTGCATCTGTGTTGTCACTCTTTCTTCCAAACATTTGCAACCCTGGCTTCAGGAACAGCTGTTTGAGCCATATGGGAACAAGGGCTGGTGAGGGGTTAAATTTCAGAACAGTTGCCATGTTTGACTTTTGTAAGTGGTGTCACCCCCATAGGAGATAGCAGAAAGGAACAATGGGCCTTGGAAGAAGAAAGATGGGGTAGAAATCTTTTAAACAAATAAATGTACCCCCTGCCCTGGTTTAGCTACACCACTGGATCCTAGCCCTCCTCCTGCTAAACAGAAGACCATTTAAAATGTGTCACAGGCAGCAATATTAAGCTATATATTTCAGCAATATTAGACTGAAACAGCCTTTCTGCAGGCTCCAGGTGTCATAAAAAGTGTGGTTAGGCACTCTGGTGCCAGTGGTAGGAACCCTGGGTTGGCACTGGGCCTTAGCACTAAGAAGATGCCCAAGGGGAGGGAAATGGGTGAAGGCAGTCTGAGTGGAGGATTAGCAGCAGGAAGGGGCAAGGAGGGTGGCAGAGACAGCCACCAATTCCTTACCAACATGGGTCTCCTTGGTTTTGCGCCCATTCAATAGCAGGCACAGATCTGAGCCTATTGGGGCTGCTGTTGATCAACATGGAGTAAGAGGTTCTCTTACCCCAAGGAAACCTGTGGCTGCTTCCCGGGCCCCACAGGATACTTCGGTGGCCATTTTGGTGACACTGTTCCTCTAAGCACTTGGAAAGTTTAGGATTGGCCCCTTTGCCCAGCTTGCAGGCCGAAATTTCATATGTCTTATGTTGCTCCGCTTCGGAGGCAAAGATCAGGGCCTGGGGGTGGTAGAGAATGCAAAGCCAGTGATCCTGCTAAAATTAGCTCTTGGCAACCAGAGCAAGGTCTTTGGGGCTGCTTTGTCACACTGCCAGAGGCTGATGGGATGCAGAGGCAGGTGGAAGGTCAGACTCTGGCTTGCATTCCCAGGAAGTGATTTTTTCCCTCCCCAGTCAGCACTAAGAATTAAGATGCCGTGATGAGCAAGTGGAACGGTTCCTTTGTTGGTTTTCTAGAGAATCTCAGAGCTGGGTGGAAAGTGGGCGGCTGTTCATTTCATGCTGTGCTTGTATCCGGCGCTACAGACTTTAAATGGTTCAGTAGTCATTCATCCTCCCCGGGGAAACTGCAGTTCTGCAATGAGGACTTGAGGAGAGTCAGGAGGCTCACTCATTCCACCAGTGATGGTCCTACTGTTCAGATAGGGGGGCAAGTGCCCCGAGCTGCTGCCCCCCGCAGGCTTTGCATGGCAGGCCAAAAGTGTTCTGAGAGCTTCAGAACGCCTGAAAATAATATTTGGTTTATAAGCATTCTGAAGCTCTCAGAACACTTTTGACACACAAAAGTGTCTGACTTGTCTGTCTCTTGTCCTCCATCAGCAGAGCCTCAATAGAGCCGGCATGAAGAAAGAGAGACAGACAGTTCGTTTCTATAATTGCCCTAGAAACAGAGCTGCAGAACTGGAAGAGTTTTTCCGCAATTTTTACTCTATGTTCCAAACTCCTGCGGCACACCTACCCACGGACCTTTCATAGCATACCCATGTGCCAGGGCACACCAGTTGAAAACAGCGGTGCTAGAACAAGCCACCTTCTTTTATACACCCATAAATAAATGTCAAGCAATTCGAAGTGGCTTTGGGTTCAAGCTCAAACGTGGGCCATGGAGCTGAGAAGCTGGAAGCCTGCAATTCCTGGCCATGCAAAACTGCAAACTGATGAGGCCCGACACACATCAGGAAATGTTTTTATCATTCTGTGAGGCTTGTATGGCCACCAGAGTCCGGATAATGGGGGATTTTAATTACCTGGATATTGATGTACAATAATAACTGTTTAGGGAGAAACACAAAGAATCACGTTGCTTGAGGGGCAGAGCAAGGTCAATCCCTCTGCATCCTTTTAAATAACTAACCAATAGAACAGTTGGAGGCTGTTCTCTGGTGCCTCCCCTCCCCCGCCAGAGACGTCCTTTCTAGGAAACCTGCCAAGCATGATAGAGAAAATAGGGGCCAAGAAATGTCTAGAAGCAAAATGTTTGCCATCACCATGGACTTCAAATATTCATGTCGAAACAGCCAATAAAGACAAAGGGGTGAGGGTGGAGAGGGATGCAATCTGTTTCAATGCAGGGGGTGAGGTGTGGTGGGGGGGATGCTGAACCACAGTTGGCATAGTTGGCAACCTCAATGGCATTCCAGCCTCGTGAGAGAATGGCTGCAGGTGGCAGGAAATTTCTTCAGGCAAAACCCATCTGGAAGGAATGTCTGCACCCAATGGTGCAGGGAAGAAAATGGTGACCAAAGGCCTGTTTGACTCGCACAGCAGCCTAAGAGGGGAGAAAGGTGGCACTGTTCCAAAAGGAACTGGAAGTATTCGCAGCGTGACATGCTTCAGCCTGCAAGTGAGTATCAATGTAGAAGGCTTCCTTGCAGAACCAACTTCCCACGAGTAGAAAAGTAGCACCACTAAGAATAAGCTGGGCTAGAAGCCCATTAGCCTTCAGCTTTTCTAGATTTTCAGAAAGCATTTGACATGATCCCTAACGAAAGGCTGCTGGGAAAACTTCCCAGTCAGAGAATAAGAAGGCAGGTCCTTTCATTGGTTGAGGGCCAGGAAATAGTGTGTGGGGATTAACGGGCAATTTTCACAGTGGAGAGGGGTGGAGCAGATGCCCCAGGGATTTCTCCTGGGACCAGTGCATTTTAACTTGTTCATAAATGACCTAAAGACTGTAAGCAAGCAGTGAGGTGGCCAAGACATTAAACGTTTCCTGGTGGTGAAAACCAGAAGGGATTGTGAAGCGCTTCAGGAGGATCTCTCAACACTGAGAGAATGGGCAGATGCGTTTGTAAATGTACATGCACAATGTAAATAAGTGCAAAACAATGCATATTGGAACACACACAAACCCCCGCCCCCCAATGCACATATAGGCTAATGGGTTCTGAACTGTTTGTGACAGACCAGGAGAGAGATCTTGGGGTGCTGGTGGATGAACAAGTTCAATGAAAATGTTGACCCACTGTGCGGCAACAGTGAAGAAAGCCAATTCCATGCTGGGGATAATTAAAAAAGGGGTTGGAGAATAAAATGGCCAATATTTTTTTAAATTATCTTTGTTTTCCAAAAAGGATGGGTAGGGAAGGAAGGGGGATGGGATTTTACAAAATGGTAGATGAGGGTTACAACACTGTTTTCTATGCTTCAATAAATCTTCCTACGTCTATTCTAAAACATCTTTTTAATTATCTTATGCTTCAATGTCTATAACTTTATTGTAAATGTTCATTAGCAATTTTCTCTTTTCTAATTCGAGTTCTTTATCCAGTCCTAGAAGGGTTTCCAGTATTTTCCTTCTTTCAGACATTCAGTTCATACATCCATTTCTACCAATTCAAAAATTTTGTCTTTAAGCATTTCTTTGGAACCACTTCTAGTTTCCAACATTTACACAAATGCTTAACCTTGCTTAACTGTAGGGCTGCGCCGCCGCGCTCTGGCAAACCAAGCGCGGCGAACAGCCCTCCCTCTCGCCCGCAAAGCCCCCCCCGAAAAGCCCTCAGCAGGCATGCAGCTCTCTAATGCTTCCCCGGGGTGCAGCGCTCCATTACGTCCCCCGTCACGCGCTGCTGCTGATGTATGGTTCCCCTTCCTTCCCAGCTGCGCGCGCCGCTCTCTATCGTCCCCTGTGCGCACGCAGCTTCCTGGCCCCCACTGCGTGCGCACCCCTTCCTGCCCGGTGGGCTCAGTCTCCTCCCCTATGAATTGGCAAACCAGGAGGAGACTGCAGCCGGAAGGTCAACCCCTGCCCTGCGCTGACCAACGAGAGGAAACTACACCCACCGGAAAGCAGTCCAAGGCGGGAAAACGAGCCAATCACTGACCACTGTAATCTTTTAAACTGCCGGTGTGTGCTATAAATAAAGCAAGCACAGAGGGCTCTTCCTCTTTGACCGCCTCACCAAATCAAGCCTCCGCCTCTTCTTTCACCGCCTGCTCCTCATCCCTGCTGGCTGGCTGGCCGGCTGGCTGGGGATCCCTGTTGCCCCCCCATCTCTGCCAGCTGCACGCTGGTTGCAGATCCCGCCACTTAACCTTGTAGTAATATACATATTTAATTGCTTTATCTTGAATCATTGGCATATTTAAAAGGAACAGTTCAGGTCTAAATGGAATAATGCATTTCAACACCTTTTGTAGCATCTCATGTATTATTTTCCAAAATTTCGCTGCTCCTGCTACATCACCACCACATATGACATCGCTACATCACTTCCATCTACTTTTTTGCACATCCTTAGAAGTGCATACATACATTTTTGCTATTTTTTTCTGGTGACAAAAAAAAATGGAAGAAGAAGAAAAAGAAACGGAAACGGGCAGCCATTCTCTCTCTCAAACTTAGAGAGAGAACAATTTTCCTCGGGGTCTGATTCGCAACTGAAGCCTCTGAGAGACATATGCTTATTATCTGCCCAAACTCTGTCTTTACTCCTGGAAAGAACTGATTGAAGAACAGCTACAAGCTTTACTTCAAAACATTTCACAGCTCTCTACTCGGATTGAAACAAACAGTTATAGGAAATGAAGCTTGTCGTGTTTCCCCTCCCCCCAATTCCTCATTTCCAGCTTCAATGTCTACTAATAATTATCCATTGGAAAGGGCAAATATTATAACTAGTTGCAATTCTCAGTTGGTTTTGCTTCCTACAGACGTTGTTTTTCACATTCCCCGTCAAGAGGCAGTCCGTTGGAAAAATAAGTCAAGAATTACAAACTCTTTAACACAGCTGATGAGACAAAAAATTCGTCCTGCTGAGGTTCAGGCTTTTTTCTTTCTACCTTCACAGCTGTATTCTAAACGGTTATACTTTACTATACTTTGGTCAAACTGGCTAGTAAGATACTTAATAATAGATCTTGTCTGAAGTCTTACAACATTATCATTCAGAGGGTCTTCAGTCAAGTTGGTCATCAGTTGAAGTTCAAAATGAAAACATCTATACCGTCTTCCAGACCCTCTTCCTCCAGCCATTCTCGTTATTCCGGTTTGAACTCGGGTAAACAAATAATCCCCCAAAAGGCGTGTCCTGAGGCTGGGGCCCTTCTGATGGCTGAACCTGAACAAGAGACCTTGCCTTCTCACAAGGAGCAGCCGAGAGTGCAGATGGAGTTCTTGGACAGTTCTTGGACAGGAATGGGAGAATTTAATTCAGATGACCATTATATCTGCTACTGTGGGCAGGAATCCCTTAGAAGAAATGGAGCAGCCTTCATAAGAGAGTGAGAACAGCAGTACTGGGGTATAACCTCAAAAATGATAAATGATTTCCATTCGGATCCAAGGCAAACCTTTCAACATCACAGTAATCCAAGACTACGCCCCAGCCACTGGTGCTGAAGAGGAAGAATTGACCGTTTCTATGAAGACCTACAACACCTTCTAGAATTAACACCAAAAAAAGATGTCCTTCTCATCATAGGGGATTGGAATGCTAAAGTAGGCAGTCAAGAAGTAATAGGAATAACAGGCAAGTTTGGTCTTGGAGTGCAGAATGAAGCAGGGCAAAGACTATCAGTCTTGTCAGAGTTTTGTCAGGAGAACACATTAGTCATAGCAAACACGCTTTTTCAGCAACACAAGCGGCGACTGTACACATGGACTTCATCAGATGGTCTACATCGAAATCAGATTGATTACATTCTTTGCAGCCAAAGATGAAGAAGTTCTATACAGGCAGTAAAAACAAGACCTGGAGCTGACTGTGGCTCAGATCATGAGCTGCTTCTTGCAAAATTCAGGCTTAAACTGAAAAAAGTAGGGAAAACCACTAGGAGGCAGCAACTAAAACCCAAAGAGAAAGAAATGCAAGAAGGCAAAGTGGCTGTCTGAAGAGGCTTTACAAATAGCTGAGGAAAGAAGGGAAGCAAATAGCAAGGGAGAAAGGGAAAGATGAATGCAGACCTAACTGAATGCAGATTTCCAGAGAACAGCAAGGAGAGATAGGAAGGCCTTCCTAAATGAGCAATGCAAAGAAATAGAGGAAAACAATAGAATGGGAAAGACTAGAGATCTTTTCAAGAAAATCGGAGATGTCAAAGTACAATTCCGTACAAAGGTAGGCACAATAAAGGACAAGAACGACAAGGACTTAACAGAAAGCAGATGAGATTAAGAAGAGGTGGCAAGAATACACAGAGGAACTCTATACACAGAGGATCTAAATGTTCCTGATAACCACAATGGTGCTGTCACTGATGTCGAACCTGACATTCTGGAGTGTGAAGTCAAGTGGGCTTTAGAAAGCATCACTAACAACAAAGCTAGTGGTGCTGATAGTATTCCAGCAGAATTACTCAAAATCTTAAAAGATGATGCTGTCAAAGTGCTACACTCAATATGCCAGCAAATCTGGAAAACCCAACAGTGGCCACAAGACTGGAAAAGATCAGTTTACATTCCAATCCCAAAGGGCAATGGCAAAGATTGCTCAAACTACCACACCATTGCACTCATTTCACAGATGGTGACTGCAGCCATGAAATTAAAGGACGTTTACTTCTTGGGAGAAAAGCTATGGCGAACCTAGACAACAATAAAAAGCCGAGACATCACCCTGCCAACAAAGATTCACATAGTCAAAGCTATGGTTTTCCCAGTAGCAATGTATGGCTGTGAGAGCTAGACCGAAGAATAGATGCTTTCGAATTATGGTGTTGGAGACTCTTGAGAGTCCCCTGGACTGCAAGGAGATCCAATCGGTCAATCCTCCAAGAAGTCAAGCGTGATTGCTCCCTAGAAGGACAAATCCTGAAGCTGAAGCTCAAGTACTTTGGCCACCTCATGAGAAGAGAGGATTCTTTAGAAAAGACCCTCGTGCTGGGAAAGATCGAAGGCAAAAGGAGAAGGGGGCGGCAGAGGATGAGATGGTTAGAGAGTGTAACTGAAGCAATGAACATGAAATTGGGCGAACTCAGGAAGCTAATGGAGGACAGGGAGGCCTGGCGTCCTGTGGTCTATGGGGTTGCGAAGAGTCAGACACGACTTAGCGACTGAACAACAACAGAGAAGACCTGGGGCAAAATGGCTGATGGCTTCCAAGTCATTTGTCAAGGACCCTGAGGGAGCATCAAAAGAGAGGATCTGACATGAAGGAGGAGAATGATCCACTTTGAGTGCACGATCATTGCGGCCTGCATTAGTGGCAGGCTGGAGGAAGGGAGATGCCAGTGGCAGCAGAGGCACCCTGAACCTTCCAGTCCCTCAGACATCTGGCAATCTACCCCTGAAGCAACCTACTTCAGGTGGCCAGGGGGCATGATTGAGATGTACAAAACTATGCAGGGGATGGATGGAAGGAATTCAGGGATGTGCTTTTCCCACTCACACATCACCAGAACCAGGAAACAAAAATTGAGCAGTGGGAGATTTAGAACAGACAAAAAAAAGTATTTAGCATGGAAATAGTCTGTGGAACTCCTTGTCACAGGATGTGATTTCTGGCCTAAATGTTTTTAAAAGTGGATTGGACAGACGGATGGAGAAAATGTCAATCACAACATAGAAGCCAAGATATATGTGTAACCTTCCGGTTTTTGAAGTAGGCTACTCTGAATGCCAGGTGCAAGGGAGTGACAATAGAAGGCTTGTTGCCTTGTATGCGCTCTGAGGCATCTGGTGGGCCACTGTGAGATACAGAAAGCTGGACTAGATTGGAGTTTGGCCTGATCCTGCAGGGCTCTTCTTATGGTCTCATGAGGAAGAGCCCTTCCACCTGCCATGAGCCTTTCCCTACCTTTGGAATCCCCCTCATGGCATCCTAACCCGGAGGTAACTGCCGTTATCTCCAGTAACTCCAGGTGGTACCTCCAAGGAGAGCACAGTGGCAAGTGCTGCTCTAGCCCACCACTCTATTCTCCTCCACTTCTGCCTTGTCCAATCCAGAAGAGACACCAGCAACAGCCATTGGAAAAGACACCAGGCTGGGGTAACGAGGCTTTGCTAAACATAAGAGGGCACCCCTTTGAAAGGTGCCTCTTTGCCCAGTTTGCAAGGGTTTAGCCTTCGCTTATGCAACCCTTTTGCCCAGGTTCTTCTCTCTGGCAAGGAGAAAGTGGGAGGCACATATCGAAATGTCATGCTTCAGCCGTCCTTGCTTGGCATCCTTAGCTGGGGATTGTACAGTATAAAGGTGCCTGTTCTGTTCCTGACTCTGGCCAGCGTCCAGGCTGATCCTGACTCAGCACTGTTCCTGGAGTGTGTCAAAGGACAATAAATGCCTATACTAGATAAGTTGCCCAACTGCTGGAATAGACATTCTAGGAGGACTCCCTGTCCTGGACTTTATGACAGGAATCAATTGAAAATGTTGACTCATTCTGAGGAGGAAGAGAGCTAGGATGGTATGGATGAATGGACGAAAACAGGTGGGCTCACAGGTGCACCAACGGATTCCAGATCCCATGAAGGAGATCCACTGCATATGTGTGTGGAGGCAGCTCTCACATATCCCACCCAGTGTGAATTGGTGGGTCAGAAGACCCTCAGACGATTGGTGGGTCAGAAGACCCTCAGAAAGCCTCTCTTGGATATAGCCAAAGGCCCAGCTAGTCCAACGTCCACCTTCCTACAGTGGCCTCTGGGAAGCCTATAAGCCAGAAAGAAAGGTAGGCTTTAATAGTTTCTCCCCTGCAACTGGTGCTCAGGGTATGCTGAATGAACTGGGATGCTGCTGATGCTGAAGGGAGCACACAGCCATCACGACTTGTGACCATTGATAGACCTGTCCTCCACGCTGGGCCGCCCATGTTCTGGGTTCCCTCTGAAGAAGGGGGGCAGTCGCTACAGCTGCTTTGAGCACCCAGTGCTTTCTCCTGTGGAGACTGGGAGCCTCCACAGATGAAGGAATGGGGCCTGCAAAGCCACCTGTGCTTCCTCCTCAGGAGGAAACCCTTGTGTGTGACCTTGCTTGCAGTCACTTCCAGGTTCTTCCCGGAAGAAAGGGGGCTTGCTGTGGGTGGCACTTTCACATGCCCCGTTCCTGCTCCTGGAGCAGCTCCCCTTTGAAGGAGAAGGAATGGGGGTGTGAAGCTGCCAGCGTGTCCCCTGTATCTAGGGCTTGGTGGCAGGCCCTGCCCTAGTTATGCCTCCACCTCTATGAATTTGTGAAGGCAGGGGCAGCAAGCAAGCTTGCCTTCTGAAGCATGGCAGACTCGGACCAGTCAGGGAGCGGAATCCGGACACCGTTCGGCAAGCCAGGAGCAGAGCCAGGGGAGACACACCAGGCCCAGGAGGGGCTTGATGAGTGGAACCTCGAGGTAGGGGTGGTTCTGCAGGTGGTTCTGCTGGGGCAAGCTGGGTCCCACAATTGGGGACATAAAGAAGCTGCTGTCAGCCAGTTGCTCTTGACCCAGCCAGTCAGCCAGCGGCCCCAGGGTCCGATAGGCAGATGTGGGTTGCCCCTTGTGTCATGACCCATAACTAGACGTAGGAGAAAACAGTGATGACGAGTTGAAGACATCACCGTTTTCTGCACTTTCTCACTGTGCTTTCTCACTTTTCAAAAATGAACAAACCTGAAATCTGCAAAAAATAAAACCATTTTATTTGGTTTTTATTTATTATTCAGTGGTGCATGGCTAATGGTGCATGGCTAATGACCGTGGCTGCATCTGCTGACATTATACCACCTACATCACCGATCTAATATACTTTCAAGGCAATTATAATTTATACTGTTATTGTATGTTTTGAAGAAAACAAAACACAAAGCTTTCTGATCTTATGTATTTGGAAAACACTGAAATCGGTGAAACAATAAAACTGTGTTCACCCACTTCTACCCAAAAAGGGGAGGGCTCATAGTGTGGGAGGTTGCACATCATTGAGGGAGCCCTCACAGGGTTGTCGCTCCAGGGCCATCCCAAAGCTGAAGCCAACATCATCAGAAAGGAACTGAAGCTATGGAATCACCAGGAATGATTTGAAAACAGCTACGAGCTGCAGCAGGAAGATCCTTGTTGATGGGCAGATCTGACTGGAGCTCTGAAAAAGCAAACATTCTGGTGCCACTTGGCAAGGGGGGAACTGAGAGACACATGGCACCAATGCCTGGGTGGATTATCCTGACCCCAACCCACCCAGAAGCATCTGCATAATGGCAGCACACCTGTGGGACGATGTTGGGCGGGGTGTAAACATATGCCCTGCTGAAATGTCCTTTGTGTAATTCCAGTAATTCCTGGTTCCCTAGCAAATGATGGGTTCCTCAAGCACCAGGCCCTCCACCTCCTCTGATTTTAATAGCTGGTGATGGTATAATTCCAGCCTTTGCAAGCACAAGTGGGCTTTTGGAGATAATTACAGTCCACTCATCGGAGCACCGTCTCTGCTGCAGAATCATGCCTGTTTGTTCAGATGGCGAACAAGGGAAATAGGTGTGGAAGAAAGAAGCAGCTGTATAGGAGGAGATGACTGTGAGCCTTGGGTGGCAGGCAGGGGGAACCCATAAAAATAAAGGGCGGCAGAATTGTGACTCATGGCAGACAGGGAGCCATTTGGATTTTCCAGCACAGGAACAAACATGCCGAATAAGAGCCAGCGTGTTGTTGGGATTCAGTGTGTTGCTGGACTGAGACCTGGAAGATCCACGTTCAAATCTAACGTGCTAACCTGCTAACGTACCCTGCTAGCTGGGCAAGAGGCACTGTTTCAAGTGGTGTCCTCTTATATTTAGCAGGGGGAGAGCAACTGTCCCTCTTCACCCCAGCACAGTGTCTTCTCTAGTGGCTGTTGCTGGTGGTGTTCTCCATTCTTTTAGACTGAGAGCCCTTTTGGGACAGGGAGCCAGTTAACTTTAATGTTATTATTTGCCTGTAAACCGCTTTGTGAACTTTGTGTTGAAAAGCGGTATATAAATACTAGTGATTGATTGATTGATTGATTGAAATCTCCACTTAGCCATGAAGCTTCCTAGCTGTCCAGTCACTCTCACTAACCTTGCAGGCAGGGGGCCAACTTGCCACCAACATTGGGGGTGCCCATAGCCATGCCCCTGACGTTGACCTAGCTATGCCCCTAACATTGATGTGGCCATGCCCCCTGTCATTGCCCCGGCCTGGGAAGCGGCTGCTTTGCATTGCGGGTAGGCGATTCAAGGCAGCCCCGCCCCCTTCTGAGACTGGGGCGGGTGAGCCAATGAGCTTCTTCCTGAGGCACCAGCGACGCCTCAAAAAGGAGCTCATTGGCTCAATTGCACAGCCCTCGGCGGGACCTGACCACTGCTGTGCTGGGTGTGCTCCCAGCCCAGCGCCAAACATGGGGGTGCCCCGCTCTTTCGAGGTGCCCAACATTGTGGGTGCTGAGCACGCATTGCAAATTGTTGTGGGTGCCGGCAGCATACTAGCACCCATGGAGTTGGTGCTAGTGCTTGCAGGGTTTTGTGAGGACAAAAGAGAAAGAGAACAAAGAGGACAAAACAATGAACTATATGTGTGGTTCCCTGAGCTTCTTGGAGGAAGGGGCGATAAAAGTAAATACATAAGTAATACAATGAAGGACAGTGTAAGCACTTTGAGCACAGCTGGATCTAGAAAGCAGGCTAGAAATCCATTCATTCATGCATGGCTTGACAAGATCTTGGAACTACTGGTCATAGATGAGATCTCCCCTCAAATTTTCTTCCAAGGGCCGGCCCATTTATGAGATCAACTGAGAAAGTTGCCTCAGAAAGCAGCTTGGCCACTTACCCTCACTGCTCTTCCCATGCCCTGGATTTGAAAGGGAACAGAACAGAGGATGTAAGGAGGAGAGGAGAGTAGTGGGCTAGAGGGTCTCCACGCTTTTGCTCCATTCCCCTCTTCCTCTCCAAGGAATGGAAAGAAGAGGAGGAGGAAGTTGGCTAAGTTGGTATGTCATTGGTTAAGAGGGGCTGGCACACAAGAAGTCACAATGGATAGGAGGGGAGCAGCATTTGGCATGCCTCTTTCAATGCTGCGTGACCCTGGGCAGTAGGGGGCAGAAGGGGGCAGGGGGAGCCACATACTGTGTAAGTGGTTCTTCTCACTTGTCATCAGAGCCATTCTGGGCAGTGATGGCAACATGGAAGTATGTTATCACTCTCTGGAATGACTCTGATGGCAAATGGGAGCAGTGGCATGCCCATCCCAAGCTCTCTGCCCCTCCCTGCCAACTGACATGCCGTCCTGGTACACCAGGCTCTATTTTGGAGTCATATGATGGCAAGGGAGAGCGGGAGAGGCAAAACCAGTGATGTCATTCAGGGGGAACAGACCAGAACGGGCGTTCCAGATCCTAACGGGCTCTGTGGCTGGTTCCAGGTTCCCGACAAGTGCCAATCAAAAGTGAGTTCCTGTTCCTAAATCATTTGAATGACACCACTGGGCGAAACTGCTCTGCAAGAGGCAAAGTGTCTCTTCGCAGTCTTCTGCCTGTCCCAAGGAGCCCTTGCCCCCCAATGCTAGGTCCACAACTGAATGGGAGGGGCCTGAATGGGAGGGGCCTGCACATGCACCTGTAGTACTTACCACACTGCCCCTGGCTATGCTATTTTATGTCTAGTATTAATTATTCAGCTAATGGTGCATGGCTAATGTCTTGGGCCAACTCTGCACCCAATCAAGCACGTTTCGGAAAGGGGGATTCCCATTTCTCTACAAATTTCACAATGTCATCCAGCCCCTGACTTAGCAATATCTTGAGTTATATATAGCAATATCTTGAGCAATATATTGAGTTAGCAATATCTGTCTTGTGAAAGGGGAACTTGTGGCAGATTCCTGAACATGTTTCCACGGATAAATATTAGATGTGGTACAAATCACCTGCCATCTCGTTTTCCTTCCCCTGTGTCACATTTGGCTGCGATATGTCCTTTTGTTGCATATGGCAACATGTTCCAATTAGCTTTTGTTCTATTTTGAAACCTGCATGTTTTGCTTAGGGGGCTTTATGATTGCTCTGTTTTCCTTCTTCTGGTTTGTTTGAGGTTTGTTTTGTATTTATTGTATATATATTTAAAAACCTGGGAAGAAAAAACAAGCAAATCAGTCAAATTTGGTTTGAGATGGGCCTGCATTCCAATATGCCTCACCCCTTTCACCAGATCTCCAGCATTTGAGATCTGCATGACCACAGGGGCGAATCTATTTGAAAGGGCGCCCATGGCGCCCAATGAAAATGCGCCCCTAGGGGCACGCAACGTCATGACGTCACATCGTGACGTCATAGCGCCCCGCCCCTTCTAAGAGGCGCGTTCTGTTTGCTGCCGCTGGCCCTTTAAGGCCAGCGGCAGCGAACAGAACACAGCGCCCCAGCTGCGTTCTATTAGCTCGTGCTGGCTCTTTAAGGCCGGCACGAGCGAACAGAAAGAATACGGCCGGCACGAGCGAACAGAACGCAGCGCCCTGGCCGCGTTCTTTCTGTTCGCTCGTGCCGGCCTTAAAGGGCCGGCAGGAGCAAACAGAACGCGGCGGCACCGCCCAGCGCCCTGCCCCCCTTGAGAAGTGGGAGGGGGCGCCGGGTGGCAGCGTGTTCTCCTTGCTCCGGCTGGCTCTTTAAGGCCAGCCGGAGCGAGGAGAATGCGGCACAGGGAGCGGGCGGGCCGTGGGCACCATTTTGGGGGGGCGGGCGCCATGCGAACGGCGCCCCTGCAAGATGGCGCCCATGGCTCCTGCCACACCGTAGTTATGCCCCTGCATGACCACCAGAAAGGACCTGGGTCTTCTTGAGGGCCAAAGTGGCAACAAACTGTCCATGACCTTTGGAAAGTTCTCTGTTTTTCTCCCACCTGCCCACAGTAGTTCAGACACTTCTCATGGCCTTCCTTACCCCACCCTACTCCAGCATCTTCTTGGGTTTTTCTTTCAAATTTCAGATGAAGCAAAATATTCTACCTCCTGTTATAGTTTCTACGCACAAGTACTGTAGTGTCTACAACAGTAAGAAAGACAAGCTACTACTGCCATCTGGTGGATGAATTAAGAAACCACAAAAATCAGGGTTATTTGAGGCAAGGTTATCTGTGTCTGAAGGACACGCGCGCACACACACACACACCAGGACCTCCCCCCACATTACCCTGCTGTTTGTTTTGTGCTTCAGAAACTTGAAAAACAACTTTCAGAGTCTTCAGGAGGATTTAGCTGCAGACTTCTGAGGTTTAACCCAAGTCTTGATTTGTGAAATATAAATTTATTACAGTATGTAGATACCATAGACTCAAGGCGGTTCATAAAAGCAGGCTGACCATAAACCACATTTTTTTTTCAAATAGAGTTTTTGTACAAGCTTTATTATATGAGAGAAATCATAGAACTCTCCATTTCTCCAGGTGCACAATTCTTGCCTCCAAAATGTCCACATGCAGCTCCCATCCCACATCCCTGGCTGGTTCTCCAGATGCTGGACTTAGATGTGGAAGATACAGGTTCAAATCCCCGCTTAGCTTCCTGGGTGACCTCAGACCAGTCACCATGCCTCAGCCAATGCTACCTCACAGGGTTGTTGTGAGGACAGAAAGAGGGAACTATATCCTGAGCTCCTTGGAGAAGAGGAGGTATAAAAAGTGTGGCCAATGAACATAAATACTTGCTAGCTGACTTTTACACCTTCCACATTCCTCCGTACTTGCCAGCAGCTTCTTGTCACCCATCTAATGTCCACATCTCCACCTCCAGACCACACCTCCTCGCCTATATACCCCAGAATGCCACTGAATACCAGCTGCAAGTGAGCAAGCATATGGGAGAGAGGGATGCCTGGCTCCCCTGTTTGTGGGCTTCCTAGAGGTGGCTTCTGGGCCGCTGTAAGAAAAGGGCTATTGGGCTAGATGGGGGTTTGGCCTGACCTAGCAGATCCCCAAACGTTTGTATATTCACACTCACATATTGCAGTGTTTCTCAAACTGTGGGTCAGGTCCCACCAGGTGGGTTGTGAGCCAGTTTCATAGCATAGCATAGCACCTAGGGCAGCCATAATTGAAAATACGGGGACACTGGAAACTAGGAGAGCTGTATGGATGTTTTGTTTGTGTCAAGGTTGTAAGCAGCCTTTTTTCATTCTGGATCACTTTTTTCATTCTGGTTCACTATTGGGAAATAGCTGAGAAATCAACTAACTAATTGCTGCATTCTCAGGCATTACAATGACGGCATTTCCAGTCACTTCTGGTAGGTCCCGGACAGATTGTCATTCTAAAAAGTGGGTCGCGGTGCAAAAATGTTTGAGAACCACGGACAGATTTCATATTTAGTATGGAATGTGTAAGCCTCATTGGGCATTTGCCTTGGCATAGGAAAAGCAAAAAGGAAATATTTTAAATAAATAAATAGCCATCGTAACTATCAGCTAGCAATAGACTCATATATGAGTTTGGCAAATCTCCTTTCAAAGCCATCTCTGTACCAGGCAGGAAATCCCATAAAGCAGTGGTTCTCAAAATTTTTAGCACCAAGGCCCACTTTTTAGAATGACAATCTGTCTGAGACCCAGCAGAAATGATGTCAAGGTGGGAAGTGCTGTCACTGTGACGCCAGAGCCTGAAGCTTTCATGAGAATGCCACAATAAGTTTGGTTATTTCTCAGTCATTTTCCAATATAATAGCAAAGTGAATCAGAAAAGAATAAGGCTTATTTTCAACCTTGACACAAGCAAAACAACAAGCCCTTCCTGTCTCATCTTCCCATCTCTTCACTATGGCTGCTCTAAGTGCTTTTCAACCCACCGGAAATTGGTTCCTGACCCACAGTTTGCAATAAAGTATGTGCTGTGTGAAAAAAGCAGGCTAGAAATCATTCATCGATAGGTAGTGCCTATCCTTAAGGAAATGCCTATCCTTTTGATACGTCTCCCATTTAATTGGGAGACCCTTCAAGTTCTCGTGAGAGTTGAAAAGCCTCTATCCCCTCAATGGAAAACTTCACTTGGCCAGAATATTTTCAAGAAAAGAAATGAGATGGTTCCGTCTCACAGTGTCTCTGTGTGTAGTGTAGCGTAGTGTGGTGTGGTGTGGTGTAAGTAAATGCATGATGTGTGCATGCATTTTTTTTAAATGGCACAAAGGAGATCCCAGCAAACAGCCACTGGAAAAGCTGCTGTGCTGGAATGAATAGAGATAACAGCCTCTTGCTTCAAAAAATGCCTCCTTGCCCAGGGAGCAAGGGGTTGCCAACTGCATCCCCTTTGCCATTTGCACGGTGATAATGACAAATGGCCTGTCCCTATTTTTCCTTCTGCACCACCAGCCCACCACTCAGGCCTTCCTCTATATAGCACCGAAGGGACAAAGGCAATCTACACCTCCCGTAGGAAAAGAGGCCATGTTTAAACCTTCCACATTGTGTGAAATCCCATCCTGAGGTTTGCTGTATGAGTAGTGATGGACCAGTAAATAAGCCAATTCACAGATCAATTGTGGTTGAAAATGTAGAAAGCTTTTATTGATAGCAGTTTGCAAAATGCGGTGATTCCAGAAGGTGCCCTGCCAAAGCAAAGCCCAAAAGAAACCACACCCTTCAAGTGTTATTACAGCTCCTTTTAACATCCTTACCCCGACGGTTCGTTCTTCCTTCCCACTGAATGCCTTCAAACTTCCCCTTACACCTCACTGTCCCGCCCATCCCTAGCCGGGCCGCCTAAAAACAAAGGACAACAGATTCATTCTCTCCCTCTTTCCCTCAGCTTCCTCAGCTTCCCTTAATCTCAGTACATGTTCCCAGACGCTTATTTGGAAATGGTTAGTTTGCTAGCAAGAATTAGGAGTTGACCGGTGTTCAGCGCTTCTTTATCTCTGAGAGGGGCCCTCTTCAGCCTTGGGCTGGCAGAGTGGTTCTCGCAGCTGCCGCTGCCCAGTTCTCTCTCTCCCCTTTTTCCTCTGAATGAGAGACCTGTCTTTTTTTCCCCAGCAATCCAAGATTTTAAACCTGTGTTAGTATGTTTAATACCACTTTGGTTAGTAAATATATGCTACTATCAATGATTGATTTTTATGTCCCACAGTAGAAAAAGAAGCAGCCCCACCCACGCTTTGCCATCTCTCGATAGCCAAGGATGATGACCCTGTGAAACTTTGCCTGCAGTCAAGATTAGCGTGATGATGACTGCCTCCTCGCTGCTATTGAAGCACAGCTACACATGCCAATTGCAAAAGTTGGCAATCCATCACAACCCCATGCCCCACCTACACACACACACACACACAGAGAGAGAGAGAGAGAGAGAGAGAGAGACTGCAAGGGCAATGGAGCAAAACCCAGGAGGGAGGAATAGACAAGCTTGCCTTAACGAAGATGTTTGAGTCTCACCCCTCTGTGTCAGCCTCACGCCTTGATCCTGATTCACGGGTCATCAATTCCTCACTTCTCAAATTACAGGGGAGGCACCAAATCCGTCTCACCTTGGCCTCATTCACAGAACTCTATTTTCTAACCTGGAATTCTGGAGGAAAACAGGCCATGCCAATTTCCCAACAAATATCTATACTGAAGAAACATACAGAGATAGACCAGGGTCACATTCAGCAGGCTGCTGCCCCTCAACCCAAAAGTAATTGTGGTGATGTCACCACAATTACTTCTGCCCCCACCCCAACCTCTGCTAGGTTAAAAAAAAAACCACACACACAAACAAAGCCAGCTGGTTTCATTCTTTTTTAAGGGGTGGATGAGCGAACGCCTGATCCGCCTGCCTGCCTGGCTTTGTTTGGCTTCAAGGGGCAGCAGTGGTGGGGTGTGCTCAGACCATGTGGTCCCCTGCACCCCCCTGCAAATACAGCACTGGAAATATATACAGGTGGGCCCGTGATAGTTATGGATTTCAGACCCACAGATTTCAAAATCTGCAAGTTCCAAACTTGCAAGGGAGGGTTTGGCATGGACCCTCTGGATTCTTGGAACCCAACCTGTGCCCTGTTCAGGATAGGTTTTCTGAGGCTTACAGAGACTACGCGCAACTGTCCACTTCCTCTGCAAGCCTCAGAATGTTGAATTCAGGCAAAAAGCCACTACTTCTGGTTTTCAGAGAAAACCATTCTGAGGCTTCTGTGGGCCTGCAGACCTGTACCTTTTGCACACTTTTGTATGGTGAAAATATTTTCAGTGTACGCATTGTTGAGAGATGTGCTGCTTTTCCAAAATGTAAACCAGAGGTGCCTGTACTGCTGTGGTCCATTCCTTCACAGCTCACCCCACCACCAGACAGACTCTGTTTCAACAGTTCAAGGGCAGGACGTCTCAGAGTCAATGAATAGTCAATGAATAGCAATGAATGAACTCCCACCTGTATGTCGAGGCTGAAGCTGCCATCCTTCTTATGTCTATGCGAGTAGTTCCAAGGACTGAAGAATGCTCCTGTTTCCCTCTGTGGAAAACAGCGAGTTTTCTCCCTGAGAGCAGTGAGTGGCTGTCTGGCCAGACTCCAGCCAGCAGAGCCAACACCCCTGCGAGGATTGCAGTGTTCTGCTGATGCCAAAAAGCCAGCGAGGCTCCTCGATTCAACTGCGGTGATGTGGAACTCGTACATTGGACAGCTGGCTCTAATCAAATACCTCCTGGAGGGGAGCTTCCCCCTCCCTCCCTCCCTCCCCCCACATCCCCATTCCAATTGCCTGAAGTGCTCCACGCTGCATTGCGCCTCCGAGGTGGGCTGTTCGATGGCATCTCAGCACCACAGTTCATGGGGCCCCACCTGCGAGGAGCTACGTTGAGCTGTCAGAGCAGGAAGGTCAGGATCTTGCTTGCAGACCCCACCTTCCTGCCTTTTTTTTTTCCTGGGGCTGCATGGCAGCAGCAACACAAGCATGTGCCCCCAAATACCTGCAGGCAATGGCAAAAATGACATCGCCCTGCAGACCCTCCTATGGCTGAAATAACTTCGGTGAGGGCCACACACTCACACTCAGAGAACAGACTACAGATTCCGAAGGATTTCCCTACCGGAAGCGCAGCTACAGCGGGTGACAGAGTCCTCTGTGTAAACAGCCCTGCCCACTCACTGCTGGAGCCATTCAGGCAACGCAGGAGCAGGACGACATCATTATGCACATGCCGATTGGCAACCGCCTGGCGGAGTGAGGAGGGGAACCGTGGCTGCTCACTCCGGTGGGTCCCATGTGACAGGTTGGGATTGACAGGCTGAAGACTGGTACTCCCTAGGCCACTACTCTTCTCTCCTCCACATTTCCTGCTCTGCTCTGATCCTGCTTCTTTTTTGAATCCAGGGGACAAGAGGTAGTGGGGCAGCAGGAACGAATGGACAGGAGAGGCTGCCCACCACCGACTGCCTCAATCAGACTGGCCCTGTGGTGTGCATAGATACGCCCACATGAAAGTGTGTGTGCAAGGGGTACATCATGCTACCCCTGGGGTCAAAAGGGGGGCCTGGGCAGGCAGGGGCTGCAACAATTTCCTGGGATCTTACATTTTCCAATCTCACCAGTGCCCATGAGAGAAGGGTGCCGGGGTCCAGGGTCAAAAAGGGAGCCCGGGAGCCAAAAGAAGGGAGCTGGAAACCTCCTGGAATCAGTAAATGTTTGCGCATATGGTGGGATAACTGGCATTCACATTTAGAGTAAGCCTACACAATAATTTGTAAGAATTTATCATCCCCCCTCCACGATAAAATTCCTCTCAGAGGTCCTGGCAGAGATCAATTTGTATAGTTGTTTCATGATGTTACATTTCAGTGCTGTTTATTGCACCGAGTGGTGGAAATTACCAACTTTTGACAGGTGGATCCCAGAACATGTAGCAACTTCTCAGCGCAACAGATGCAATGGAGTTCAAGGATTTGCAGTTTTCCTGTACATCTTGTTTCAGCTGTGCTTACACAGCCCACACCAACACATGAAAAAAAAAGTTGATCAAGAGAAAAAAACACCCCCTTCTTTATTATGCCATTACATGCATGACATGTAATCATGCGATTCCCCAAGAATAAAAGCAGAGCTGCAGGGTCAGTCTACAGACCTGTCCAGAGTGCGGGGCCTGTTTGTGCTGTTTGCCATCATTGGTTGTGCAACTTTCCCATCACTCCCTCTGTGTTGTTTATTGCTGGGAAAATCACTTCCTCCTCACAACATTTCAACTGCGGTTGCAAAGGCAGGGAGGACAGTGTGGTTTGCTGCAGGCACCTCTTGGATAGTTCCAGTGGGGTCAGCAGCAAGGAATGACTTAGTTCTCCCCATTTCTCCAAGTTTGTTCCTCATTCTTGAATATTTTTTAAACACTCATTTAAAAAATACTATATTTTTTTAAAAACGTGAACGCTCTGTAAAGCGCATTTGGACCACTCTCTGAGGGCGCCATCCTATGCACAGAGCGCTGGCGCGGGAACATTGAGTGGCACCGCCGTGTTGGTGCTCTCACTACAAGATTGGCACTGCAGACAGCGCCCGCCTCAGAGAGCCCATGCTCCTAGCCTGGCTGGCGCAGAGGCATGACAAGCCAGGACGAGGGAGAGAGTGGGCGGTTGGGGGGGCGTTTCTGGGCAGGAGGAGGGCAGGCACCCCTTATATTCAGCCATAAGGTCAAATCCAAGGCCTCATCCCGAGGCAGATTTGGGTCCTGATTTGGGCCTCACGGTCTCCTCGGATCTGCACCCATTGTTTAGCAGGGGCAGATCCGAGGAGTTCACCGAGGAGCTAGCCTCCCCAAAGCAGAAAACGGTGCTGGCCGACCAGCCTCGCCATTCCAGCGCTGCTTAGGATTGCGCTGTGAGTCTGGGAGAACAGCACACATTTGAGTGCTGGCCTCCCTGACTCTAAGAGTGGTGCAAATGTGCTTTATGTCACGTTTACGACACTCCTGGGCTGGCACAAGTGACCTGTGCTGGCTTAACTCTAGATTAGGATTGCGGCCTTAGAAAGAAAAAGTACCTTAGAATGCCAAATGCAGGGGAGTGGCAACAAGATGCAAATATCTTGTTGTCTTTGTGTGCTCCCTGAGGCATCTGGTGGACCACTATGAGACGCAGGAAGATGGACTACATGGGGGCCTTTGGCCTGATCCTGCAGGGCTCCTCTTATGTTCTTATAACACCAAAAAGAGCACCATGTCTCTCTGCTCTTCAACAGTGCCCAACCACTTTTGAATTATACATTTTTTAAAAATATTAATTTTCTATTATGACTTTAAAAAATTCTTTAGGAGGTTATTTGATTGCTTTCTGCAATTTTTGGCAACCGCACCCACCCAGACAAAATTATTTTCTGTAATAGTCATGACATGAATAATAATAATGGTCAGACAAGAAGCACAGACAGTAAACATTTTCTTTTAGTAAACTTTGTATTTGTATATCTATATATATAAAATCGGATGTGTGTTTGTGTGTACGTAAGTTCTGCATAGGCTCGGGAACGCCAGGACCGATGTGCACCAAACCTGGCACACGCATGCCTTGTGGCCTGGCAAACACTGCTGGGGTTAGGCCCCCCTAGCGCCCCCGGGGGGTGGGGGTACACCGGGGGCCCCACGTGAAAACAGTTGAAAACGGCCGAACTCGGCATCAAATCTGTAGTTTCCGGGGTCACCGAGACGAGCGGCGACGCTCCCAATGCCGTTGGAGTCCGGGTTTAGCCCCCCCCCCCCGGACGTGGAGGGCGAGAAGGGGTGCAAAACAATACATCTGCCATGCCCTGCTGGAACGCCTGGAGCGATTGGCACCAAACTCGGCATGTTCATGCCTCGCAGTCTGGCGACAAACACTGCTGGGGTCAGGCCCTCCTAGCGCCCATGGGGGTGGGGGTACGCAGGGGCCCCCATGTGAAAACAGTTGAAAACGGCCAAAATCGGTGTCGGATCTGTAGTTTCCGGGGCTGCTGAGACGAGTGGCGATGCTCCTGATGCTGTTTGAGTCCACGTTCGGACTTGAGATAATTTGTTGCCCGGGCAACGCCGGGTAAAAAAAGCTAGTATATATACATATAAGACACACACACACTAACTTTGTAAGTTTGTATATTTATATTTGTAACCTTTGTAACATATGTATATAATCATGCCAAGAAATCAAAAAAATGAAAATAAACTTAAAAGAAATGTTTTCTTCTTGAAAGAGCAGTTTAAACATCTTGGGATGGCCTCTCGGACACCCCCCTGCAGCCTGGCACCCGGAGTCGCCCCCTGCCCCCCTCTTCATACGCCATTGCATAAACTTCCCTCCCTCCACACTTCCTGTTCCCATCTTTCTTTTTTCAATTCAGGGCGTGGAAGAAGAGGGGTGGAGGCAGGTAACATGAAGGTGGGCATTTCACCACATCAATCCATCGCTCAGGGCAGTGGGCAGCCTTTGGGATAGAACACATTTTTAGAAACATAACAAGGCCTGTTTGGTTGTATCTCTGACACTTTTTAGGAAGTTCAGGGCCCCTGAGGGTGACCCGCCCGTCCCTCTTCCTTCCAGGAAGGACGCGGGGCTCATTGAATGCGGGAGCTTCCCATTCTCGGCCCGGGCATTGATGCCTGCGATGGTGATGAACTTGGTGACAATGGCCACATGGTAGGTTCTCAAGTCAACCAGGGCGGCCACACACTGGTTGTAGGCTCCACAGAGGTCCTTGCTTCCAGAAGACAATATGTGCTTTCTCAGGGGAGGCGCAGCCTGGATCTCCTTGATGAAGGCCTGGTGGCGGGGAGGCATGTATTCCCTCATTCCATGCAAAAAAGCAGCTAACAAAGGACAGAGGAAAAATGGGGCAATGGAGTGAAACATGCTTGAACGGTCTTTCTGGAAAGACCCAGTTTGTGGGGGAGGTCTATAGCCACCGTGGAGGAGGGCACAAAGATGGTCAAGGGAGAAGAATGTTCATCTCCCCCATGTTAGACCTGCCCAATCAGGGCCCCCTGCAGTTGTTGGGGTGCTTATAGGACGACATCTTCCTTTAGCCCCATCTATTAAAGGGGTTAAAGGGCCCCTTTAAAGGGCCCCTGTTAAAGGACCAAGTGAAAGTTGGCCACTGTGTTATTAAGACAAACAACCATCATGTGACAAAATTATACCTGGCCAATACCATTGCAGCTGTCCTAAATCAGACCATCTTAACTAGTACCAGCTTAATCAGGACTACTACTAGTTAATGAGAACTGTCTCCTCTAACTCAGGATATTGAGCCCAGGAGCTGCACATTCTGATTGCTTGCCACCCGACAGGAAGGGAATTGGAAGCGTAGCTGATCATTGGCCCACCCCCTGCCCTGCTCGAGAGCCTTCTTGAGGGCAGGTTCCATGTTCAGGTTAACACAACTGAGAGGACTGACAAGCTGACCATGCTAATGACAGAAAGAAAACGCAATTGCAATTATCCACCTCGGTTCCCGAAATGTCTTGGGCCCTCCCTGCAGTCCTTTGGCTTGGCTTTAAGCTCTTGCAAATGCTTCAGAGGGAGAGCAAAGCCAAAGCCCCTGAATACTCACGGCTGAATCCTAACCCTTTCCCCTGCCAGCGTGACTCGTGTTAGGACGGTGGAGGCTGCTTTATGGCCGCCACAAAGCAGTCTCTGCCAACACCTGGTGGGCCGCTATGAGATACAAGAAGCTGGACTGGATGGGCCTTTGGCCTGATCCAGCAGGGCTCTTCTTACGCTCTGCAGGCCTCCTGGTGGGGAGGTCAGAGCTGCCTCCTCTGTACTTGCAGACCCATGGACACCTGCTGGAGTCGGTAAGCCTACAAAAGGGGCTGGAGGGAGGTGAGTGGGGACTGAATGGGGGTGTGTGAAACAGGGTGGTGATGGGGGAGGGTGGATTGGTGCCAATGGCCCATGCCACGTATCACACACACACACCTGGTCTGATCCACCTTCCCAGGTCAACATGGACTTGCGCCAGTGATTAAGTGGTAAGTTGACCCATAGCAGCTGCTGGGGCTCACCCTGGGGCAAGGGAACAAATGTTGCCTTACTTTGAGGAGACCACCAGCACCAAAAATCTCTAGCAAGATACAGCAGTAGCTGTGCCGGCACCACTGCATTGCCGCGCACAGATTTAGTTAGGATTGGGCTGCTCGATTCCTCAATACAAAAAGGGATGGACTTACAGCTTTCATTGCTGTGCTGGATGCCAAGGAGCTCATCAAAGGCATGCAGGGTTGTGCTCTGCGCTGCGCTTGCCCCAGAGTATTCCAGGGGCTCTTCACAAACACCTTCATAAATCAGCCCTCCTGGCAGTGCCGGATTCTCCTTCCAGCTAAAGCAAGAAAATGCAGTGAGAAACAGCACCAGAGAGCGCTACAACGGGTTGAAGAAACGCAAGATAAGGCTGCCATCTACTGAACTCAGAGTGCAGGTGAGTGCAGGCCAGTAAAAATCTCTTCTATGGACAGATGACAGGGAAGGGGTCCCTCTTCCCTTTCCCCACGTGCTGAAGATTGCGTGATGCCCTCGGGTGGCTGAGGATGCAGGAATTCCCATGGCCAATAGCTGCTGATGGACCGTAAGGTTGTCAGTCCCCCTCTTAAAGTCATCAAACCCAGTGGGCAGGCAGCACATTTCAAATTTTTCTCTCACAGCGCATTGACTTCTATGGTCTTTTCTATGGTCTTCATCTCTTGTGAAGTCACTTCCGGCTTCTCTGGCTCTGTTTCCAAGGCAACTGTCTGTGGTCACAAATTGTCTGGCCCTCTTCCTTTGCCACTTAGAAGGTCAGACAGAGGAAGGACAAAGTTGCCCTCGAATCAGAGCTGCAGAACACGGAAGAGCTTTCATACAATTTTCAGTTGCTGTGCTCCAAATTCCCCTGGCATACCTTTCATGGCACTCCAATTAAAAATAGCTCCATAATGCATTGCATGAGGAGGCACATCCTCGCCTTCTGACACTTGAAAATAGGGACCGCCTTGCGCTTGACATTCAGCATCGCGGCCTGTGCTGTATCCCTTCCATTATCCATCTTGTCGGCCACAGGAGAAGAAGCCAGGAGGACTGTGCTTCCAAATAGGAAATTGGGGCCTTTTCAGTATTACTACAATGATTAAAAGTATTTCCATGCCACTTTTCAACGGATGCTCAAAAAAGCTGTTTCCTGAGCCCAGGACATTTCAAAAGGTGGCTCCCAGTTTCAAAAAGGACACAAAATGGAAACAAAGATACAAAGGAAATACCGGTAAGTTTTACACCACTATTTGAGCATGATACCGGATGGGTATTGCAAACCCACAGAGGCTGTGGAATGCAGGATGACCTGCTGTTGTCCTTCATGCAATGATTGGCTTGTACAAGCACATTTATGCCACGTTCAAGCGTCAGGACCCCTGCTTTTCCCAGGCTCCCAATGCCAGATGAAGGACTGCACGAAGAGCAGGGCTTGTTGCTGCAATCCCATTCCTCTGCCCTCCACATGCTCACTGTACCCCCCTGGTCACATGGACAGGAGTATAGAAGGAACTGGCCCTGTAGTGCACAAGTTCTCCAACACTTTAGCACAGGGACCCATGTTTTTAAATTACTCTATTGCAACCCACATATTTGATTGATTTGCAAAACACAAACAAACCCCAACACCCTCAATCAATTTCTCATAATGAGCAGCCTCAAAGCTCAGCAATGTGGCCCAGCCTCCTGCATCCCCACTGGACAGGCTTGGAAAACACACACCAGAGAAAAGATGCTCAAACATTTATCTCCCTATATTTACACAAGCTTGCAAACTGCAGGAGCTCTGCAGAGCAGTTAGCAGCTCCCCTTTTAATTAGCCTCAGGGCCTGAGGCAATTTCCATCACCCGTGTTTTCACTGGAGGCTCTGCAGGACCAACCAGAAATCAGGTCATGACCCACAGTATGAGCAATGCTGCCATAGTGAAAATCCTCATTTTCCAAGCACAGGTGCTGTCTGCATTGAGATTGTTCCCCTTTGGCTGAAAGGGAGGTGGATTATGCCCTGTGGATGGCAGCCTAGGAGCAGCTTCTGCAAAGCTTCCATCTCTCTCTCTCTCTCTCTCTCTGCGCGCTGGGTGATGCATCACTGGGGTTTAGATAGGACTGGGGGTGACACCTGCCTAGGACTCCAGCTGCCTGCCTGCTTATTAGCCAGCTTTTGCCACCTGTCCCTTGCCATATGTTGGCCTATTTTTAGCCTGATCTCAGTACAAATGCTCATACACCGTGGGAAAAAAATCAGCCCAAATCCTCTTCCCTGCCAGCCTGAGAAGACCTCCCAGGATTTGAGAGTTTGCTGCAAGCAAACAGGTAACAGTTCGAGCAAAATGTTTACATGGGTGGAGGGAATGGGGGATTATACCCCCCTGGGTCCAGCCCTTTACCTCCAATGCAGACATCCGAAAGCCTAGTTAGGCAGGCTGCTGATGCAGCAAACTAGAGCTGGCCCAAGTTTTCTCAGCACTGGGGGTAGTGTCCCAAATACCCCCCTTCCCTGGCAGCATCCCAACTTCTGCTTCTCCCCTCCTCCCATTTCCTGGATATGAAAAAATCAGCAGGGAACAGAGAGGAAGCGTGGAAGAGAGGAGAATGGTGAGCTAGAGCAGTGATTTTCAACATTTTTCTTCTCACGACACACCCACTCTTTGTCTTTTGTGATGTCATTTCTGGCTTCCAGCGCGTACTTCTCGTTTTTGCAGCTCTATCTAGGGCAATTGTCTGTAGTAATAGATTATCCTTTGCCAGCTCTGCAGAAGGTTGTCTTAGAAAGAGCTGCAGAACCCAGAAGAGTTTTTCATTGATTTTCAACTGCTATGCTCCAAAAGCCCACAGCTCACCTGCAGGCACAGGTGGCACACCAGCCGAAAATTGCTGCCCTGGTGGATGCTTCCATTGGCTGGTAGGGAGAATGATATTCTGTCTCTTGCTGCCACAGGTAAATTGAGAGCGGGTGGTGCAGGGCTTTGTTCCCAGTCCTCCAGCTATCTAGCAGCATGAACCAATCCCAAGAATCTACCTGGGATCATGCACCCTTAAGAACATAAGAAAAGCCCTGCTGCATCAAGCCAAAGGCCCACCTAGTCAAGCTTCCTGTAACTCAGTGGTTCACCAGATGCTTCAGAAACCAGGAGGTTGCACATACCCATCACAACCTGTAACCTGTTATCATGCCCCAGCGGTCGTGGGCGCGAGGTGTGTGGCCAGACGGGAGGGAAGGGGCCGGTGCCTGCGAGAGAGGACCAGCTACAGGCAATCCACCAAGCGCAGCTGTGTCGGAGGAGGTTGGCGGGGCCGAGATAAAAGGAGCCAGAGCAGAGGAAGTGAGAGAGGGCCACTTGGGAGAAACAGGCTCGGAGGGGAGACGCCATCGGGCCGAAGCCGGACGCTCCTTGCCAGGCAGCGGCAGGGACGGGCGCCCTGCCAAAAAGTGTCATCGGACCCGCCTGTGGCCATAGGTGGGCAGCTAAGGAGAGCCCGCCAGGACCCCGGAGCAGCTCGGCACCACAGCCAGTGGTGGGATTGAGGGGGAATGCGGGGGGGACGGAGTTCCACTTGTTGGAACGTTGGCTGGCTCCGCCCACTCGCTGACGTCGGCTGGCTTCTGGCTATTTTTTTCTCCTTGTTTTTTTACGTTGTTTTTCTTTGGTTGTGTGTGCGCTCCGCCTCCACTTCTGCAACATTTGAACTGGAGGCGGCGGGAGACCGGTAGCGGCAGTGGCCCGCCTTCTCCCCATTCCCCCTCATTCTCCCCATCCCCCTCCCTCCCGCAGCAGTAAAAACAACCCAGCCGGCTGGCTCCATGGCATGGCCTGCCTTCTCCCCGTTCCCCCTCGTTCTCCCTGTCCCCCTCCCTCCCACAGCAGTACGAAAGAAGAATGTTGTAGTTTTTTGGGCCTGCTAGCCCACCTAAAAATGCACAGATGCCGGCTGAAACTGTTGTGGAGTGGTTGGTCTAGTTTTTTGGGGTGCCAATTTACAGTTCATGTCATTTAATTGTGTTACAATGACGGCACTTCCTGCTTGACGATGTCACTTCCTGCCACAACATCACTTCCAGCTATGACCTCACTTCCTGCCACAACATCACTTCCGGCTATGACGTCACTTCTGGTGGGCGGGTCCTGACACAAGTGCCAATCAAAAGTGAGTTCCCCTTGCTAAATCATTTAGATCCCACTACTGCCCACAGCCCAGGAACCGCGAGTGAGCAGACGCTGACGTGCCAGTCAGAGTGGCCAGAGAGAGCGGCAACCTGCCAGGACTGAGTCAGGGCGGCAGGGATTTTGTGTTGGACTCAGTGGCCGGACCTAGGCCAGACTTTTGGACTTTCCTTTGGCATCAGCCCGGAGGGCAGGACTTTGAGTTGGACGTTTTGAGACGACCCGTGGGGCGAAGGCCTTTGTTGGGATCTTTTGAGGGAGGGGAGAACAGGGTAGCACTGGCTGTGGGCACGATCTGGGCGAGGCAATAAGGAGCCGTGTTACTCTTCTGTTTCCTGGTCGTGTTCAACGCCCCCCCCCCCCGGATGTCCTCAGTTGATCCCTTCTCAGCCCCCCTCCCAGATTGGGGAGGAGCGGGTAGGGGCGACCAGGACATGACACCTGTGATAGATTTTTCTTCCAGGAATCTGACCAATCCCCTTTTAAAGGCATTAGGCCATGCTGTGCAGTGGACTAAGGAGTTCCATGGACTAGTGAGCAGATGAGCAGGAGGTCTGCCACAGCCACACTGCGTTCCTTGGGTGACAAACTGATTTTGCTCAGCTTCTCTCAACACCTTCTTGTCCTAGCTATATGCTAAACTAACATTGTCCTCAATGGGAATTCAGATGCGGGGAAGCCACAGAAGGAGCATTGAGCATTGACCACGTCCTGTAAATAAACACCTTGGGCCTCATCCAGCAGGGCTCTTCAATTCTCCAAAGAAAGTCAGTCTGAAAGCCCTCAGATAACGAGACAGTTATCAGTTATCAGTTTCCACAATTCCAAAGCTGTCTGATTTTGCCAAGTTCTGACTCACAGCGCAATCCTACCCATTGCGTAGCACTGATGTAACATCACTAGTGTCGATGCTACGTCACTAGCGCCAAGGTAGGGGCGCCGAGCAGCACCCCCACGTGAGCACTAGAGCTCTTAGGCTGAGGCTACAAGCTGAATTTGGCTGGGATGAGGGAGGTTCTGGGAGGTACGAGGGTGGGAAATGGGGGGTTCTGGGCAGAGGGTGAGTGGGCCGGCACGCCTGCACGGGGAGGAGGTTGGGCCAGAATGTGGCCTTTAGAGCCATTAGGCCACACCTAGGCCTTGTTGGGAGGCCGCACTGGAGGCTAAATCCGAGGAACAGACCCGAGGAAGCTCATGGGGCGGCCGGAGACTCCCCTGGGTCAAGGGGATGAATGTGCCCTTGCCCCAGGGAGGCCTCGCCAACCCGGCATACTTTAGGATTGCACTCTCAAAGTCGTTTCATTCATTTCATTTCAAAGTTGGACAGCGGTTCTCATTCCTCTGCCCTCCGCGTTCTCTGAGGAAGCACGTTTTGTGGTACTGGAAGCTGCATCCAGGTCACGTCAGTCAACCGAGGCCTTGTAGTGCATCAGAATGCCAAAATGTAAGGCATTTTGGGGTGTGACAACGCTTTGTAGCACCATGGGAAAGCACTCAAGTAAGTCTGTCACTTGAGAGAGGGTGATGGAGCCTGCCTATGGTAAAACTGCTTTAGTTTTAAGTCATTTCGCTTTACATTGCAGTTTCCAAGAAACTATTGACAACTTTAAGGGCACAATCCTAACAGTTAGGCCAGCAAAGTTTGGCCAGCACAAGGGACACCGGAAAGCGCGTTTGGACCACTCTCTGAGTCAGAGAGGCCAGCACACAGACGTGCGCCATCCTCCCCGACTCCAAGAGTGGTCCAAATGCGCTTTACGGTGTCCCTTGTGCCGGCCAAACTTTGCTGGCCTAATCCTCCAGGTTAGGATTGTGCTCTAAGTGAGGACTTGCTGTACACACTTTTCTGGGAGCCTAACCGAACACAATGGGACATACTTCTGAGTAGACATGCACAGGAGTGTGCTGAGAATCAAAATAAAGTGTAGCAAAATTCAAAGCAAGAGAAAACCATCAACATGTTCTCTTGCTCCTTCCCTCATTTTGATGGAATGCCACTTTTGAGAACTCCATAAAACTTGCAAAAATATTTCTCAGAAGGCAGGGGAGCTTGACGGCAGTTTCACCAGAGTTCAGGCTGTTTTCATTGGCACGAGCCACTCTCATGCCATTTCAGAGCAAGACAGTTTTGTCATCAGCGTTCCGGTTCCTCCTGCTTTAGATACCACCACTGCTCCTGCCTCCCCAATGGCTTTCTCAGATCTGCACCCACAATTTCACGGGTGCAGGTCTAAGACAGCCACGCGGCCCGAATTGGGGCTGCATGGCCTGGGGACGAGGCCTTTAATGCGGCCTAATGGCTGCATTCCACACCTGCCCCCCTCACTGGGCCAGCATGCCTGCCAGCCTGCTCACCCCCTGCCCAGAACTGCCCTCCCACCTTCCCGGAACCGCCCCTGTGCTAGCCACGTTCGGCTGGTGCAAAGCCGGCTCTCTGCCCACACTTCCAAGCCGGTGCTACAGCTAGTGCTGGCCTGGGACCCAAAGTGGTAATGTAGGGGTGCTGCTTGGCGCCCCTGTGCTGGTGCTACTGACCAGTGGCATCACTAGAATTTGCACCACCCAGTGCGGGAGGTCAGCGTGTCACCCCCCCCCCCCATGATGAATCTCCTCCTCCCAAACTATATAGAATAAATTACAATACCATAATGCACAACCGAAATGCAGTGTTATCACTAGGGTTGGTGTTATTCCCATCTACTTTGTTTATTTATTTAATAATAATAATTATAATTACTTATCTATTTAATAAATAAATAGTACAGGTCACCCAACAAATTGGTAACCAACAAAAAACCAATTTGATGACACTCACACAATTAAATAAGAGTTCTAATATTAGCTCTGATACATGGAAATGAAAACTGACTCAAACTAATGATTTTTTAAAAATCACAATTTTTACATTAAAAAGTTGTATTTTCAGTTTTTAGTTTTTTGGCCAAAGCTTTTGATAGAATAACAATATGACACTCTGATTTTTTTCATTGAATTCCTAGTGAAATTTCACATCCAACAGTATATATCACAACGGTGTTATTCTGTAAAACCGCGATTAAAAAAAAAAACTTTTTACATTAAAAGTTTTAATTTTAGGTTTTAATTTTTTGGCCATAACTTTTGATAGAATTACGATATTTCACTCTGGCTTTTTCCATTGAATTCCAGGTGAAATTCCACATTCAATGGTATATAGCATGATGGTATCTTTTAAAACCACGATTTTAGCAATTTTGGTCCCTGGTGGTGTCAACCCCCACGTGCGCATCACCTGGTGTGGCCTGCCCCTGCCCCCTAGTGACTCCACTGCTACTGACATTGCGTTGATACAACAGGGATTGCACCCTGGATGGTTTTCCAATGTTTTGCCCCAACTTTGTGAGACTTTTTCAAAGAAGTGATCTAACTACCCTACACACACACCCTCAGAACCTAACAACCCGTTCTATTGCCTCTATCGTCATCAATGCTCAAGATGACAGCAATTAACCAAGCCAAAAGCCATTAAAAGCCCCAGGCGTAGGACTCTGGCCATGCCGCTAGCAAAGCTGCCTCCCTTGAAAAAACCTCACAAAGTTGGGGGTGACAACTCTGTTATCTTTTTATGCCAACTCTGGTTTTGGGGGGGGGTCAGTCACTGGTTTTTGGCACTGCCAGGGCTATTCACAGCAGTGCATTAAGATGCTGGGATGCAGGGCCAGCTCTAGGAGGGGCGGGGTCCAATGAGGGGCATTCCCACAAGGCCCCCACCTTCCCCACTGGGCGCCTTACTCACCAAGAAGAACGCTTGTGCAAAGTGCAGCACCTGGAACTAGTTGGTGGTGACATGGTGACGTCATCACCAACTGCTTCCAGGAGGCCCATTTGGGCTATTCAGAGGCAGGGGCAGGTGGGAGGGCCCAAAGCAAAGCTGCTGTGCTCATCCCCACAACCTACAGCCCATAGAGAGCGTGGCTGCTGCAGCGGGTGATATGCTTGCTGCACTGGTGCGGGGGACACCAAAATGTTGGGCCCAACGTGACAACATTGGTTACACTGGCTTCTGGGAGGGACCCATCATTCTCACACCTCCTGGGAAACATAGCGGCAGAGTTAGGGGCCATTTCAGAACCCTTTCAGAGCTGAAAACAGTCTAGAACGGATCTAGATTTTGTGCACACATGCATGAGTGTACTCCTAATCTGTGATTTTCAGCCACTGTGCCATGAAATGTCCACAGCTGTACCCCATGAGTTTGGAGCACAGCGGTTGAAAATTGCTGAAAAACGTCCGGGTTCTACAGCTCTGTTTCTGGATAAATTGTCTATAGTAACAAATTGCCTGTCCCTCCTTCTATGCCAGACAATTCATTGCTACAAACAGTTGCCCTAGAAACAGAGCTGCAGAACCACTGATGTCATTCAGGGGGAACGGACCAGAACGGGCATTCCGGATCCTAACGGGCTCCGTGGCTGCTTCCGGGTGTTTTTTTTTTGTTTGTTTTTCAACATTTGAATTTGAACTCAAAAGTGAGTTCCTGTTCCTAAATCATTTGAATGACACCACTGTGCAGAACCCAGAAGAGTCTCCTGGAAGTCACATCACAAGAGGTAGGCAAAGACCACAGAGAAAGACCACAGAGCTCAGTGTGCTGTGAGAAGAACCATGTTCAAAACCGCTTTCTTAACACTCTGGAGTGCTTTGGAGGAGTCTGGAGCGCCCCCTTTTATGGGAGGAGTCCTAGCTCAGACACTGTGTCCATGAGTTGCTTTCAGAAAGGCCCAGATTTATTTCCTTCCATTTTAAAGGATGGGGCGCTAGTGACAGGAAAGGCCTCTGCCTGAGACTCCAAGGTGATGCTGCTGGGCCTGTGATCTGAACCCAAAAGAAAACCTTTGCAATAATTTCTAATGGGAAGGGCCCATAAGTCCATAGCCGAGCAGGAAGTCCTTGGTGCAATCTCTGGCATGTCCTGCTATGAGATCCTAGCCCTACCTACCTGCAACACAGCCAAGAATAGAACCCAGGACTTTTTTTTTTTACCTGCCCAGCAGGTGCTGTATCACTGAACCTGAACCAGGGGGCCTCCACTGAGACTGAATTGATACAGACAAAAGAAAATATGTGTTGACCATTAATCTGTGGAACTCCTTGCCGCAGGATGTGGCGGTGGTGTCTGGCCTAGATCCCTTTAAAAAGGGATTGGATGGATTTGTGGAGGAAACATCCATCACAGGTTACAAGCCATTATGGGTTTGTGCAACTTCCTAGGTTTAGAAGTAGGCTGTCTCAGAATGCCAGGTGCAAGGGAGTGACAACATGATGCAGGCATCTTGTTGTCTTGTGTGCTCCCTGAGGTATCTGGTTGGCCACTGCAAGATACAGGAAGCTGGACTAGATGAGCCTTGGCCTGATCCAGAGGTCTTCATTATCTTTATCAGTCCTCAAAGATACTGCACAACCTACTTCCCTTTACAATCAAAACGAGCGGCCTAGAAACAGAACCTTCATCGCAGTTACTCCAGGATTCTGCAGTCCCCAAAGCGAGCCCCAAAGCGAGTTCTTGCAGCGAGCCAGCCTCTGAGTCCTTATGGGTTTTGCCTCCCCCCCCTTTAATACAGGGAACCTGATTGAGCAAAGCCACCCGATTAGCTGATGTGGCCCTGGGAAGTCAAGCATCAAAGAGGGGAGCAGCATTAACCTTCTGCCACGGTGTGGAAGGGGCCATAAAGAACTGTCAGAAAAGCACACTCGGGGGGGGCAGGCAAGCTTCATCATTTGTTCTGGCCAAGCCTCTCCTTTCTTATCTGTTTCCCGAGGACATACCTGCGAGAAACTACATGCCTGCAGCCAGAAATGATGAGAGAGGTTCCTTCAGGAAAAGTGGCTATAGTGGGCTCTACTTATCCACAGCTCAGCATCTGTGGATTTGAATACTCGTGGATGCGGAGCCTGTGGCTGGAGGACCTCCTGGACGTGACCAGAAGTGCCTTTTCAGTCATGCCCGTAGGGATTTCACCCTACAGAACTAGGAGCCAAGACGCTTCTGCTTCTGGGGGGAGGGAGTGCCCATGCAATAGGTCTGTGCCCAGAGCGAGCCTCCCGTCCCCACCACTTCCTTTCCCACAAACCTTTCCAGAGCAAAGACAGCGTGCAGTTACTTACCCAGAAAAAAACAGTCTCGTAACAGCATAAAATATGTCAGGATTCACATATTCTAGAAAACAAATCATGGATAATAACTATTTGGTATAAGCAGAAATTGACTTCTTGGCAGAGGTTCTAATAGAGGCGTAACTAGGGTGGAGCCTGAGGGGACTTGCCCTGAGCACTATGCCAAGGGGGTGCACGGCTGCCCCTCAGGTTCTGCCCTAGTTTCGGAGGAAGAGCTGGCAGATTCATGTCCCTTCTGTGAAAAGCTCCCCTTCAAGGAACAGGGTGTGAGACCGTGACAGTGAGCTCTCCCTCCTCCGGGAAGAACCTGGAAGTTATGTCGCTAGTGCTGGGGCAGTGCTGCCTTATGCCTCTGGATTGTGAATTGCTGCTGTTGAGGGCCCTGGGGCAGGATCCTGCACTGGCATCCATGTGCCCTTGATGTGCCATTAGGTGGTACCACTGTTGGTGGTACTGAGGCAGTAAAGGTCAGTCTGAACACATGGGCTCTCTGATGGGTAGAGGTCCTCAGGCAGGTCCTCAGGAGGTACCCACCCTGGCTTACCCCCAATGCCACCTGATGCACATCACCCATTGCCTTTGAAACATATGAAACAAGGAAGTTCCAAGTTTAGCTCAGTGATTTCCACCCTCTGCACCGTGGCACACTGGTGTGCCAAGAATGGTCCATAGGTGCAGCCAGAGTGTTGTAAACTACCATGAACACCAGGTTTTATTATCTGGGGAAAGGCGGCACAGTCCACCTCATTAGTTTAATGGTCATTATTGAATCATTATCATAATGATTCAATAATGACCATTAAACTGATAATGACCTCGGTTTAATGTCGAATCATTATCAGGTTTGTCGAATCATTATCAGGTTTGTGATCTGAAGATTTGGCTCAATACAAACCATGAGCCTGCACTAGAGGATGGGACCAGAAGTCATGTCCGGGAAGTCTTCTGAGACAGGGAGAGGCCGCACGTGACCTGCCCAATCCTCAGGAAGCCATCTGGATCCTTCTGAGAGGCACTTCCGCCATTTCTGGCCAGGCCGCTCTGCAGATTTAATTATCTGCCGATACCAGGATTTGCAGGAGGTCTGGGAGCAGATCCCGCACGGATTCTAAGGGCTCACTGTATATACATTTGTTAATAAATAAAATGCTGTTTTTCCAACCTCCAACCTTCTCTGTCCTTGCAGTGCTTTGCAAGGACAGAGGACACTCCAACTAACTGCAAGGACACTCCAACTAACTGATACCTATGTGTGTATAGGATTGCAGCCAAAGTATTACTAGTCTTTGGCTGCAATCCTATACACATGTACCAAGGAGCAAGTCCCATTTAACTCAATGGGGCTTACTTCCAAATAGGATTGTGGTGTGAGTGGCTCCAAAGCGGAGTGGGAAAAAAGCGGATTTTACCGTGCATTTTCTTCATCATGGCCATCATGTCTTTCAGAGACTTTGCCAGTCCCTGCAGCGCTTCTTCCAGGAGCCTGTTATTGGGCTGAAGGATGCTGCTGACAGCCTGGGCCACTGCCTGCAGAAGAGAGAAAACCGAGCGCGCAGACTCACTTTCCAGGCGCACAAACCAAAAATATCTCTCTCTAGCTCAGGGAGAAGAATAGGCTCAAACCTCTATCCAGAATATCACTGAGATAGAGAATAGGCTCAAACACGCTCAGTCTCAAAAGGAGCTTTTCCCTCCCTAAAAAAGTGGCTGACACAGCCAGAGGTGTACACCAATGCTCAGGGCTGTGACGTCATCACAGCGCTCCTGGGTGAGGGAGGGCTTGCTGCTACAGCTTTCATTTACATTCCTTGTCCTGTGGATTCCTTCCCTTTGAAGGGGAAGGAATGGGGTGATGTTATAAAGCACTAGTGTGTAACTAAGGCAGAGCCTATGGGGCAGTCACGACCCACTCCCCTTGGTGTAGAACCTGGGGCACGTGCCCCTCAGGTTCTGCCTTAGCCACACCTCTGGACGCAGCATGTGTCCCAACAGAAACACAGGTTGAAACTAAATGGACAACTGAGTGATACTAATGCATATAAAAAAGGTAAAGGTTTCCCCACGACCCACGAATAGTCTAGTTGTGACCGTCTGTAGGGGGTGGTGCTCATCTCCGTTTCAAAGCCTGTAGAGCCAGTGTTTTGTCCAAGGACAAGCTTCCGTGGTCATGTGGCCGGCATAACTATATGCTGTAGTGAACGGAACGCCATTCCCTTCCCACCGAAGTGGTCCCTATTGATCTACTCGCGCTTTTAGGTGCTTTCGAACTGCTAGGTTGGCAGGAGCTGGGACAAGCCACGGGAGCTCACTCCGTCACTCAGTCTTGAACTCCCAACCTCCCGGTCGGAAAGCCCAGCAGCAGCGGTTTAACCCGCTGTGCCACCACATCCCATATACATTAGTATACATTAGTATATTAGTACATATCCCCCTGTAAAAAAAGAGAAGTGAGGAGCAAGCATTTAGCCATTCTTCCTGTTCCTCTCCCTCTCCCAGCTCTTTATTGCTAGAAAAGAGGTGATTACTGTGCTGGATTCAAACTTAGTGAGTCCCTAAGTCATATAAAGCTTGGAGGCCCCACTTTTTAAAATTGCAAACATTTGCTGCACAAGCCTTTTTTAAAAGGTCTACATTTATATATGTTTTCACATTTTTAAAGTAGCCCTTCCTCTGAGGAGTTCAAAGTGGTGTACATAATTTCTCGCCTCTTTTGTCTTCGCAACAACCCTATGAGGTAGACAAGGCTGAGAGATAGTGCCTGAACTAAGGTCACCCAGGAAGCATCATGGCTGAGCAGGGATTTTAGAGCACAATCTTAAACTGGAGTTGAGCCGGCATAAAATAAGACAGCAAAATTTGGCCTGCACAAGGGCCAAGCATAAAGCGTGTTTAGACTACTCTCAGAGTCAGGAAGGATGGTGCATGTCTGTGTGCCTCTCTGACTCAGAGTGTGGTCCAAACATACTTTACAGTGTCCCTTGTGCTGGCCAAACTTTGCTGGCTTAGTTTATGTCAGCCTAACTCAGTTTAGGATTGCGCCCTGAATCTGGATCTTCCAGGTCTGTCCAATTCCCAAACTACTATACCATCCTGCACACAACACAATGTATTCAGCACATGCATCATTTTAAAAGACACCACTACCCCCCAAAAAATTTTGAATCTTTTTTGAGGCCCCCACAGATTGTGAGAACCTAAGCTGTAACTTACTTAGCCTATGCCTAAATCTGGTGCAGCTTCATCCTGCCCCCTAAGCCAGTTTAATGTAGAATCATCCTGTTCATCAAAGCAAAAGAGCAAGGTGTTAATTCTCAGGGCTAAACAAATCAGTTTGCACGTGCACCATATGCTCAGCTTGAATGGAACATGCAACCAACAAAGAAATAGACATTTGATTCCTCACCTCATAATACTAAAACTGGAATCAGCGCATGACATTATTTGGAGCAAATTCAGGACCAGCATCATGTTTTTGTTTTTTATACATTGTCCAGGAAAAAGGGTTTGAGGGCCCAAACCCTCCTTGCCCCAAAGGGAACCAAAACAAAGGATACCAAATTAGGAGCAGGTCTTACCTTGATCCCAGGGGCAGCAGCCTTCTCGACCAGGAAGGTGACCAGAATGAAGGCTCTGGTGCTCTCGCCTCCAGGTGAGCAAACGATGGGCTCCAGGTTCCTACAGAGAAAGTAAGGCTGAGAGCACAGAAATGTGCTGACTTGCCCAGCTAACTCTCCCCCCATGCATGTTTTAGAGGTTGGGCAGTACAGTGGCATCTGCGGGGATCTGTTCCAGATGCTGCAATAACTTACGGGGGGGGGCTGGCCTTCTGCAGGTTGACTGTGGCCTCTCAGCCTCCTCAGAAGCCTCTTGGACGCAACTGGAAGTAGCTTCCTGTTCCCACTGGCAACTTCCAGTCGCCTCCGGAAGGTGTTCCGCAGGGCAGGGAGGCTGTGCGGGGCCTCCCCACATCTCAAAACATTTCTGTACACGACCGGAAGTGACTGAGACACTCCCGCCATGGGCCTGGTCTCCGGGGGTGCTCAGATCTGTGGATACTGAGCCCATCAGGGAGGACTAACTGCAGATCTCTTTCCGAGGCAGGCCCCATTCCATTCCAGACGCAAAGTCAAGGCAGCTACACCAAAAGGAGGGTGGCAGGTAACTGTCTCCTCCAGGTTAGGTGCCCACAAAGTAGGGTTGGACAGGAGATTGGCAGGACCTGCTGCAATTGACTCCATATGGGTAATGAATAATAATACTTGTTATACCGCCTTTACACCGCCTTTCTTAGGTCACCAGATTTCTCTAATGACTATAACTCAAGGCGGTTTACATGGGCAGACTTTATTCAGAAACCCGAAGGTTTTTACAATTTTTACAGAAACGTTCTATCTTGCAAGAACTGCACACATACAGATGGATCTTTCTGGATTTAGTCCTTCTTTCTGGCCACCCATTTGTCTTCTTGCTGGCTGATAAGCAAACCAACATGGCCCTTCACATTCTTCCAAACTGGTGTCAGGTGTGCTTATTGTGGACAAATACAGTCACTGCTCCAGTTAAGGGCTGGGGAGGAAGAGGCTGCTTTTGTTTTAGAGCAGTGGTTCCCAAACTGTGGGTCGCTCGGGACCCAATTTCAGATGGCTTGTGAAGCACCTAGAGCAGCAACATTGAAAATGGGATACCGGAAAGGCGGAGGGCTGTGTGATAGTTTTGCTTATGTCAAGGTTGTAAACAGGCTTTTTTTCTTTTTCTTTCTGATTCACTTTGCTACTGGAAAATGGCTGAGAAATAACCCAAATTATTGCTGCATTCTCAGGAAAGCAGCAGGCTCTTGTGTCACAATGATGGCACTTATAGAATTATAGAATTGGAAGGTACCTACAAGGTCATCTAGTCCAACCCCCTGCCTGTAGCAGGAAATCCTCCTAGAGCATCTCCAGCAGGTGCCTGTCAAGCCTTTGCCTGAAGGTCTCCAGTGAGGGAGAAGCCTGACTTCTGGCTCCAGTGAGGTCTCCAGTGAGGGAGAAGCATCACTTCTCTTCAGCCCTCATAATTCTTCATAAGGCCTTATAATAATTCTTCTGATTTTCAGCCCAAAACCTCCAGAAGACCTCCAGGAGGAGGCAGTGGTCACCGGGGGGGGGCAACACCTCCACATGGGGGGCACACCCCTGAAGGTGTGCCCCAGATACCACCACCCCCAGTAACACCACTGCTCTCCAGAGCATGGCTGGCCCAAGAACCGCCCAGCACTTGGGGGAGTGAGGGCCCACCTCCCTCTTACCCGGCAGCACAACACTCAGTTGCTTCTTCTGGATTCAACAGGAAGTATACAAAAGAGGAAGTGCAGAGGACAGGAAAATAGCAAGCTAAAGTACTGGAAATTCTTCTCTCCCTTTCTCTTCACTTCTCCTTCTGCTTCTTTCCCCTCTTCTTTTTTTTCCATCACAGGAGGAGCAGCAGTAGATGCAGAATAGTGGAGGCAGGCACACCCATCTGCCCACCACCTGTGACAATGGCCTCAGTTGGCCTCACAAATGAGCCGAACCCGATCCCAAACAGAATAAAACCGGAAAGAATAAAAACACAGAAGGATCCTGATATAAACCACTGTCCTACACCAGTGATGGTGAACCTTTTGGGCTTGGTGTGTCAAAACTTTGGAAAATGCTTAGCTTGACTCTGTTGGCGTGTCAACCCCCACTTGCAACAAAAGAGAAACTATCCTTTATATTCATTTATTTAAACAAAAATACAGCCCAATCATTTGTGGTACTATGCATAAAGAAATATCAAATAATTACAAAAATGAATAATGAGTAGAAAAAACTCAATTTCTTTCAGGTATTGGTGAATACTGGTGTGGTCACCACACGTGTCATAGGTTCGCCATCACTGTCCTACACCTTCCTCCTGAAAACTGCAGCTGTGTAACCTTCAGCACAGGGACGTGGTGGCGCAGCGGGTTAAACCGCTGCTGTTGGGCTCTCCGACCGGAAGGTTGGGAGTTCAAGACTGCGCAATGGAGTGAGCTCCCGTTGCCTGTCCCAGCTCCTGCCAAACTAGCAGTTCGAAAGCACCTAAATGCAAGTAGATAAATAGGGACCACTTTGGTGGGAAGGGAACGGTGTTCTGTGCGCTACGGCGTAGAGTCATGCCGGCCACATGACCACAGAAGCTTGTCCTTGGACAAAACGCCGGCTCTACAGGCTTTGAAACGGAGATGAGCACCGCCCCCTGCAGTTGGTCACAACTAGATCATTCGGTCGTGGGGAAACCTTTACCTTTTTAACCTTCAACAGCCCAGAAAAGTGACCTGGGAGTGCCAAACCAAGAACAGGGCTGGAAAAACAAACAACATCTCCCATACTTACTCCATGTCCAGAGGTCTTTGAGAGATCACGTTATCGGCAGCAAAGGGAGAAAGAAAGGAAACAGAGAGGTCAAGTCAGGCAAGGAGTCAAAGTTCAGTCCATCAGACATCCCCGTCTCCCTCAAGCCCCCTCGCTTGTTTGCATGGCGGCCATTCAGCAAAAACAGCTAAGGCTTCAACTTTTACCATGTGTCCACATTGCAGATGTTTCCCATTGGCACAATCATTATAGAAACTTTCCTTGAATCAGTGTCTCTTATGGTGGCAGTCTTCAGCATGCTTAAATGTTAAGCCCTATGGCATTTTGGATGAGAACATAAGAAGAGCCCTGCTGGATAAGGCTAAAGGTCCAGCTAAAGGCTCACCAGATGTCTCAGGGAGCACACAAGACAACAAGATGCCTGCATCTTATTGCCACCCTACCCCCTTGCACCTGACATTCTGAGGTAGCCTACTTCTCATGGCTTGTAAATTGTGACATTTCATATCACATGATATGGCATGACATTTCATCCATTAATCTGTCCAATCCCCTTTGAAAAGCATCTAAAAGAACTTTTTGAAAGATAACGCCACATCCTGTGGCAAGGAGTTCCACAGACTAACAGGACCCAAAACCTGTTATTCAAAAGGCCACTTCCCAATTTAAAAGAGAATGGTAAGAATTGGGCAGCACAATCCTAAGCTGCACTATATCCAGCGCAGCTTGGGAGGCCTGAGGAGCTTTCCTGGTGCAAGGGCACATTTGTTCCCTTACACCAGGGGAAGCTCCAGTCTCCCCAATGGCTTTCTCGGATCTGCACCTGCGAAATCATGAGTGCAGGTCCGAGGAAAACATGTGGCCCAAATTTGGGCTGTGTGACCAGGGGATGAGGCCTTGGATGCGGCCCAGGCCGGCATGCCCAACCCACCCTGTTCATCCCTGCCCAGTAACACCTCCTCCCTGCCCTCCCTCCTCCCAGAACCTCTGCTGCGCCAGCCAAGTTCAGCTCCCCACTGGCACTCTTGGGCCGATGCTACTCATAGTGTCGGGCTGAGCTCTGTGGTGCCAGTTGGTGCCCCCATGTCGGCACTGATGACGTAGTGCTAGCACAACCATGTTGTGTCGGCTCTATGCCATCTCTTGGATTGTGCCCTGAATCTTGTTACAAGAATCATTGCACTGTATTTAAATAGGAGGGAGCAGGGAACCCAAAGAACCCAGCCCCCGCCCCAAGCAAGAAAGATGGAGAGCTGTTCTCAATTGGGTTGGCCAAACCAGTTGCAGATGGACAAGCTCGTTCAGGCCGGACAATCCTTTGTGTGCCACCTGCTGCCTGCATGCAGACATCACGCTCCTCTTACATTTACCCAGAAGGGTCCTTTTTCTTCCAGTTGACTAAAACAAAATCCATATGCACCAGGATGGGAGGCAGCCCGAGAGCCCGCGAGAGCTCTTCAAATGGGACAGCGATGTTTTGCGGCAAGACCTGCAACACACAAGGCCAGACCAGTTGAAGACCAACCTGCACAAATTGTCATTGAGTTGAGCAGGGGGCAGGTGTAACTACACGCAGTTCTCGTTATCCACTAGGGTTAGGTTCCTGGAAAATCTAGTGGATACTGAATTAGTGGATGCTGAATGATTGGGTCTATAAGAAAAATGGGGTTAGGTTCCAAGGGTCCCTCTTCATCATACACTCTATGAACTTTGTAAGTCTGAATCTTAACTTGAAGTCTATGGGGCTGGATGATAGCGAGGGCAATATGGTGTGATGGCAATGACAGTTGCTCCATGCTGCCTGTTCCTCGATTTGTTGAAGGTTCCCAACAATGAGGCCAATGGCACCAGCACTGATCCACCAACCGGCATCCTTGCATTGCCGCTGGTTCTGTTGGGCTGACGCTAGTAGCAGCAGTGGTTCTGGGTGGGGGGAGGAAAGGAGGGAGGGAACTGGGAGGCAGTCGCGGATCTAGGGGGGCAACGGGGGCACAAGCCCTGGGCGCCATCTTGGGTGAGGGCGCCGTAACCATGGCGCACCCCGCCCCCAAAATGGCGCCCACGGCCCGCCCAGGCCCTGCGTCGCATTCTCCTCGCTCTGGCTGGCCTTAAAGAGCCGGCGAGAGCTAACAGAATGCACCGCCACCTGGCGCCCCCTCCCGCCTCTCAAGGTGGGGGGGCAGGGCGCTGGGCGCCACCGCGATCTGTTCGCTCCTGCCGGCCCTTTAAAGCTGGCGAGAGCGAACAGAACGCGGCGCCCCGGCCACGTTCTGTTGGCTCCTGCTGGCCTTAAAGGGCCAGCAGGAGCGAACAGAACACGCTTCTTAGAGGGGGCACGACATCATGACGTCACGACATCGTGACGTCATGACGTCGCGCCCCTGGGGCGCATTTTCATTGGGTGCCATGGGTGCCATTTCTAGCAGATCCACCCCTGCTGGGAGGCGGTGGGCATGCCAGTAGGTGTGCCGGCCCGGGGAGCGGGATCCATTAGGCTGCATCCAAGCCTCCGTTCCCAGGCCACTCGGCTTGCTAAACAGGCGCAGATCCAAGCAAGCCCATTGGGGCGGCTGGCACCTACCCTGGGGCAAGGGCATGAACATGGACATGCCCCTGAGAGGTTCCAGAGGCCTCTTAACTTGTCATTATAACTGGCCATAACTTAACTGGCCATAACTTGCCGTTCCAGCGCAAGTCAGGATTGCCTCCCAAGTCACTTGAGTCCCAGCTGCTGCCCAGCTGCTGCACATACAGAGCAAAAAACATTATTGTCAGCAAGAGTGCTGGGCCTGACACAGCTCAGGAGGTGTGGTGATGCTTGAGCTTGTGCTTGAGCCTCACACCCTCCTTGCCCCCCTCCCAAGCCTAGTGACACCACTGCTCTGGAGATGAATTCTTGAGGACTCCTAGGCCCATCCACAAGACGAGAGATCTTAGGGCCTATCAGCGGCTGTCCTGCCATTAGTCCAGGGGTGGGCAAAGGCCCCCGGGGCAGCAGGACTGCGTGCAGCATCCCTGGCCCTCCGGAGGCCACCTGAAACCTCCAGAGGCCGTTAAAGAGTATTTCTGGTTTTCCGATTAAAACTGGAAGTCTTGTTCCAAAGGCTTTCAGAAGGGCAGGGACGCTGTGCGAGGCACCAGAGCATAGTAAGTGAGTGAGGGGGCTGGCCAGTGGGGGGCCGCAGTCTGCTCCCGGGCCCCTGGCTAAACCTTCCTGTTTCTCGCCTTTCCGCATAGAAACCTGGGTCTGAAACTAGCCAGTAGGAGCCCTCCCTCCTCCCATTGGTCTAACCCAGTGGTTTCCAAACTGAGGATCAGGACCTGAATTTTGGTGGTTATTCAAAGGGTGATGGAAAAATCAGAATACGAATACCTTCAACTTCAATTGAAAAATCAGATTCTGTAGCTGCTAATTACCTTGGAAAGGTAATTTGCAAGGTATGCTTTGCAAACTGCTGAGCTCCTGCAGTTTGCAAGCCTGTGTAAATATTGGGAGATAAATGTCTGAGTGTCTTTTTTCTGAATATTATTACTTATAAATAAATAAGTCCTTTCTAGAGCCTCTTCTAGATCCACATAGGTCTGGTAAACCTAGGTGAGTCCCGACAGAGTGTTTTAAAAAAGTGGTCCTGTGGTGCTAAAAGGTTTGGAACGGCTGGTCTAACCCTAGAACCTGCACTCAAGCAGCTGCTGACGGAACCTTGGGGCCTCCTCTTTGCACTCCAAGGGTGACTCTGCTGCCGCCCAGACTGTCCATCGCCCGTTGCCCATTACCTTGACGGTCCCCGTTTCCCCTTCTTGCCAGATGTAGCCCATTGTGATGAAGCTGAGGACCATGTGAGCCAAAGATAGTTCCCGGTGGCCTCTGAGGTGCTGGGTGCTTAGCAGAGGCAGCTGTCAAGACAAACAGGAATTCAAGAAAGGCACGGCTGCGTCTCCTAGGCAAGGGGGCACAGCTTCCCTGAAATGGGCATGCCGGATTTTTGTGTTTTTTGTGGCTAAAACTGCAGCCCTTTGAAATGCGGGGACCCACATTTAACATCCATAAACTGAACATCCTTCCTTGGAGCCTAGAATCTGATTGGTGTTTTCTCTGCTTTGGCACTAGTGCCCTCTAGAGAAGCTTTCTTGGCACTGCAGAGACTGCAGTGTTTGAATTAAATGGGCACATCCATTTTTAAAGGAGCCCTGAGGGGAGCAGGTGGACGGCACCCCTGCCAGTCTGCTGCCTGATGCAACCACTTCAACTCATGAATGGGCTGGCTCTAGTGTGGGCTCTTACATGGGCACGCAGCCTTGGAATGTGCCCCACCAGGCCCCATCTGTAGAGCAACCCCTGCCATGTCTGGGCTATGAGGCCCCTTTCATCCACCTGCTCACTTCACCCTCCTCCCACTCCCTGGGCTGGAAAGGGAAGAGGGAGACAAAAGAGCAGGGTGAAGACCATGAGGGGGGCCAGCAGTTGGCAAGTGTTTTAAGGGATCGCAGCTCAGGGCTACAGCACCTGCTAAGCAAACTTCCTAAGGCCCCCAGGTCTAGCCTAGATCCAGCTCCATGGACCAATGAGTCCGACTCGATATAACACCACTTCCAGTGTTACTTCTAAAGTCCATCCCTGGTTCCACACTCAGCACTCCTGTACCTTGTCCACACGAGAGCGAAGTTGGTGGTTCTCAATCAGGTACGACAGTTGGCTGACAATCTCCGTCCACGAACCATAGAAAGGAGGAAGCTCTTTCTAAGGTGGAGGAAGGAAACCATGACCATCAGAAGATGAGAAGAGGCATACATCCCTTCCATGACGCACCCCAATCTCCCCCAGCCCAGTTTTTAGCTCCCCATCAGTTGCACTGCGATGGTGTCCAAATGATGCCTGAGATACGTCAGCATGGCTTTTTTCCACTGTTGCATCCAGTGGCATAGCTAAGAGGGGACTGGAGGGGTCATTGCCATGCTTGGGTACCATGCCTTGAAGGGAGTGTCAAGGGGGTGACTTTTGGAGGCCTTAGAAAGGCACTTCTGGTTTTCAGCTTTTCGTGTCACATTTCAAGGTTGAGGAAAGCCCTGGCAGCTGCTACCACTACCTACATGAAACTCCATGCTTCAGAACCATGTAACTCTAAATATAAATTGTGGGGGGGGGGGGGGCAGCAGTGTAGGTAGGGCATCTGGTATCCTAAGCTGTGACATTGGGCATCACCCCCAAAAGTGTCTGATCTGGAAGTAATGGCGGTGATGTGATGACATCACTGCCGATTACTCCAGGTTTTATGGCAAGCTCGGACAGGATGTAGGCTGCTCTGAGCAACCAAAGGCTGCTTTCGCTTTTTTCCCACTGGGGAAAAAACGCTTTAAAAGCTGTTGGCCTCTCAGAGAGACTCTCAATAGCTCCAAGTGCCTGAGAGGGTGTTGGTGCAGGAGAAGATATGGTGAGCCAGGTTTGGCTCCACCTCTGGAACCACCATTAGGGGTGCAGGTTGGCATCCCTTCAAAGCATGGTAACACGGGCAATGTCCCCCTTGCTCTCCTTAGCTATGCCCCTGGGGGAAAAGAGCAGGGATTATCTTTATACCCTGCTTGTGGGCTTCCTTGAGGCAATGCGGAGTAAAGCGGAACCACAACCTCTTGGGATTCGGACGCTACGGTTCTATTAATGCAGGCTAAAATTGCATTAGCCGTCTTTGCAGCCGCATCACACTGCTGACTCATGTTCATCTTGTGATCCACTGCAACTCCAAGATCCCTCTCACATGTTGTGCTGCCAAGCCAAGTTTCCCCCATTCTATACCTGTGTCTGGTTATTTTTGCCCAAGTGGAGGACCTTGCATTTCCCCCCGTGGAACTTCATCTTATTCTTTTCAGCCCAGTATTTCATCTTGTCAAGGTCTTCCTGAAGGCTTTTACTGTCTTTTACTGTCTTCTATAGTGTTTGCTACTCCTCCCAGTTTTGTGTCATCTGCAAATTTGATGAGGTCCCCTTGTATCCCTTCATCCAAGTCATTGATGAAGATGCTAAAGAGAACCGGGCCCAAGAGACCCTTGAAACGCCAAGAGACGCCACTTGAAACTGTCTTCCAGGTCAAAGCAAAGCCATTGACAATCACGCTTTGGGTACAGCTATCCAACCAGTTGCGGATCCACCTAACAATGATTTCATTCAGCCCATATTTTACCAACTTACGTGTGCAACTTAAGATGTCCTGTGCAACCTTGTTTCATTATTCTGTTGAGAAAAAAACCCAATTCTTGGCCAAGTCTTTGTGGGGTTTGTGCACTCGCTCCATGTGTGCCTGGGTATTCTGTAGCCCAGAAAACTTACATTTCTCTCAGTATTTAATATTATTGGGTCTTTCTTTAGAAATCTTTGTGGCCAGAAATTTGTTCTCTCTCTCTCTGGTAAAATTGGTGTTGTTGTTTATTATGATAATGTTATTAATATTAATATTCTATATTCTACATTAATATTAATAATATGAAGAGTATTTATATACCACTTTTCAACAGCAAGAAAGTAGTTCACAAAGTGGTTTTACTTAGCAAATAGGTCAAAACATGATCCTCAAAGGACTCACAGTCTAAGAAGAGGTACAGAAAAGGCCTCTGCTTAATGTCCAAGATGTTTTGCTTAAAGTTCCAGTTTCCAAGAACCTTTTGATAACTGAGGATTTGCTGTCCTGATTCAGAAGGCCCTGCGGTCTAATGCCTTTTGAGGACATTTCATGCAGCCAATACATTTGGGGGTGGCATTTCTCACATCCCTGCTAAATGGGCAAGAGGCATTTTGCCAAGTGGTGTTACTCTTATATTTAGCAGGGGGACAAATATTTATGTTTGTCCCTCTTCACCTCTGCGCAGTCTTTTCTAGTGGCTGCTGCTAGTGGTGGTCTGTGTTTTTAGATTGTGAGCCCTTTGGGACAGGGAACCATTTAACTTTATGGTTACTATTTGCCTGTAAACCGCTTTGTGAACTTTGTGTTGAATATATAAATATGATTGATTGATCCCTGTGCAAGGCCCCAAACATCCTTTGGGGCAAAATGCCATCCTTCATGTCCTTACTTGAAAGTAAATCCCATTAAGCTCAATGGAGATCACTTCTCAGGTCATGCATAGGATTGCCCTATAAGAGTTGTGCATTTCCTGGCTTGCATTTCTTTGCAAGACTTTTTTTTCATACTCACTGAGGAACAGATATTGGGACACTGAAATTCCCCTCCTTGGGCTTTCTTCTTCAAAGCCTCTCGAATCAGGTGAACATTCACACCAAAGAGCTCCACTCCAATGCAGCCTGTTCATAACAAGCCCACTAAGCCCCCAAATGCAGTTCAACATCAACTGCAAATCTCCCCCCCCCCACTGACTCCTTCCCCCTTCTTCCACAATTGGCTTGTCCAGCCTGATCTCTTACCAGAGGATTTGGGAGGAGGAAGCCGAAATCATCCGAAATATGGAATCTTCTCAAAGTGAACGGTGGCCCTTCTTCAGACAGCTTATTTGTCTCCATCATTCTCAGAGTGCAGCCAAACTTGGGGGATCCCTTTGGAAGCCAAACACATTGGGGAGAAGGGAACTGTTGGACCCTTTTCACTGGGGACAGGACCCACTGCAAATGACAGTCACGATGTGCTAACCCAGCAAAGCATTTCCTACAAAACCTTTGGCCTGGGGGTGACAGCCTCGCCGACCAATGATCACACTGCAGTTGAGCAAATACCAGCAAAGGTTGCTGATAAGGCCATTAGGAGATCCGAGGTGGCAGTGATAAGACTGACCACAAGTGGCCCTTTTGGGAACTGGTCAACGGGGGAGAGGATTGTTTCACTGGTTCTGTTGGAAAAAACCACACAGATTTCCAACCACATCTAAGCAGCTGCAACAGAGGGCTGGCCGTAGGAGCTGTGGGCCCCACTTGGAAACACCTTTTGCAGGGGCCCAAGTTCAAAGCCAAGACCTGCAGAGGCTTAGAGATAGCAATGCACTTCATTATAGATTTTATATCTCTAAGGAAAGCCATGTAAAAAGCATGTGAGTGAATGGAACCAATGTATTGAAGCACATTTTATATAAGATTGCATACAGGTAAACCTACAAGTAATCAAACAAACTATGTTACAACAAAACAAAACATGAGTCAGGCAGGCAGTCAATTATTTTGTAGCTCGCTTGGGAAAAAGTAACCCCTCCCTTAGACCTCACTCAAAAAGCAAAGAAAATTCAGAATGTCTGTTGCAATGTGTTGTTGTGTATATTTGACAAGTCTAGAGTAGATTAGTAGATCAGTAGAGTTATGGGTTATGGAAGGTATGGGGTTGGGGGTTGGGCAGGCCTTTACAGGAGAAGGAGGGTCAATCGTAGACAGACTGTCCCTCTTTCTGGCCCTTCTCTCAACCCTCTGACCCTTGGCACCCTTGGCGACAGTCCCCTGAGTCTGAAACTACTGCTTCTGAATGCCAGGTCGGTGAATAATAAAACCTGCTTAATCCGGGATTTAATCCTGGAGGAGAGGGCCGACCACGGAGACCTGGCTGGGTGACCTGGGTGGGGTCAATCCTTCCCAGATTTGTCCGCCAGGTTTCCAGGTACTGCAGGAGCCACGACTACAGGGGTGGGGAGGCGGGGTTGCAATAGTCTACCGGGATACCATCCATCTCACCAGCTACCCTGTTCAGTGGTCCACCGGGTTTGAGTGCCTTCGTGCTGTGTTGGAGGGGCGAGACAGAACAGGGATTCTGTTGGTGTACTGCCCGCCTTGCTGCCCAACAGTCTCCCTGCCTGAGCTGACAGGGTGATCTCGAGCATGGTGTTAAGAGTCCCCTCGCCAATTAGTGCTGGAGGACTTTAATGTCCATGCTGAGGCCCCGGGAACAGCTGCAGCTCAGGATTTCATGGCCTCCATGGCAACCATGGGTCTGTCTCAAAGAATATCTGCCCCAACGCATGATCCGGGACATACGCTGGACACTGGTGTTTACTGCTGGGCAGGCTGATGATGATCTGGAGGTGGAGGAGATTAAGATCACTCCTTTGTCATGGACAGATCCAGTGGTGTCATTCAAATGATTTAGGAACAGGAACTCACTTTTGATTGGCACTTGTCAGGAACCCGGAACCAGCCACGGAGCCCATTAGGATCCGTTCTGGTCCGTTCCCCCTGAATGACATCACTGCCTTTAACCCTCTGAGTGCCGGCCAATCAAGAAGAAAAGCTCTTTGCAGAGGAATTGGGAGGGGGAAGGAGGGAGAGTGAAGTGGGCAGAGTCAGCCCTAATTTTAATTAGTGGAACTGAGTTCCCCCGCGTTCTCCCTGCATGACATCACTGGACAGATCACTTTCTGGTGGGATTTAGGCTTGTTGCAGCCTCTTGCCTCCACAGTGGCGGGGGATCGCATTGTATGATCTGCCCCCAGAGGCTGATGGATCCAAACGGATTCCTGAGGGCTCTGGGGGATTTTCCTGTTGCCAGAGCTCGATTTCTGGAATAGGGCCCTGGATGAGATCGCCCCCGAGCATCCTCTGCCCAGTCGCAGAGTAAGAGCGGCTCCTTGGTTTTCTGAGGAGCTGCGAACAATGAAGCGGCAGGGCGTCTAGAGCGACGCTGGCAAAAGATTTGTGCCGAATCTGACTGTCCATGGGCTAGAGCCCAGTTCAGATCTTCTTCTAGGGCGGTGGTGGCAGTTAAGAGGAGAGGAGGTGGTGGTGGCAGTTAAGAGGATGGTTCTCTGCCACCATCGTGTCTACAGAGAACCGTCCAGCTGAGCTTTTTTGTGTGGTCTGTTGTTGTTGTTGTTGTTCAGTCGCTAAGTCGTGTCTGACTCTTCGCGACCCCAGGCCTCCCTGTCCTCCACTAGCTTCCGGAGTTCGCCCAATTTCATGTTCATCGCTTCGGTGACACTATCTAACCATCTCATCCTCTGCCGCCCCCTTCTCCTTTTGCCTTCAATCTTTCCCAGCATGAGGGTCTTTTCTAAAGAGTCCTCTCTTCTCATGAGGTGGCCAAAGTATTGGAGCTTCAGCTTCAGGATTTGTCCTTCCAGGGAGCAATCAGGCTTGACTTCCTGGAGGATGGACCGATTGGACCTCTTTGCAGTCCAGGGGACTCTCAAGAGTCTTCTCCAGCACCATAATTCGAAAGCATCTATTCTTCGGCGCTCTGCCTTTCTTATGGTCCAGCTCTCACAGCCATACATAGCTACTGGGAAAACCATCGCTTTGACTAGGCGACCCTTTGTTGGCAGGGTGATGTCTCGGCTTTTTATTAAGTTGTCTAGGTTCGCCATAGCTTTCCTCCCAAGAAGTAAACGTCTTTTAATTTCATGGCTGCAGTCACCATCTGTGGTGATCTTGGAGCCCAGGAAGATAAAGTCTGTCACTGCTTCCATTTCTTCCCCTTCTATTTGCCAGGAAGTGATGGGAGTGGTGGCCATGATCTTAGTTTTTTTAATGTTGAGCTTCAAGCCAATTTTGGCACTTTCCTCTTTCACCCTCATCAGCAGGTTCTTTAAGTCTTCCTCACTTTCTGCCATTAGAGTGGTGTCGTCTGCATATCTGAGGTTGTATATCTGTGTGGTCTGTAGCCTACTCCATCTGCCCCCCCTACTGGAGAGGAGGAGCACACGGAGGCTCCCTGTGACGAGTTTGCAAAACATTTTGCAGAGAAGGTCGATCAGATTTGGCATGACTTGGACGCCGCTGTGGGCATATCTAGTGATGTCCCTGGGGAACCTGTCTGTCCTACCATTTGGGATTCTTTCCAGCTTGTAGAACCTGAGGATGTGGACAGGATTCTCTGGAGTGTGAGACCTGCTGCTTGCCCGCTCGACCCTTGCCCAGCATGGCTAATTAGAGCTGCCCGGGAAGGGCTGGCCGAGTGGACGGGGAGGGTGGTGAATTCATCTCTGAGGGAGGGGGTGCTCCCACCTGCTTTGAAGCAGGCAATTGTTCGCCCCCTCCTGAAGACCCCACTAATCTAAACAACATTTGGCCAGTCTCAAATATATCCCATTTCTGACCAAGGTGATTGCTCAATCACCTTGACCAGAAATGGGATATATTTGAGACTGGCCAAAAGTTGTTTAGATTAGTGGTGGTGGCGTCCCAGCTTCAGAGGGTGCTGGAGGAAGCGGATTATCTGGACCCATTCCAATCTGGCTTTGGAAAATTTGATGCTTGCTTCACTTAGCTTTCCCCCATCACCAATGAGAAATCTTTTTGATTTGCAGTTTGAATTGTGTGGTAAAACCTGTGTGTAAAGCCTAGCAGTAACTAAGCAGTCTCCCTGGAAGTTAAAACTTAACTCAGTTTTTGTTTTTTTAAGTTGCTTGCCTTTTTGGCCATGTGCAGAGTGCAAACCAAAAAGTGCAGTGGTATCATCCACTGTTTTTGGCTAAGCTTAACAGTACAGCTACTGTGGTTTTGTTTTATTTTCATATTCCTTTCTGGTTTTAGCTGCAACTTGGCCCACAAAAGGAAGAATTTATTTTGCTTCTTTGCTTGTTTAGTAGTTCTGTGTTGATTGTGAAGTGGGCACTTTAGGACAGCTGATGTTTCTTTAGGGTTGTGGCTTTTGATTTCCCCAGACAGCAATATTGATAAGCGATGTTAGGGGCAGGGCATAATATTAATTCTGTTTTTCTGTTTGAAACATGAGTGCTGATACAAGTTCAAGTGAAAATTGCCCTATCTGTAAAGACAGTTTGTCAGACGGAGAAGTAGTTCAAGTTCATGAGAAGGGTGCTGATGGAATAAATGCAGCAGTGTTCAGATTGGTGACAGCCTTGTCACAGCTGGCTGTAACGTCCACGCACGATGTCGGGTCCATTATATAGATAAAAAGAACATTCAGTCGAGCAAACATGTTTTTAGTCCAGTGGAAACGAAGAGAAGTGAATGTCTGTCTGCTGGGCCTTTTAAGAGTGACAGTGATTGCCTGTTCTGTGGGAGACATGTTACCCTTGGAGGTTCTGACTACAGCTACGTAAGGGCAGACACCTTTACCAGGACCATCATGAAGTGCTGTGAAAGTCGTTGAGATGACTGGTCATTGAAAGTAAAAGGGAGGATAGAGTTTTATGGTGGAGACCTTCATGCAGCTGACTGCATATATCATCATGTCTGTAGTGTCAATTTCCGCAATGGATATGACGTCAATATCGAGATGATTCCTCAGGTTCTGCAAAGAAGTGGGGAAAATTTGGGCGTCCTACAGATGCTGACCGAGAACAGGCTTTCTTAAGAATGTGTGCTCATCTTGAAAGGAATGATGAGGGGCAGTTCACAATTTCAGAACCTGAAGAAAAAATGAAGGAGTTCTTGAATTGTGACGATTCATCTCCTTACTCCAGAAAGTATCTTAAGGTCAAACTAATAGAACACTTCGGGGACACAATCTTCATCGCTGAGGGAGACGGCTCAAGCAGCACTGTGACATTTAGAGAGAAGACATCAGATATACTTCGTTCTTTCTACAAAGCTGCACAAGCACAACGTGATGAAGAAACACAAAAGAGGGCCATAATTGATACGGCAGCAAGGCTGATTACAAGCGAAATTAAAGAAAGTTATGCATCTGCCAGTGATTACTACCCAAAAGTTGAGGATCTCACACTAGACTCTGCACTTGATTTCATTCCAGAAACCTTGTGATACATGTTGAACAAACTATTTGATGGGAAACAAACGCAACAAAAAGTAGCCAATATAGGACAAGCCATCGTACAAGCAGCAAGATCAAGGGCTGTCATTGCACCATTGCAGATTGGTTGAGCAGTACAGAGTCTTCCACAAAATTCCATAGTCTAAGAGTGTACTACCAGACCATGATTTGGATGGATATGGCTGGGGAAATGAATCCTGTGGACTGGGGTTGGAAACTTGATGGCGGTGAACTGGTGCCAGTAATGTGTGATATTAAAGCTGCACCAGACACTCTACTGCAAATTATACACTGCATTTGTAAAACTGGTTGCAGTGGTACCCGCTGCAGTTGCAGAACATACGGACTTCCATGCAGTTCTGTATGTGGACCATGTCAAGAAACGTATTGTGACAACCAGGTGTCAGGTGACCTAGAGGGCAGTGATGAGGATGAATCAAAAATTAAGGAGTTACTGTTTTATCTGCATATTGCTGCAGTTTTCTTAACCAAGTTTAAAGGGTTCTTTGTTGAATATGTAGTTTAAAAAAAAAGGAGACAGTTCAGTTCAAATGTATTATGATATAATAATAAAATCATACAACTTGATATTTGTTATGACTGGTGTTGTACCTGCAATGCTCATTACATTGGAATCCAATCTTCAACCCATGAACCAAGTAATTGGTTAAAATGAATTACTTGACAATACAAAAAACCTTGAGTTTGAAAAATGAAAAAAGGACTAAGCTTAAAAATGACACGGTTGCATGATTTTGGCCAATTTTCATGGTTTGTGGCTGCCATCTTGAAAATAACCCACTTCCGATGGTTGAATTTTGAAAAACTTTTTTCCTGTCACTCAGTACACCTATTACTGACAAGAACAGTTGACAGACCTTTAGTTAGACTTTTTCTGAGCTTAAAAATAACACGGTTGCATTATTTTGGCCAATTTTCATGGTTTGCGGCTGCCATCTTGAAAATAACCCACTTCCAGTGGTTGAATTTTGGAGAACTTTTTTTCTGTCAATCAGTACACCTAGTACTGCCAAGATCAGTTGACAGACCTTTTATTAGACTTAGTCCCGGGTCTAATGACATATTGACTGGACTAGTTCCTCTTTTCTGGTTCACCATCCAGCGCTTTCGCTCTCTCTCTCTCTCTCTCTCTCTCTCTCTCTCTCTCACACACACACACACACACACACACACACACACACACACACACACCCGAGCCCCACAAAACCTCCCTGATCCACCACCAGACCACGTCTGACTCAATTTCCTGGTAAGTCCAGCCCCATTTCAGCCTAGAGTGTTTGTAGAGTAAATGCAATTTATTGTCAAAGGGAAGAAGCAGCAGCAAGCAGTGTTGTCTCGAGTTGTTACTGTTGCAGCGTGGAGAGATATTCCAGGTAGACATGACTTGCTGCTTTGCACTTTGGGGAGAGGAGGAAAAGGCTCCAGGCACCTGGTGTAGCCCTTGGTAATACAGTAGACCTGCCTGCAGTTTCTGCTGGTGTTGCCTATACACTGTGGATCAGAGCATTCAAAAAAGAAAAAAGGGAAAAAAAGGCAGAGTCAGCAGGAATGCCCATCTCAGAGGAAATCTGTGTCAATTCAAGACTCAGCCAGCCAGCCAAACTTGGATCACCTCCAGGCTGGACCACTGAATGGAAGCAAAATGCTGCAGCCGGGTTGTAGAGCAGAACTGTGCACTAGGATCACATCAGCCAAATTTTGCAGGAGTGCATTGGTTTCCAGGTTTAAAGCCCTGAGTGCTTTTGGGGATTCTATACCTGAAGGTTCATTTTTGCCCATGTATGGCTCCCCTCCAACATTCATCACCATCTAAGGCCTTGCTCCAGGGCATTTGCCTTCTGAGGCAGGTCAGGCATCCACCAGTAGCAGGGCCTTTTTGGTGGTGGGGCCGGCCTGGAATGCACTCCCAAAGGAGGTCAGATGGACCCCTCCCTTGACTTCCTTCAGATATCATCCAGAAGGAAGATTTGGTTCCTTCGCTCCATTTTTAGGGCAAGGCGATGGTGAGCTGTGGGTGGTGGTTTTTTGATGGTCAACTTGAGATCTGGGTTTCCCCCCCCCCATTGTTTCATTTTTCATTTATATTTGTTAATTAATTGCAAGCCAGCTTGAGTTGCCAAGGCAGGATGCAAATGTTTTAAACGAAGAATACATAAAACAAATTAAGCATTAATCTTTAATCTGCTTCCTCAGCACAGAGGTGTAGTTCTAATCCATATCCTACAGGCATCACAGATACGGGAGGATGTGAATAACTGAGGAATGCGACATGCAAGAGGCAAAAGGAGGAGACAGCTAGCATGAACATGAACAGGAAGCAGGAAGCTTTAAAAAAAAAGAAATGTGTGCTTTCACTGCTATTAAATAAAAACCAACATTGGGGGACATTGGGGATGTGGGGCGTAGAAGACTGCTCTTAAGAAAGCATCCCCCGTATCCACTGTTTCTGCATTCGTGGCAGGAGCCAGAACGGAACCTCCACAGATACATGTTCATGTCTCACAAAAACTACTGTGGTATAATTTGACATAGGGGGCAGCCTAAGAGGCAGGAGCAGGAAAAGCCAACCAGCCCAGAGAAGAAAGGTTGGCATTTGATTATTGATGCTGGCTTGCAAGCATCCATCACACTGCCTCCCTCATAGGAGATTTTCAAGCAGAGTTTTGACATCTTATCAGAGATGATGTAGCCCTTGCCTGTACTGATTGGGTGTGTGTGGACTAGATGGACTTCAAGGCCGCTTCCAACTTTTAATGTTCTACAGCTCTGTGTCAATCAGTATGGAGCAAGAGACAGCAGGGTACTGTCAGAGAAGCACAAACCAGCACCTTCACAGGTGTATCTGTGCCTGGGGCTCCATACTGGGAAATTCTGCTATGCAGCTTTTTAGGCTTAAAGTGGAAAGGATGCAACTTCGAGGACCAAGGAGGGTTGCATCGGAAGGGGGGCTCACCTTGCAGTCTCTGTCTCTGACGGATAGGTCTCTTGAGATCTAGGTTGAAGGGAAAGAAGAACGCAACATGGTTCAATGATTAGAATTTGGAAATGTGAGCATGGAAAACCAGTCTCAAAACTTTGCTGCTGTTCTCTAACCCTCAAGTAGTGATTTAAAACCAGATTTAAAACCAGAACATACTGTTGGTGTTTACCATTTCGACGAAGAAACTCCACAGGTTTACCCTGCAGTTAAACTGGGATGTGAATACAAACACTTCAAAGGAGAAAAATATTTCCTTGTTCATAAAAAAAGAGTCCCTGCCGGTGCTCGTTGGCTCAGACCTGGCATACCTGTCAGACCTGGCTGAAACGCAGCCTGCTGAAGCCCCCGGGGGCAACAAACGCAGCAGGCAGATTCCCAGCCGGCGAGAGGGAGGAGGAGATCAAGCTGTGTTGGACTGAAAGACCCAGAGGTGAGAGAGAAATTCCTGAGGGAGGTGGAATCAGACCCCTCTTTACAAGAATGCAGAGCCCAAGCGGCGCAGCCGCAGAGAAGGGGGGCGGGACCGCTGTCAGCTTCCATTACAAAGATGGGTTGTTGTACAGAAGTCATAGCCTATCTGGTGCGCCCCCTCGTGGCAACAAAAAGTACAGGCAGTTGTACCAAAAGCTTTTCGTGAACTGGTTCTCTCACAAGCACATGATTCCATTGCTGGAGCATATTTGGGGGTAAAGCGTACCCTCTATCGAGTGGCGGATTTATTTTATTGGCCAGACCAGAAAAGACAAGTCCAGGCCTCTGTAAGAGGGTGCCAAATGTGTCAGGTGACTGGGAGAAATACGGATGAGACACGTGCGCCCCTCGGGAACATTTCCTTATTATCCTAAGAGCCATTTGCGGAACTGGTCCTAGATGTGCTAGGCCTGCTCCAAAGAATGCCCAGCGGAAAACAGTACGTCTTGGTTGGAGTGTGCAGGGCCACACGCTATTTGTGGGCGGAGCCCCTTGCCTGGGTTACAGCGACCACCATGGCCAACAGTTTATCTCTATTTGCCAGAGTTGGAGTCCCATCATGCATTCTCACCGATCAAGTGTCAGTCTTCATGTCTCAGCTTTTGACCAAGTTGTGTGAACTGAAAGGTGTGGAAAAGTTTCTCTCCACTCCTTATCACCCACAATCGCATGGCCTGGCTGAGAGAAACATCCAAACACTGCTATAGCTAATCAGGAAGTTTGTGCTAGCGCATGATACTGCTTGGGACAAATACCTGCCTTTTCTATGTTCAGCCTACAATGATAGCCCCATCAGCTCTTGTATGGACATGACCTCACGGTTCCCCTCAAATTATTACGTGCAAGTTGGCAGGGCCATTTGGATTTTATGCCTGTGCCCATGGCCGAATATTTTGAACAGCTACGGAAAAGTGCTAGAGACAGTGCGCAACTTTACTGCCCAGAATCTGGAAACCATGCAAGCTCGCCAGAAGCATTGGTATGACCAGGGTGCAAGGCCTACCAAACTTATTACAGGTACCAAGGTTTTACAATTAGTACCTGTCAGACAGCATAAGTTAAAGCCCAAATGGGAGGCGGGATTTGTGGTGTTGAAATGATAACAACTTCTTGATTCAAGATGAACACAGGCAGAAAAAAACCTATGGTGCTGCATGCAAACAGACTTAGGCCATTTGTAGAAAGAGAACAGATTAACATGTTGCGTATAAGCAGCTCACCCAACCCACCGGAGGAGCAGCTGGACGAAGGCTGGGGTGATCTAAGCCAGACCAGTGGTGAAACCATGGATGATGCCCAAGTGTCAACTGAGCTGCCTTACCAACAACAGGTGGAGTTAGAAGACTGTTGCAGCAGTTCCCAGAACTGTGTATACGTAAGCCTGGGTAGACTGATGTACTGCAACATACCATTACTCTAAAGGAGGGAGCTATACCAGTAGCTTGCACCCCAAGGCAGGTGGTAGGCCCAATGGCCGATTGGGTCAACCAAGAGATTCACCTTTTGCTACAGCTGGACATAATCGAACCCTCCAAGAGTGAATCCAACCGTGATTGTAGAGAAGAAACCAATTGTGGGCCCTAAACAAACTCAGGCCATATCTTTTGGGTACCAAGTTTGTAGTCCAAACAGACCATTCACCTTTGACCTTTTTGGCCAGAACCAAAGAAAATCAGCGCTTGGTACACTGGGCCTTAAGCCTGCAAGATTATGACTTCCAAATTGCCCATATACCAGGCTCAAAAAATATGCTGGCAGATGCATTGTCTCGTACGTGCGGTAATGAAGGATAAGGGGGGAAGGCCACCAACCTTTCACAACCCAGAATGCCTTAATTATAAGATCTCCTACGGTACTGTGATGAAATGACTGCTATATTCATGCTGACTGACTTGTTTTATTGTATCTGTTAAATTGCCTATATCTGATATAGTTGCCTATATCGGATATATCAGATATAGTTAAATTTACTATATCTGTTAAATCTGTTAAATTTATATACTATATATATTTACCTTTTAATTGTTTTGTAATTGTCATGGCTCTTAGCCAAACAAATAAACTTGACCTGACTATAAATTGCCATTCTATGCTATTTTTATGCTGCTAGGAAATGTAGCTACCTCTGTTAGAAATTGCACTTTGAATTAATTGCACTAATGCTTTTTGGAGCATTGCTGACTTGTGTATGCAGAGACTAGTTAAAGCTATAGAGCTTTGATGGAACGTAGAGTAAGTTGTTCATTTTAAGTGTGCCCTCACCTGAACAGCTAACAATTCAAAAGACAGAATGTCACCCATTCTCCCCGAAAGGGAAACATGTTGTGAATAGCAGGGAAACAGGCTCGGCTCGGATCCATTTTGAGGCCTGTGCCTGTCTCCCCCCCCCCCCCAGGACCCTGGCGGTGAGAAAGTTTTCCCCTGGAGGCTGTTGTGTCTGGCTCAAAGGCCGGGGAGAGATAGAGGGGACTCAAGCAGGGAAGCCTCCCAAGGACTTCTTCTCAGTACCAGGAGCTGTTTTACCTCTGGCTGGCAAGGGGGGCAGGGAAAGTGTGGGGGGAAAGAACAAAGACTTTGGAGTCTGTGGAGGGAGAGAGCATCTTGCCCTCATCACACCTAGTTCTGTCCTTTTGCTGGGTGAGTGATAGGTAGAATGTAATTAGACTAGGAGATAGATGCTTTTGTATTTTGCATTAAGCATCATGTAGTTATGCCATGTTTTGGCCTGCTTTGGCCTGCCTTATTAAGCCTTTATGCTGTAACCTGTAGTTTTAATAAATCATTATATTTTACTCTATGGTGTGCCTTGTGTGCTGGGAGTGGGGGTTAGCTGAATCCAGTCTTGATGCTGGGCTACACTACTGGTTGGGCTAAGGTAATGCCTCCTGGGCCACTGGGGGTTGCTGGTGGCCAGGAGGGGACATCATCCCATGACCCCTGGGGGTAGTCTAGAAGGGCCAGGCTCCTGAGTATTGTGATACCCAATTTTGCAGAATGAGGCATTAAAGATAGACCCAGATTGGTGTAGTGGTTTGCAATGGGTTATATAAGTGTGATATAAAACTGGACCAGGGAACTGGACTTAGACCTGGAAGGGTTCACACCCTGCACAGCCATGAACTTTGGGAAGAGGTGCCTTTACCCCTGCTAACTGGCCAAGAGGCACTTTTTCAAGTAGTGTTCCTCTTATATTTAGAGTCTTTCTTGCTTTTCCCTCTTCACCCCTGCGCAGTGTCTTTTCTAGTGGCTGCTGTTAGTGGTGTCCTGCATTTTTTTTTTTTTTTTTTAGATTCTGAGCCCTTTTGGGACAGGGAACCTTTTAACTTTATGATTACTATTTGCCTGTAAACCACTTTGTGAACTTTGTGTTGAAAAGTGGTATATAAATACTATTGAATGATATTGATTGATGAAGCTTCCTGGGTGAAGATTCCTTCACTGTCTCTCAGCCTCACAGGGTTGTTGTGAGGACAAAAGGAGGGTAGGAACAATGTACATGGCCCTGAGCTCCTTGGAAGAAGGACAGTATAAAAATGTGAATGAATGAATGAATGAATGAATGAATGAATGAATGAATGAATGAAAGCTTTTCTGTTACTATCACTTACAAGGCATGTGCCTGAGTGCATTATTGGCACTTGCAACAAATGACACCTTCTAGGCCCATAACTGTTTTGAGAAAAGATGTCAAGAGATGGGGAAATAGCACAGAGAGGGTTAGACAGTGAGACCACAACTCATGTCATGGTCCTGATCCATGTAATGCCATTTCAAAGTTCAAAATATCCTGCCGTTCAGTGATGAGGCATTTAACGCTGCGAGCACCTTGGCCCCGATAATGAAGCTGACGTTGAGTTTAACCCCGCCTTTTCCCTGCATCACAAGGTGAGGAGATATTGCTTGCAAAAGGTAAATTGTTCTTCAGTTCCCCCACAGTACCTTTCGATCTCTGACTCTCCTTCCGTCGTGCCTTCATCCTCGTCGTCCTCTTCTTCTCTTTCCTCAACCCATTTCCCGAGGTAAAACTCCCGCAATTTTACAAGCAGGAGGACGGAGCCAACAGTGGCGGGCAGGAAAAGCAGGAACGTCACCAGAAGCCAGTTCCTCGTCTTGATGGGGACGCCTTGGGATTGCCCCGCTGCACCACCAGCTAGGAAGAACAAAGGGATGACATGTGCACCTGCAGAGCAGGCCCTCGGGGTCAACAGGGGATCGGTTCCATGACACACCGCGGGGACCAAAATTCTGGATGCTGAAATTGGGAGTGGGGAACCAGCCTCCCTGCAACTCTGAAAGTCTCCCAGATGCGACTGGAAGTGGCTTCTTTTGCACCCAGGAGATGTTCAGAGGCCTGAGCTCGGCATCCCTCAACGCTCAAATTTGCAATGCTAAACCCACAGATATGGAGGGCTCACTGCATCTAATAGCACATGACTCTACAGTCCGAAAAGCAGAACCGTCTCCATCCTCCAGTCCCCTCTCACAACCCTTTTGCTTGCTTTTTCTCTCTACCCAAAGAGCTCTAATGTCCTAAGGAAGATTTTGTTCTATGCTTCTGATGAAGCTGCAGTGTGATCCAAGGTGTGCCTAAACTGCATTGAGTTCAATGGGGCTCACAGGCAAGCATGCATGGGACTGCAGCCTTAGGCATTAAGGTCCACAGACCCCTTCCTTGTGTTCTACTACAGCAGATTTAACAGTGCTGCCCGTCCTGAATTTGTCAGGTCAGTGATTTTCAACCAGTGTGCTGCAGCACATTGGTGTGCTGTGAGATGTCCATAATTGTGCCAAAGTAGTTTGGAGCACAGTGATTGGCTGAAAGCCTCTTTTAGGTTCTGCAGCTCTATGTCAAGGGCAACTGTCTGTAGTAAAAAAATTGTCTGGCCCTCTGCCAGCGCAGTGTAACTACAGACAGCTGCTGCAGAAACAGGAAGGGTCTCTCAGAAACCAGAAGTGACATCACCATAGAAAAGATCATAGAGATCAGGAAAACATTGAAAATCACTGCCAGTTTAATCCTATTCATGTCTTCTCAGAAGTCAGTCCCAGAGCGCAATCCTAAACTGGAGTTAGCCTGGCATAAACTAAGCCAGCAAAGTTTGGCCAGCACAAGGGTTGTTTGAATACGATTCAACACCATAAACACCATAAAGCGTGTTTGAATTACTCTTGGAGTCAGGGAGGGTGGCACATGTCTGTCTAAACATACTTTATGGTGTCCAAACTTTGCTGGTTTAGCTTGTGCCAGCCTAACTCAGTTTAGGATTGCGCCCCCATTGTGTTGAGCCTTACTTCCAAGAATGTGTGTATAGGATTGCAGCCTGTGTTAGGCTATTAATTCAAGAGGCCCATTAGCAAGCTCTTAACGTTAAAATAGCTCTTAAGAGGTTCTTAACAAGCTCTAATGGTCCAGGATGTATCATTAATGGGAGGTTTTGGAGTGGTTTTTTTTTTTTTTTTTTGATACAATTGCAAGTCTTCAACTGATGGGTACAGTGAGACATTCAGCCCCGGCCCTAGTTTTTTTGGCCATTGGAACCAAGAGAGCACGTTTAGCACCTTCTGCTAGAGACAGATTAAAGAGTTGATTTGATTGGAGACAGAAGCAGGAAGAGATCTTGAAATGGAAACTAAGAGAAGGGGCAGGAAAGTGGCAGTAATTTAGGGTGCAAAACAGGTACAATACCCTCTTGGGAGAATTGTTGGTTGCTTGGAGCACTCTGCTATTTCCCGCCAACCAAGGCTCAAATACGTTCACATAAAGCAAGTACTACAAACACCCCAGGCACCTTTGGAGCCAGAATCCCCACCCTACATCCTAGAACAGCTATTTTCGACCACTGTGTCGTGGCACACTGATGTGCTGGAATGGTCCGTAGGTGTGCTGCTGGAGTTCGGGGGGGGGGAAGGTCATTAATAGGACCATTGTGGGATATGAGCCCCCTGAGGGCAGCAAGACATGCTTTGTCAATTGACCATTTTAGCACCTTGTTAAGTGTCCTGTGTGATGAAAAAGGTTGAAAATAGCAGCCTTGGAACTTCTCAATGCTCCAAGAAGTGGGGTCAGCGCAGAGCACAACATTGCCAAGAACCAATTCTACTACTTGGCAATGGATGTGCTGCAGTTAACAAACGTTTTTCAAGAGCCCCTCCCCCACCTACCTCGGAACGCGCTGTCGATGCTTCCTCCGGGGCCTCCTCTCACCGTCCGGGTGCAGTCGGGCGGGGCCCAGCCCTTCTCGCAGTGGCAGTGCCCTTTGTTGTTGCAGACCTAAGGCGCCCCAGCAGAAGAACACGCTTTACAAAAGCCGACCCTTCCCAGCCACAGGCCCCCACTGTTCTCAATGGCAGCTGCATTTCTTTTGCCCATTTGTGATGGCAGCCTGGCAGGTAGACATTCAACAGGTGCTGTTCTGGGCTCCTGACATTGACACCGATGCAGGTCAAATAGGCACGACTTGGGAATTCTGAAGGCTTTTTCTTTTTCAAAAAGTGTGTGTGTGTGTGTGTGTGCGCGTGCGCATGCGCACGTGCGTGTGCATGCACAAATGGGGTGGGTGTATGATTTTATTTCATATATTTATACATACGGGTCAGTACTCCTTATCTGCAGGTTTCAGATCCGCACATTCCACTCAACGCAGTTTTCCTGACTAGCGTTGGGAGGGCCGATCTGTCCCTTCAGTCCAGTCTGGAGGTGTTGTGAGATCTCCCCGTGTCTCAGAATGGCTGCTAGAGGCCTCTAAGACACACTTCTGGGTTTTAGCCTCTTTGAAACGCAATGAGACTTCCTTGTATCTCAGAACATCTCCGGACGTGACCTCTAAGATGCACTTCCAGTTTTTCAAAAAGAAACAGAAGTTGGCAGAGGCCCCCGGCAGGCATTCTGAAACCCTAACACCCGCGGATAGTGAAATCCATGGACACCTGACCCGCAGATAAGGCAGGTCCACTGTATTGGTACAACTCCAAAGTCTCTTGTTTTCTAAAACTGCCAGGGCTTTTGAACACCAGACTCAGACAGTATGCTACACCTCTATGGCCGAGATCCCAGCATACACGCATACTCCAGGGCATATAAGAATGTGTACATGTGTGCACAGCAGCAAGTATGGAAATACCACCCCAACCTTTGCCCCTCCATACAGCATTTTTATTGAGGGGAAAAAAAAAACTTCCATTGATTTTCAATAGACGGTTTCTTCAAATCAATGGAAATGCCATGTGAAGGGGTCAGAATATGAGTGGGGACCTATGAGGGGGGCAAAGAGTGAAACTTCACAGCTGCACTATCATTTCAGGGCTCCTTCAGAACACTTTTTAGAAAACACAAAAGGGCATTCTCAAGGGACGTGTGTTTGGTCCTTGTTGAGAATTCTTAAGCTCATGGAAGAGACAGAACCACTGTTAAAGCAGCTTTGGCCCACAGTGTCACAGATATGCCCACCCAGGGCACCCACTAGAAGTGCACCCATGTGGTAGCCCAGGTTTACCCAACAAGCTGCCATGGGTAGACCTGGGCTATGTGGAGCCCAGATCTACCCATTAGAAACAGCCACAGGTAGGCCTGGGCTCCCTATAGGGAAACAACAGCTTTAGAAACAACAAAGCCCAGATCTATCCAGTAGAACTAGCCAAAGGTAGACCAGTACTCCACAGATCAAGAAGGCATCCATAATGCAGACCTTCCCCTGCCCATTCAAAGAATCTGTCCAGTGCCAAGGCATCCAGTACCAAGGCATAACTTTTAAGGTCACGGTGAGCTTAGCCTTAGTTTGTTTTTGTAGTTGGTTCTTAACATTTGCTGACTTCAGTTTGAAATCCCTGTGTCTCCACTTTCAAAAATCTGAGTCAGTGTCTGAAAAAGCCACATGTGAGCAGAGACCATCATGCAATGCTTCCAATTTGCATGGGAGATTAGCATATGCCTGCCCCCCGTTATATAGGCAAATTGGAAGCATTGCATGATGGTCTCTGCTCACATATAGCTTTTTCAGACACTGACTCAGATTTTTGAAAGTGGAGACCCAGGGATTTCAAACTGAAGTCAGCAAACATTAAGAACCAACTACAAAAAAAAAACAAAAACTAAGGCTGAGCTCACTGTGACCTTAAAAGTTATGCCTTGGCACTGGATGCCTTGGCATTGGAAAGATTCTTTGAATGGGTGGGGGAAGGTTTGCACTATGGATGCCTTCCTGGCCTGTGGAGTACTGGTCTACCTGTGGCTGGTTCTACTGAATAGATCTGGGCTCTGTTGTTTTTAAAGCTGTTGTTTCCCTATAGAGAGCCCAGATCTACCTGTGGCTGTTTCTAATGGGTAGATCTGGGCTCTGTGTAGCCTAGATCTAAGTGCAGCAGTTCCTAATGGGTAGATCTTGGCTCTGGAGCCCAGGTCTACCTGCATAATGTTGGGGGGGGTCACTGGTGCCCTCCTAGACAGTACCAAGATGGTGCCCAGGGCTCATGCCCCCCTAGATCCACCACTGATGCCCACCCATGCCCAACACATTTAAAGGATAATTTTGCTACTACTCACGCCTTTGCTGTTGCAGTTCTTTTGCGCATCACAAGTCAGTGTGATGATTGACTTATCCACACACTTCTGCCCCATGCAAATCTGAAACACAGACAAATGGTCTGTTACAGCTCAAGAGGGTCCACTGCAAATCCCATACTGTACCTGTTTGCATGACAGGTGTATCATTGCTAGTTACTTTTGGGTTTGGAGGCCAGACGTAAAACAACAAAAAACTGCTGAGCGGCTCAGAGCAGGGGGGGGGGCTTTTTTCAAATGCTCAAAAACCACACACTGAGCCTCTGCACACCAAGCCAAGCCCCCGACTGCTGTTTGTTGCAGTTTCACCACTGGACAGGGGGTGTCTCAGGGTGCCACGTGTGATTATCATTACTGCCAAATGAAGCAATAAATGGGGTTGCCTAAACAGAATTCTCTCAGAATGCTTTCAAGCATCTCTTTCTCCATTAAAAAGATTGAAAAATTCGAATATAAGACTAACAAATGATCTGCTGCTCAAAACTCCTGTGGGCAGACAAGAGAATTTTCTTAAAAGATTGCTAATGTGGGCACATGCGCTCAAAAATGTCCACCATTCTCTACTTAGAGGCTCCAGGATAAGGATGATGATTTTGAGGGGGAAAAAACCCACCTTTTTAAAAAAGGGCCAAGGCAACTGACAAAGAATATGTAAAAACTAGAGCTGATCCAAAGGTGCATTGCTCCAAGGGGAAAGAAAACAGACTTGCTCCATACAAGGGTGGGGGAGCACATAAATACCCCCACCCTTGGAGACCACCATTAATGAGGACAGGAATGGCAAAACCAGAAGTGTGTTGCATTGTCAAGGGAATGCTGTGCTTTGTTCCCTTTGCACTTATACACGTGTAGGTTTCTTAGTTCCCTAAGAATATAAGAAGAGCCCCACTGGATCAGGCCAAAAGTCCATCTAGTCCAGCTTCCTGTATCTCAAAATGGCCCACCAGAAGCCTCCTGGAGCACACGGGACAAGATACTTGCATCTCATTGCCACTCCTCTGCATCTGGCGTTCTGAGGTGGCCTGCTTCTAAAATAAGGAGGTTGCACCACCCATCATGGCCTTTAGCCTGCAAAGTCCTCCAGAAATCTGCCCAATCCCTTTTTAAGGGTCCTAAGGCAGATGCCAACACCATCTCCTGTGGCAAGGAGTTATACAGACTAATTACATGTTGGCTAAGCAAATATTTTCTTTTGTCTGTTCCAAGTCCCAGCACTCAATTTTAGTGGATGTCCCCTGGTTCTCATGAGAGAGGGAAAAGAACATCCCTCTGTCCACTCTGTCCATCCCAGGCAGAATTATGTACATCTCAATCATGTCCCCCCTCAGGCGCCTTTCTTCTAGACCCCCAAATGCTATCGCTTTTCCTCAAAAGGGAGGTGCCCCAGCCCAGTCATCATTTGGTTGCCATCTCCTGCACTTTTTCTAGTCCCACTATGTCCTTTTTGAGATATGGCAACCAAATATGTGCGGGGAAAAGGACAGAGCACATGGGGGTGTGCACAGCACTCCTTACCTAGCCAGTGTGCAACACAGTTCTAATCCTGCATTTTACATCTCCTTTCCTTCTCCATTAATGGCAGTGTGTTACAAATGTTCAGAAGAGGAACATGCAAAAAAGGCTCTCTTAGGGCTGCAAAGTTTTCTGCTGCTCAGAGTTTTTGCCTACATGCTCAAAGAGCCAAAGAAACCGTGCGAAGTGCCTGGCTGATTTTAGGAACCAGAGGATGGGGCAGTGATGTCATTCAGGGGGAACAGACCAGAACGGGAGTTCCGGATCCTAACGGGCTCCGTGGCTGGTTCCAGGTTACCAACAAGTGCCAATCAAAAGTGAGTTCCTGTTCCTAAATCATTTGAATGACACCACTGGGATGGGGTTAGGATGGGATGGTGCACTGGAATGCACATCCAGGAATTCCCACATCGTCCACCATTTCCCTCCTAGTCTGGAGTGGACTTCTGCCATCCAGCTGTCAGAAATGGCCCCATCACAGCCAGGAAGTAAACAGATCAGGAGGAGGATTCTGAATAATCCTGAATAACGACAGGTCCACAGTTTGGAGTGCTCCTGGACTCACAACTCTCCCTGGAGAGCCAAGTAGCTGTGGTGGCCAGGAGTGAATTTGCCCAGCTCTGGCTGCACTTTAGTCGACTGGACCTCACCACGGTGGTCCACAGTGACTTTGAGACTGGACTACTGTAACATGCTCTACGTGGGACTGCCCTTGAAGACTGTTCAGAAGCTGCAATTAGGGCAAACTGCAGCAGCCCAGGTGGTCACTGGAGCTAGGCGGTTTGACTCTATTGGACTGCTCCTTGAGTGACTGTACTGGTTGTCCCTTTGTTTCTGGGCCCAATTGAAGGTGCTAATATTGACTTTTAAAGCCCTTCACAGTTTGGATCCAGGATCCAAGGGCTGGCCTCTCCCATATATTCCGGCCCACTGTCTTAGGTCTTCTGAGGGGGACTTCCGGAAAGTGCTGCCTTTTCCCAAGTTAGGGGAAGGGCGACACGGTGGTGAGCCTTCTCGGTAGTGGTGCCACAAGTATGGAACTCACTACCGGGGGAATTACTGCAAGATCTACCCCCTCATCACTTCTAAGCAAAGGCACAAAACATTTTTGTTTCATCTGGTGTTCATCAGGTGATGAACACCTCTGCCACCTCTACAGCAGTACCTTGATTATAAATAGTCTGCTTTCCTTTTATTTGATATGTGATTTTATTTGTATATTGTACATTTTTTAAATTGATAGCCATCTTGGGCATCTGCTCTAGAGAGGAAAGGTGGGGAAAATTCTTTTATTGAATGAATGAATCCAAGTTAGAATTTGGCCCTGCCAAATTAACATGGCACCCAACTCTCATGAACCTGAACTAACATGGTTCAACTCTCACCTTGTTCTGCCCACAGCCAGTGCCATCGTGGACCAAGAAGGGATCCTTGATCCGTGGCCCCCTCATGTAGTCCAAAGTGACGCACCACTGGTTATGCACCCTGGCGTAAATGATGGCGGCGTTCTCAATCACAAACGGCTTGTGGCTGGGGTATTCGCACACCAGCTTGCCACACCTGAGATCTCTGCACATTTAACACAGCCAAAGGAAGGAGGGGAAGAAATCAGATCACCAAAGGAAAAAAGATGTCCCAAATTCCGTGGTTTTAAAGTAGTAGAGTGCAACGGTTGGCAGGCCCACCACCAATTCCCTAAAAAGATTTAAGCATGATGATCTCAAAAATGTCAGAACTGACCCAGTTCTAGGGGTTCTCTTTTGTGACCATTTGTTAACTGACTTTTGTTAACCCAATTTCTTAACTGTAACAACATTTCTTAAATCACAACACATCAGGAAACTAGTTTGCCACAAGGGGCGAACAGGCGCTTTCAACCTCCTCCCCTCAGGCACTTTCTCGTTGTCACAAGCTGCCGCTGTCATGACAAATCCACAAAACAGCCTCTCTTGAAGCTTGCCACGACGTTTGCAACTTGGATTCCAAGCGTGCTGCTATCAGGGTGTCTTCATGGGGTCCTGCAGTGGACCCTCCTCATCTGCCCAGAGGCAGATCTAAGGGAGGGCAAAGCTCTAAGTTTTGCAAGAAGCCTCACCTTGCAGTGGAAATCACTCCTCTCCTGCACCGTTTTAGCCAATCCTCACAGGGAAAAGTAACATCTTGGCGTTGCTTACTGGCTACAGCAGCAAGGGAGAGGAGGGGTTTACACGACAGGGTCAGGCTTCTTGCAGCTTTGCCCTCCCTGTAGATCCGCCTCTGCAACTGCCCACCAGCTTCCACGGTTTCCAGACCTGCAGATGCTGAGCCTGTGGCTGGAGGGCCGCAGAGGACCCCCCTGGACACGACTGGTCATCTCTTTGGTCATCTCCAGGATGTGTTCTGAGCTGTAGGGGAGGCCATGAGCACCTTCCCCCTGCCTCAAAAGGCCTCCAGGATGCCACTGGCACTTCCAGTTTGCGCCTGCAACTTCCAGTCATGTCTGGAGGTGTTCTGAGGCCCTCCAGCCACAGGTTGCATTATCTGCAGGGGGGTCCTGGAATGGAGCCCCCGTGGATACTGAGGATCCGTGGTTGGGGCAATCTAAAATGGTAGTTGCATATAGGTCATTTAATCTCTTTGGATCAATGGGATAAGATTTGGAAAGTTAATATCAAGTTAACCAAATCAACTGCCTATAAAGAAAATATTTACAAAATGTATTATAGGTGGCACTTAACCCCAGATAAATTAGCGAAAATGTCATCAAAAAACTCTGACAAATGTTGGAAATGCGGAAAAAAAAGAGGTACCTATTATCATCTCTGGTGGAAATGCCCAAATACCAAAAAATATTGGCGTTTAATTTATATGATGGCTCAAGAAATTATTCAAGAGGAAATTCCGTTTAAACCAGAATTATTTTTACTGAATATGGTTCCAGATATCAGAGACTCAGAAAAAAGATTCTTATTAATTCACATCATGACAACAGCAAAAATAGTCTTTGCTCAAAGATGGAAAGAATGCTTTTTTCAGTTGTTCTGTGATCTGATTGATCTGTTGTTCCGTTCGTGCAAGAACTAGCAGGTCATCAACAAAACACAGAAGAACACACAATGTTTCCCCTTTTCCCTTCTTGAAAAGGCATGGATCAGCTGAGGAGGGTGTGAACCCCAACTTTTGCAGCTGCTCCTTAAGGCATAAATGCCAATTTCTTCCACTTTGCCTCAACCCATAAATCGATTTCCTGAGACGAAAATGTGAGTTGTCACATTGCACCCCTGGGGGTATTGTGATATACACTTCTTCCTGCAATTTTGCATGCAGGTACGCTGTTCCCACATCAAAATGATGCACTTGGAAACCTCTGCTAGCTGCGACAGCAAGTGCTACTCGAAGCGTTGTGGCTGAAAGTGTGGGGGAGTAGATTTCTTCAAAATCTACCCCTGGAATTTGCTTGCAGCCACGAACCACCAAACGTGCTTTCTTTAAGGGCTCAGCACCTTCCTGATCCTTTAGAACAAACACCCATCTGGAATCAATTGCATGCTTTCCAGCTGGTAATTTTGCTGGTTCAAAAACCTCCAGGTTGTGCATTGCCCTCAATTCAGTTTGAATAGCCTGGAGCCATCCTTCCTTCTCGGGTGGCGGTAATTCCAAGACATCTTGGTATGTCTGGGGTACCTTTCCCACCTCCACCTGATAGGTTAATCTCTGAGGTGGCACTCCACGCAAAGCCCTAGGAGGAAGGATGCGTCTGGGCGGAACAGCCGGTTCTGGAGTGGTTTCCTCTGAGGAAGTGCTTGTGTCCAAGCCTGGACTGGCTTCCCCCGCTCCCCCCCCTTCCAGCAGCCTGTTAGAGCTTGCTGGTGTGGCAGGACTCTCTAGAGTTCTCTGAGGTGATGCTGCCGGCTGATCAGGAATGCTTTCTAATCTTGCCTCCCCCCCATTCTCTCCAGCCTCACTGGGGATGCTGACTGTTTGCTCAGCATGATCTGGCAGCATACTTTGCTCAGAGAAATCATAAGAGTTGGAAATGGTGACCGTTCTGTGGTCAGGATTGAGAAATTTGAGCGCTTTGCAATTTGGTTCTACTCCAATGAATTGCAGCCTCTTGGCTCGCGGCTCGCCTTTCCTGCGTGTCTCCCGATCTGCATGGACGAAAGCATGTGACCCAAACGTCTTTAGGAATGCGAGATCGGGTGGTTTACCGTATAGCTTGGTGTAGGGGACCCCTTCAATTGAACGGTGATACACACGATTAGAAATGAACACAGCATATTTCATCGCTTCCCCCCACAATCCTTTGGGCAGTTTTGATTGCTCCATCAGCGCTCTGACCATGCTCTGGAGCTCCCCATTTTTTCTCTCCGCCACCCCATTGTGTTCTGGGGTGCGAGGAGCGGTGAGTCTGTGAGTGATGCCCTGCCTCTCCAACCATTGAGACATCTCCCCACTGAGAAATTCACCTCCCCGGTCGGTTTGAATTGCCACTACGGGATGTTCAAACCGTCTCTCCACCCACTTGACCCAATTGCGAATTTTATTAAACGCCTCAGACTTTTGACGCATCAAATATGCAAAGCTGTACCTGGTAGCGTCGTCCACAACTGTAAGAACATATTGCGCCCCCCCAGCTGTCTTTTTCATTGGCCCAATCAAGTCCATATGCACCAGCTGGAAGGGGGTCTGGGTCTGGCGGCTGCTGTACTTCGGGATGCTTGCGCGATGCGATTTAGTGATTTTGCACACCTCACAATCTACAAACGCGTCGCATTCTTTCAAGTCCATCCCGCGCACAAGTTCAGCTGTCTTCTTTACGTAGTCATGGTTCAAATGTGCTAATCTCAGATGCCACAGATGCGGGCAGAGTCCGTGCTTCGGTTGATTGAAGAACGCACTTGCCTGCTGCTTTTCCTTCGCCTGCGCTCCAAGCACAAACAGCCTGTACACTCGGGGGACAGACACGCAGAGACTCCCCCTTTTTAGGGTGCAGGTGTTGTCTTGGAAAGTAATTGTAAATCCTTCTTCCTGGAGACTGCCAAGGCTGAGCAGATTCCTGGACATCGTTGGCACGCACAGCACATTTTTCAAGGTGGTCTGCAGTTGAGGCAGAAACACGTCTCCAGCGCAGCTCACAGGAGCTGCTTTCCCATTTGCGAGAGCAACAGTTTCACGGTCAGTCTCGCGCCTACTCGTGAGTAAGTCTGCAGAAGTCACAATGTGATGACTTGCTCCCGAGTCGAGCAGCCAGGATTCTCGCGTGCGCACCCCTTCCGCTGAACTCACAAACGCGATGCTCGCTTTGGGTTGCTGTGCATGAGGCTTTCCTTGCCCTGTGCTCTGCTCATCATGGGGTTTTTTCTTCTTCTTGGTTCCTCCTTTCTTCTTGGGACATTGGAGGGCAAGATGATGGATGGAACCACACACGTAGCACTGGCGCACACTGGAGCATACCTGTGCCTGGGACTCATTTCTGGGTTGCTGCTGCTGCTGCTGCTTTTTCCCAGAATTGTTGTTTTTCCTTTTTCTGAATTCACGCTCTCTTTGATTGTCTTTCCTTTTGTCTGCTTCCTCGAGAAGCCGTGCGACCACAAAGGTGACAGTCAATTGCCCTGCTGGGATGCTTTCCAAAGTTAGGGTAAACATGTCCCACGTTTCATCCAGGGAATTTAGGATCGCAAACACTTTGAGGCGCTCCTCCACATGTTCCCCGACTGCTTCTAGGTCTTTGAGGTTCTGCTGCATCGCTCTCAGGTGGACTCGTAAGTCGCCCCCCGGTTCTAGACGCGCCCGCCACAATTTGCGTGTCAGAACCATGCTGGAGGTGAGGGATGCCCTCGCAAACAGCTCCTTCAAGGTGTCCCAATAGTGCTTAGCGTGCTGAAGATCCCTCACGTAAACCAAAAGATCTTCAGAGATTGCAAGCCCGATAGTGGCTTTCGCCTTCCTGTCGGCGGCCGCCTCTGCGGCATCCCCGGCTGCAGGAAGCGTTTGCGTGCGTTGCCACAAGTCCTCGCGTTCCAACAGCAATTGCATTTTATGGGCCCACTGGACATAATTGCCGTCGTTGAGGAGTGGAACTTGAACGCCAAAGGGCGCCGTCGCGGCGGCGGGGGGTTGCTGCGCCATCACAATCCCGGGCGCAGCGGGCTGCAACGGTGGTATTTGAGGCGGTGGCAGAGGATGGAAAGCGCCCTGCCCGGGAACGAGCGGCGGCGGGTGCGGTGCGGGCGCCTGGCCGTCGGGAGGCCCCGCTGGGGGAAGGAGAGGCCCGAGGTCGTCGTCTTACGACTCGCCCTCTCCGCTTTCCTCGCTTTGCTCGGGTTCCCCTGGGACGCCAACGTCCTCTCCCTCGGATCCGTTCTCGAGGTCTTCCTCCTCCTTCACTCCACCGGTGGCTCCCTCCTCATCCGACATCTGTCAGGGTGTCGGCGAGTTGGAGGATGCAGCCGCATTCACAGTTCAGTCTTCGCTCTGCTCTGCTCCGCGGATCGGGTCCTCGGCGAGCCCCTGCAGGGTTACGGCTGACTCTTCCGCAGCGCGGCGTGCGCTTGAAACCATAACCTGTTGTGTATTTGTGTAAATAGTAGCAGAGTTGGGGGCTTGGAGACCCATTTCAGCGCTTGCCTTAGCGCTCCGATGCGAAGGACTGAAGCAATCGCCACATTTCCATAACAAAGTCTCTTTATTGTAGCGAAAGTAAGAAAGGTACAAAGGTTCAATCTGCCGGCTAGGAAGCCGGTGAAGTTTGGGCCGCTCGCAGGCGGCCGTTTTCAGTGCAGCTTTACATCTTAAGCACACACAGTGAAAAACTCCTTCTAACAACAGAACAAAGGGATGCAGCCAGAGTGTATCTGGTAGGTGGATACCTGAAGACCCCTTGTGTCCCATTTTACCCAATGGGGTGACTCTTAGAACACTATGAGCTCATGGGAATGTGCAGTGTTTCCAGCCAGGGCTTCCCGTGTGAAACTGCCTGCTTATTCTACACTATCTTAAAAGGGAGTACAACTACTATCCCTAACAAGCTGGGAAGCTGACCTGCTCAAGGACTCACAGGTGCTCTATCTGATCCTCAGACGGAGAGACGGAATGCCAGTTTCTACCAGTTCTAGACTGTGAGATATGAAACTGCAACAATGTTGGGGTAAAATGGTCTCCATTTTATGAATGGATAAATACAATGTGTTGAGATAAGACATTTAACGGAAGATCAGTTTAGAGTTAATTATTTTTGTTCTTTATATATAATTTTAGTTTATGACAGACGTCGTATAAAAATATGTTACATTACAAATATATTATTAGTATAAAAAGGTAGAAATGGAAAAGTATTTATGCAGACTATGGAAAAAAAAGAGATTTTTGATTAAGATATTATGTTGCTGTAACCTTTTGTTTCTTTTCCCAAGTCTCCCCGCCCTTTGTCTTCCTTATTACCTATCCCTATATCTATATATTTGCAAATGCTAATAAAAAAAAATAAGAAAAAAATAAAAAATAAAATGGTAGTTGCGAAATATCACAAAATTGGGCTTAAGAAAACACAAAACGCGATATCCCTTTAAATAAATGACATAAGCCAAAATCCACCTTTTTAACTGCCTGCTGATCCTTCGCAATGAATGCAGACTGTCTAATACTTGCAGACAATTTGCAAGGCTTTAATTACTACCTGAGCAGTCCTTTGAGCAGTGTTTGTTTGCATTTGTCAGCTGCTGCTACCTTTCCTGAGCATGTACAAGAACCTCTTTGCAATTGCAATTAACTCTATAAAAGCTGGTGTTGCTGCAATGATTGCAGGATCTTTTGAGGTCCTTCACATTATTGTTGAAATTTGTAAAAATGCTAATGATTACTGCCTCCTGAAGTTGCTATGCTTTTTTATGCACTGTAAAACCTGCACTTATGTAGTACAGTGAAAAGTACTTATGCAGTACTTGTCTACAGTTTGAATCTGTGTGTTTCCTCTGCTGTTTTTTCACATCATGCAATGGTGCACAACAAAAATGGTCCCTGTTCTTTTATATGCAGTGTAAAACCTGTAACTTTTCTTCTGCAGTTTGAATCTATTTTTCACATCAATTTAACACTATGTTTATTTCTGTTCCTCAAGTTGCTCCGTTGTGGTGTTTTTTTTCACATCATTGTGCACACCACAAATTATCCCTGTTCTGCATTCCAGAGAACCTCTGCAATTCCATATTTTGTTATGTACCTCTGCTGAACTCCACTGCAATAATGACCCAGGCAGATTTGAAGGGAAAGAGAGGGTGGACAGAAACTGAGGGAAGAACCAGTCAAAAACCAAGGCATCTTTTGGGTCTGCAGAGCGGCTAGTTGCAGTTTCAGAACTACTTGCTAATTATCTCTGTGTGTGTATTTTATGCCTGTTTAATTCTGGTGGCTATGTCTGCTGACAGCCACAAACATAAAACATATATATGCCATCTATATGGCCAGCGGCGCAGACGTGATTTCAACATTGGGGGTGCCGAAAGCCACGCCCCCGACGTCAACGCTGCCACATCGCCCACACAGCAGGAAAACACCGTCTTCACATTAAATAACAGAAATCATGTGCACAATCTATTGAACACAGATAGTGTCTGCATCAATTCTGCTCCATCTTCTTTTCCAGCCCTGAATAGTGGGTCACGACGAGTCCTTCTAAAGCATGGATTAGGAGGGGTGGGTTTCGGGTGTCCCCCCCCTAAATAGCAAAGTGCGGTGTGTTACGTGTTCTCATCTCATCCTAACTTTTGGACGGTGTGCTGGCTCCTGGCTGTGAAGCTGGCTGTGACTTTGACGTGGTAGTGAGGAGCTGCGCCGGCAACGTATTCATGAGGGGTGCAGGACACTCCCACTGAGTTTTCTCACAGAGAACCGTCTGCAGGCAAAGTGACTCTGCAGCGGTGGGTGCCTTGACATGGCAGGCAGGGCAGGGAGGCGGAGCTGCCAGCCTGGCAGAGGCACATCCGCCACTTCTCTCCATGCAAAGTGACTCTGCCAGCCTGACGCTGCTGAAGGACGTAGTGCCTACTAACGAGTGAGGAACGGGCAGGGAGGAGAGGCCGTCCGCAGTGGCGGGGGCAATGGCGAGGGGTGCAGGACCCGCCCACGGCAGAGTGCGTGGCCCGGCTGTGGCTGCCCAGCCCAAGTGTACAACATGGGCTGCACCGGGGCCAGCCAGGAGCTGCTCGGCAGGTCGTGGAGCCGCGTGTCCGCCCTCTGTTTGCCCCGTTGAAAGGGGCAGCTGGCACCGGTGACGAGCCACTTTACCCGCATAAACCTGGCAGGAGTGCCCAGGCCTCCCGTGGAGGGGGCGAGGGGCAGCGGCAGCCTGCAGGACTGAAATAAAAAAGGGTCGTCGGCTCTGACCCTCAGCAAGGATGTGCTAAGGTGGCGGCAGCAGCAGGAATGCCCAGGCCTCCCACGGAGGGGCACTGCAAGGGAGCACCAGAGAAGGCGCATCTCCGTCCAGCCCACTCCGGATTTTCCAGCAGGGGCTGCGCAGGGGCTGGCCATCTGTTTGCCTCCCTTTCAAGGAGCATTTGCACAGCCCAGTTCTCCATGGATGGGGGGGCAGTGCAAGAGTGAAACCAAGAAGGGGGATGACCAAGGCGGATTTTCCAGCAGGGGCTGGCCGCAAGCTGTGACATCTGCTCTCTGTTCGTTCAAGGAGTACTTGGCACTGCTGACGAACCACTTTGCACACAGTTAAGTGGCAAGACCGGGAGGAGAAGATGCTGCAACAGCTGATGTAGGGTGTCCAGGACACTCTCAAAGATGGGTGGCTGAGTGCCTGACCACGACTAGGTGCCCGGCCCAAGGAGGCTGGGACTTGGAGTGATTGAGGAACGAGCAGGGAGGGGTTGCATCATGCAACCGTGGCAGACGTAGTTACTAGTCGCTCCTGTGCACTACCTCCACACACCCTGATTGGGTCACTGAGATAATAAGCCACCAAATCACGCGTTCCTTCGGCCATTGGGCCGGGCCAAACACTACGTGGTGATGGTTGACGAGACTTCTGAGGTCTCCATCCAGGCAGGAGGAGCTGTAAAAATAAATGTGGTGGAATTATGGAAGGAGGGACTTTAGTCGGAGAGCCAAGCTGAAAAAGGTCCAGAGTCAGACCATCATCACAAAGTCCAATTCCATATTCTAAAGGTGACCATTTGTGGGGCACAGGTCCAGAAAGGATCTTTGGTTTTCCAATCCACTACAAAGATGTGTCAGAGCTACCTGGGCACAGGTCTCCAGTCTTATCCTCTGAGGTGCTGCAAACTAAAAAAGGCTCTTGGCCATCTTCTGACTCCACACCTTGGGCTCCAAATGGGCCGCCCACGGGGCCAGTCCTGGAATGTTCCTTCCAGTCAGTGCCACCATTGCTACCTCTTTGCACCACTGAAGGAGTATTTTGCATGCATTGAAATGGCAGACTGAGGTGTGCTGCTGGCTGTGAAATACCTGCATGAGCACCCACATGGCAAAGTGCATGACCTGGCAGCCCAGCCGGAGTCAATACCAGAAGGCGTCGTCATAATCACCCAGGGGATGTGGTGTCTCAGGCCCCAGCTCAGCCTCTCGTTGCTGATCATCATTCATCACCCCAGGGTGGCTGGCTGGGGAGGAGACCTTGGTTCCCACATCTGGCTAGATTAGAAGTGCAATATTCTGCAGAGGTGCACTGTGCACACACCAGGAGCCAGCCACACACACATTCCATCACTGGAAAGTTGACAGGGGAGACGCTCCTTGGTGGCACAGCACAGCACAGCACAACTGAATGGGAAAGGTGGACTTCTTCACCCAGTGCCCACAGGCAGGCCACACAGCAGGGCCAGATTCTCATTTGTCGTGAGACATGGCGCCGCCACCCACCCAGAAGTAAGTGCTTCTGGAAGCCCAGCACTCCCAAAGAAACACAAAGGGAACACAAACACAAAGTTCTTTGAAAGGAAAAGTTGAAGCGGCGCGAGGAATCAACGCCACTTTCTCTCTGTGACAATGAGCAGAGTCAAGCAGCGGAGGGCATCCTGTGTGGGTCCCCAAGTGTCAGGCTTGCTGCTGCTGCTGCTGCTAATAAGCATCCAGCAGCAGCAGCTCCCCCCTCCCTCTGTGGGGCAGGGCAGTTGCTGGTGGACATGGCTGCCGAGGCCACAGGGAGGATGACGACGACGATCATGGTAGGGGAAGTACGGGACTCAGGACTCAGAAACTCCGCTTCCTGCTGGGTAGCGCGTTTAAAGGGGGCTGTGCAGGCGGCAGCATTGAATTGACAAATGTGAGGCACCCCCAAAAAGGACTGTGATGGTCTGGGGTCTCCTGGTCGCAAAGGTGGCTTTCCGTAGGTCTTCCTGCGAGATGAACTCATCAGTGTCCACCTCGAGGTCCAGTTCGTTGGCCTGCTGCTTGTGCACCTCCAGTATGGCCAGATGGTTCAGCCGCTGCTGGGTGACGGTCGAACTGAGGAAGGTTTTGAGTCTTCGCAGCGTGCAGAAAGACCTTTCCACGGTTGAGATGGACATGGGAACTGTGAGGAACTTCACCAACTCTGGGAGCATGAGCTGGGGGCATTCCTTTAGGAAGTCGAGCATGGAAGCCACACTGCCCACATTCTCACCTGAGCATCTGACAGCATCCAGCAACATGTTCCTGTGTAAGAGGAGCCCTTCCTCATCCACGTCCCCTCCGAAATGCTTGTGGAGTTCCTCCTGAAACTCCCATTGAGCCCCAACTAGGAAGTTTTTGGCCTTGGCCGAAAGGTCAAACGCAGGGGACTGGAACCATGTCCTTATGCACTGGACCATGTGGTCAATCACCTCATAGAAGACTTGACAGAAGGAGCACACATCCCTGTTTGCCATCTCATCCAGTCGAGCGGGAACCTTCCTTGCCCTTGGGACCTGGGGCGGGTCGACTGAAAGGGACTTGGATTTGGAGAGGACCTTGTTCCAGAAAGATTGGAAATCCCCTCTGAACCCCAGTAGCATCTCTACAAGACTGGAGATCATGCTTGTGCCCTGCAGGAAATGAAGTGACTGGCTTTGAAGCGCAGTGTTCACAGTGTCCACATAACTAAGGACTTTGCAGAGAAGGCTCAGGTGGAAGAAGAAAATGAACTTGCACATAAGTTTAATGAGGCCCTTGGCTTTCTGAGCAGAGTCGTTGTGGGACCCGGAGTCCCCAAGCTCCACCAAAGCCTGTGAGATCTCCCTGTAATTGGACAGGAGTGAGGTCAAGGAATGACACTGGACTGTCCACCGAGTGGCACAGAAAGGGCGCAGACCCTGCGCTGGTCTTTCTCTGAACCGGCCTTGCAAAGCCTTGAAGACGGTGTAGTGTTTAGGAGAGTCCTGGATAAAATTGATGAGTTCTTGAGCCTTGATAAAGTGTTGGATGGTGAGGCTCAAGCTGTGAGCCATGCAGTGCACAAACACAGCTCGAGGTTCCATGCTCTGCATTCTGGCCTGCACACCACTGATTGCCCCTGCCATGTTCTGAGCCCCATCAAAGCACTGGCCTCTGCAGTCGGACAGCGGCAAGTTGAATCTGCGGAGGACGTCCTGGGTGGTGCAGAAGAGGGTCTCCGCCCGGGTACTGGCAGTCGAGTGGAACCCAAGGAACAGTTCCTCTGCTTCCAGACCCTCTGTGACTATCCGGAAGCAGACAGACAACTGCTCCTGGAGGGAGATGTCTGAAGTTTCATCGACCATCACAGCGTAATGCTGGGCCTGGGCTATCCGAGACACAAAAGAGCGGGTGATGTGGTGGCTCATGATCTCCAGCATCCCATTGCAGATCTCATGGGAGCACCACTTGTAGGAATTGCGCTGCATCCATCTCTTTAAAATGGGGGAGTCACATCTCAACCTAAGGAGTCTAGTCAAGTTGCTGGAATGGCTGCCACATGGAAGTTGCCACATGGCTGCGAATGGCCATTCCCTGGATGGCTAGATGTCTCAGAGACGACAGTATCTTGAGCAGAGCTTCCCTGCTCTCCAGTCTGGCTTGATTCTGGGCATTGGACAGCTGAGTGGGCACAGTCAGGCCAGAGCTTAAAGCTTGCATTTTGAAGACGGACTCTCTGTGGGAGTCTGATCTCTCATGCTTCCTGAGCCTTTCCAGACCCTTCTGCCAGCAACTGAAGCCCGTCTCAGTGAAGCTCAACTGTATTTTATGGGAAAAGGTGACACACCTCTGCTGGAGGTGGAGGTGTGCTGGAGGCCAACTTACAAACTGAACAAAACACTGTGTCTTTTGACTCATCGTACTCCAGCCAGGGATAGGTCTTCACCCAGTGGGGTTGGAATTTTCTCAACCAAACGCCACTGCGTGTGCCTGACCGCTTGCCCTGCTGTGCTGTGTGAAGTGGTGGAGGCTGTGGGGTGTGTGGGGTTTGGATGTCTGTGGGTGCTGCTGCTGCTGAATCTGCGGAAACCTTGCGGAGACAGCAGTGAGCAGGGGATGAGTGGCAAGGAGGAGGAAGTGGATGGCATTGGCAGGGAGGAAGAGGAGCAGGAGGGCATTTCTCCACTGACTCAGAAGTGGAAGTTCTAGGCTTCCTCACTATAAATCTATCCATAATCACAGTTTCAGAGGGAGGGAGGGATGATGGAGGGCGGAGACCACAGAGACCCCCCCCCCCGAAGCAAACTGAGTGGTTGGCTGAGTTCAAATGATAATTAATAAAACTAACTGATATAAACAGGTGGGAGACAAATGAGACGCTGCTGCTACTGCTGGTTCAGCAGTGGGTTTAAGTGTGCCCACCACTGCTGGGGCAGAGGCCCTACTTACCAAACTGAGTGGCTGAGTTTTAATAATAACTAGCCTTTTGTTACCCGGCATTGCCCGGGGGACAAAGTATCCCCAGCTTCTATTAGGAGAAGGAAAGAATACAGGGACAGAATCAAGCAAAGGAGCGTAATGAAATTGTCACACTCACTGAACAATGTCTGCAGGTCCTGTGGTAGGGCAGTTAGCCCTCTGGAAATAGGTCCCTCTCAGATCTGACTGGGTGCTGGAACTCTCTGGATCATGCTCTTTCCAGCCTGGGCAACGCAGGCAGTGGAAAGCAGTTTCACTTTCGTTTTGGATTAGTCCCTGTGTATCACATAACCTGCAGCATCGCTTGTGACCACAGGGTGGCAGCAGACCTCTAGTCCAATGCAATCCCCTTGGTTCCTGACGATCTGGCCCCCCTCCCCGAAAAACGGGGGGCTGTAGGGGGGTCTGACCCCCGCAGTGTTTTTTGCCAGGCCGCAAGGTACGTGTGTGCCAAGTTTCGTGCGGCTCGGTGCCAGCGTTGAGAAGCCTATGCAGGACATACAAACCCAGCCACACGCATACATACCCACATAGATACCCACACACACACATACCCACACACACACCCACGTCCGTTTTTATATATATATAGATAAATAATAATGATGATGGGGTGAATGATAATAATGATTAAAACAGAACACAAAATGCTGCTTCTGCAGGCAGCAGTGGGTTTACGTGTGCCCACCACTGCCTGAGACCAGCACTTGCTGGGGCAGAGCCCCTACGCCAAACTGAGTGGCTGAGTTCTCAAATGATGATGATAACAAATAAGTAAAGTAATTAGAAAACTAACTGATAACACTAACTGATAGGTGGAAAACAACTAAAAACGCTGTGCTGCTGGTTCAGCAGTGGGTTGACGTGTGCCCACACTTGCTGAGGCAGAGAGCCCTGCCTGGAGCTAACTCACTAGTGCTGAGTTCAAATGATGAAAACGAACAGGCTGAGGACAACAGCGCACAGACATGGGGGTGCCACGCAATTTGGGGGTGCTGAGCACCCATGGCAAAATTATTGGGGGTGCCGTCAGCATGCCAGCACCCACGGAGTTGGCGCCCCCGTAAATGGCCATGATTACATTTGATTAAAATGCTTTGAAACTGATTAACACATTGATTTGGAATAAAAACATACAACACCGCTTTCAGCCCCCCCCTTTTTTAAGGATAACACCGCCATCCATGAAAAAAATGACACGGCTTTAGACTGCCTCTACCCATGGTAGGTGGGCCTTGTGTTTACAGGGCCAGCCCAAGGTCTCCCATAATCACCCTGCATGCCTCCCCCCCCCCCGCTTACTCCACCATTTCTCCTGCTCCCTGGATTTGAAAAGGAAGAGCACCCGCTCATCCCTTGTTTCTCCTCCTCTGCTGTTCCCGTCTTCCTTCTCCAATCCAGGGAGAGGGAGGAGTGGCAACTAAAGTGGGCGCTCCCCAGGAACCTGCCCCTGCAGCCCCAGATGCGATGGCCCTTCGTATGGAAGAGAGGCCACCGACCTCATAAAGATGGAAGGGATCGCAGTGATTTGCTGTCGCTTCTGCAAGACAGGGTGACTGGCATTATAAGAAATTTTTTTTTAAAGCTAGCACCGGCTGTCTGCACGAATTAGGGCCTTGCAGGTGTGCAGGTTGCATTGTGCCTTCCTGCAGTGCAAACCCAGGCCTCGCGAATGGTGCCCTGCATGGCAGAAAAGACAATAATGCTTGGGTGTGTTTGAAACGTACTGCCACTGGCATGTCTCGTAGCCTCGCGCAGAGGAGCCACAGTGTCCCATCCTGTCCTTCTGGCTGTTAATTTCTTCGTAGCACTGTGGAGACCCGTTCTTTGAGCCTGCAAGCAAAGCACAGAGAGTGGGAGTCCCCTGAGGGCCTGACTGAGAGAGAGAAAACTATTGCAAGCCAGGCATTCCCCTCAACTTACAAAATTATGCAAGGGATGGATGGAGTGGGTAGAGGGATGTTCCACTCACACAGCAACAAAACCAGGGCACAGCTATTAAAATTGAGTGTGTCCCAAGTTAGAACAGACAAAAGAAAATGTGTATTTAGCCAGCATGTAATTAGTCTGTGGAACTTCTTGCCTCAGATGGAGTGATGGCATTTGGCCTAGATGCCTTTAAAAAGGGATTGGACAATTTTAAAGTTCATCACAGGTTATAAACCATGAGGGATGTACCTCCTGGTTCTAGAAGTAGGCTATATCTATTTGGCAGTTGTACGGGAGTGGCCACAGGATGCAGGTCTCTTGTTGCCTTCTGTGCTCCCTGAAACATCTGGTGGGTCACTGTGAAATACATGAAGCTGGACTAGATGGGCCCTTAGTCTGATCCAGCAGGGCCTCTCCCTCCTACTCCATGGTTGCCAGCGCCCAGAAGAGGGAAGGGGTGAAACATTTGTGGCTTCAGGCCAGTCCAGGCTCCTGGCTTGAAACGCTAACCCAACGGTTCCGAAGTTTACCTGGGTTTGGACACCCCTGCAGTCTCTTCTTCCTGGCCGAGTTGGGTGCCGCTGTCTTGGATCTTGTGAAATCTTGTGAGATCCAAAATGGGGGCACCCAAATCTCATAAGATGTCATGAGATCCAAGACGGCAGAACTCCAAACTTGTGAGATCCAAGATGGAGGCGTCTGAGGGAAACACGCAGAAGGGATGACCCTATGCATGGGCCACGATGCCCTTAGGTGTAGCAAATCACACTTTGGGAACTCCTGGCCTAACCTCAAAACACTGACTCTGCAAGTGGTTCAGATTCATACACTTTGGACTGGAGAAGAGATAAGATTACTGGGCCGGAACAATTCCTCTTCCCACCCCTCTCAGGGCCCAATCCTATGCAGTGTTCCAGCACCACTGTAGCTGCAGGGTAAGAGAACAAATATCCCCTTACCTTGAGGAGGCCTCCTTGACTGCCCCCCACTGCAGGGTGCAACAGATGCATAACGGCAATGGCGCTGAAACACTGGAAAGGATTGGGCCCTCGGTCTTTAGAAGTCAGACAGGAGAAGTAGGATGTCTGGCGGCAGTGACACCTGCTCCAGTCCTCTGGGCTTACTGAATTCAGGGTAGGGCATTTGCCTGGGCAATTACAGACGTTCCTGGGTCTGGCTTGTTGCGGCTCCTGGCTCTTGTTCAGCCTCTGCATACCACTACTATGGGCACAGGAGCCCTTGAAATACCCCACAGGCCCGGCCCAGGACCTCCCGACACCTGAGACAGCCTGCTGAGTGCTGCCCCCTTCCCCAGTGATGCGCCAGCCTCCCACTCTCCAGTGTTCTTGCTCAGCCCATTTCTTATTCCAGTCCAGGGAGTGAGTGGGAGGAGGAGCAGGGAAGGGAGGAGGGCAGAGATGGGGGCCCCTCCCCAATCTGCTGCCTGAAGCAAACATTTCAGTTGGCCTCATGGATGGGCCATGAGGCCCATCTGGGAAGCAGTCTGGGACGCTTGAGCAACATTAATTTGAGGATGGGGGTGGCAGAGGGCCACGAAGGGCCAGGGCAGGTTCAGGGACGTAAAGCCTCAGAAGGCAGGGACAGGACTGGAAGAGGACTGAGGCGGTGTGAAAGGGGCAACAAAGGGGGTCATCCATTACCTTTTCCAAATACTTTTTGGCACGACAGGTCGGCACTTTGGCACACTCCTTGCATGCAAACTGCACTGCCCCCCTCACACGGCTGCCCGTCCTGGACGTAGAGGTCCTCCGTGCACTCCGCTGAGGTGCCGTTGCAAAACTCCTCCAGGTCACAGGCTTTGTCAGCGTCGGGCCTGCACAAGGTGCCTTGCGCCTTCAGCTGTCGGACGGAAGAGACGGAGGCGCCCTGAGTTCCAGTCCAGGCCCCAAGACGCCAGACCGCCTCACCCGCTGCAGGCCCAGAGCTGCCCACCGAGAGGAAGCACGTGGGCGTGGCCAGGAACATCTCCCAGGAGCAGCCATCTCCAGTGATTTTCTTCTTACTGCACACTGACCTCTGTGGTCTTCTCCACGGTCTTCGGCTCTTGCCACTTGCAGCTTCCAGGAGACTCTTCCTGGTTCTGCGGCTCCGTTTCTAGGGCAATTGCCTGTAGTAACAAATTCTCTGTCCCTCTCCCATCACTCTCCAGTGGCTGCTTGCCAGCAGAGGAAGGGGGACAAAACTACAAGGCAGTTGCCTTGTCCGAACCGCTGAACCCAGAAGAGTTTTTTCAGTTATTTTCAACTGCTGCACTTCCAACCCCACGGCCTACCTGCAGACCTTTCACAGCACACCAGCTGAAAACACAATCGTAATCCCACCTTTGCATTTCTTCATCTCCTACCCGGCAGCAACCACTGAAGCTCAGCAGAAGCAGGGTGGGAAAACACGTGGGGAGGACATTGCAGCACATCACGTGTTGGTTCACATATGTGTTCCCATGAACATAAGAGCCAACATCCCCCCCCCCCACGCACACACCTCCTAGTGGATGTGGTTTGAGTCTAATCTTGTCCACTCAATACTGGTATGTCTCTTACATTTAGAAGGGGGAGACCAACTGCCCCTATTCATCCAAGCAGAACATATTTTTTCCCAGTGACTGTTTGCAAAGGTCTTCCTTCTCTTTGTTTTGAGTGCAAGCACTTTGAAGCAGGGAACCTGTCATTCTTTCAGGCATGAATACTGTTTTGTGTACTTAAGTACAAACATGTACAAACATCCTGCATGGGGGCAGTGCACGAGTTTAATAGAGTTGGTCATGAGAGAGAGAGAGAGAGAGAGAGAGAGAGAGAGAGAGAGAGAGAGAGAGAGA
>JAJKFI010000214.1:380745-428574 GCA_029204185.1 Lerista edwardsae | reverse complement strand
GGATGGATGGATGGATGGATGGATGGATGGATGGATGGATGGATGGAAGGAAGGAAGGAAGGAAGGAAGGAAGGAAGGAAGGAAGGAAATTTACTTTTTGGGCAAGAGACCAAGGTCTAGCTTTTGCCTATGAGATTATTGTGCAAGCTTTCTGAAATGGAAATGGGGCAAAGTTCACATCCTGAGATCAGCCCCCAATTGTTCTTTTGCTTGCCAAATCAGATGTTGCAAAGGTCAAGATGCCCCGAGCTACAGTCTCCCACCTCCCAAGCTCAGATTCAGAGTGGTCATGGGAGAAAATGTCTCATTTAAACCTTGTTTGGGCTCTATACTTTGCTTGCAGTCACCCAGGGCAAAGCCATACGTATGTTGCACCCCAATAATTTTACAGGTCACTATAGAATTTACAGCCAGCTTAGTCTTCTCCCCAGCATTGTCATGGGATGATTTTAAAAACGTAAAAACCCATAGAACAAGAAACCAAACAAAAACTTTCTCTTTGAGTCCAGGAAGAGTTTTTCCACTTGATTTGAAAGGGCAGGTCCTCTTATGGATTAAAAATGGGTTAAGGGCCAAGAGAGTGGTTATTAATGGACAATTTTCACTATGGAGAGAGGTGAAAAGCGGAGTGCCCCAAGGATCTGTCCTAGGACTGGTGCTTTTCAACTTGTTCACAAATGACCTGGAGACAGGCAGAAACAGCGAGGTGGCGATGTTTGCAGACGACACTACGCTTTTCCAGGTGGGGAAAACCAGAAAACCAGCTCCAAGAGCATCTCTCCAAACTTGTGGAATGGGCAGCACAATGGCAGATGCGTTTCAAAGTAGGCAAGTGTAAAGTGATGCACACTGGGGTAAAACATCAAAGTTTCACATATAGGCAGGGCCGTATTAACCTGTAGCTGGGCCCCTAGGCTTTCCGGTGCTTTGGGCCCCCTCTGAAACTCTTCAGGAAAAATCCTGCCACATTAAATGGAAGCCCCTGTTAGACAGGTGGGTGGACAAGGTTCTCCGACCCCCAGGGCTGTATTATTCATTAGGCTGACTAGGCTGGAGCCTAGGGGCCTGCAGTGACTAGCGCCCATCAAACTGGCATTGTTAAAAAACTAAACTAAACTGCCCTAAACTGCCCTGATGGGGGAGTACAAGGCCTGAGCCGGGCCCTGTTGCTTATGGCGCAAGCAGTCTGCCTGGGCTGCAGGGAGCTGAGCCGTGGCAATGAGGAGCTCCCATGAGAGTCTGCAGTGCCTGAAAGCAGTCGGCAAGCCAGGGCTGAGGGATGCCTGCGAGACTGGATGCTCAGCCCCACTTCCAGGAGTGGGCGGAATGGATGTCTCAGGGCTGAGCATGGTCCGTTCACTCGGCCGCCTGCCATCCCAGCCCCCAGAGGCAGCCAGTGCAAGACAGACACGCCCCTCCTTCATCCCCTGCCAGTCAGGGCGCTCTGCAGTGCCAGCTGGACCCACGGCAGTTCGCTGGCTTGGGAATCGGGGGAAGATGGGGAGAAGCAGAGGGACGTGTGCAAGGAGAGGAGCAGTCACAAGGGACCGTGCAAGGGCTAGGGGCATGCCCTCCTTTTCCTGAAGCGTTTCCAAGGGGCCCCCAAATACCTGAAAGCCTAGGGGCCCGGCCATGGGTTAAAATGGCCCTGTCAGCCCCCCCCCCCGCTTTTACAAATAAGGCCGCCGCAGCTCAGTCACTTTTTCCTCATCTATGTATTGCCTTGTTACAAAACACACACACACACACACACACACACACACACCCTTAAGCCATCTAGCCGTAGGTGGGCCTCTCCTCACAAAGGGACCCAGGCTTGCATGGAAGCTCCCCACCCACCTCCACCCCTAAAACAGCAGAAACAGAGGCAGAAGTCTGAAGGGCAAAAAATGGAGACGCCAGGTATTCCTAAGTTGTATGCAAAAGGGGAAAAATAAACTCACAAATGGACCCAGGCTTGAATGAAGGTCCCCAGCAATGCAGCCCGGCTCAATCCCTGGAGGTGGGGCCTGCCCCACATGGTTCTGGAGAGCTCTGCAAGCCTCACCTTTGCAAGGCTGGGCTTGCTGTAGTCTCTTGCCGGCTGGAGGGATGGCGAGCTGGATGGGGAGTCCCCAAGAGCCAGATCTGGAGACCCATGCATGAGGCTCAGGTATGCCCCCTTGATGGGCCCAAGTACCTGCAGGGCCCCTAGGCTTTAGCCTACTCAGCCTAATGGATAATACTGCCCTGCATATAGGCTAATGGGTTCTGAGCTGTCTGTGACAGCTCAAGAGGGAGATCTTGGGGTGGACAACTCAATGAAAGTTTTGACCCAGGGCTCAATCCTAACCTTGAGTTAGGCTGGCATAGTTAAGCCAGCAAAGTTTGGCTGGCACAAGGGCCATTGTAAAGCACGTTTGGACCACTTTCGTTTGGACCAGTCAGGGAGGATGGTGCATGTCTGTGTGCTGGCCTCTCTGACTCCCCGAGTGGTCCAAACCTACTTTACGGTGGCACTTGTGCTGGCCAAACTTTGCTGGCTCAACTGTGCCAGCCTAACTCCAGGTTAGGATTGCTCCCCCAGTGTGCGACAGAGAACAAGTCCAATTCAATATTTGGGATCATTAAAAAAGGAATTAGAATAAAACAGCCAATATTACAATGCATATACATATCAATGGTAAGGCCAAATTTGGAGTATTGCGTACAGTTCTGGTTACCACATCTCAAAAAAAAATATATAGGGGAGCTAGAAAAGGTACAGAAGAGAGCAACCAAAATGATGACTGGGCTGGGGCACCTCCCTTATGAGGAAAGGCTACAGCATTTGGGGCTCTTCAGTCTAAAAAAAAAGGCTTGGACAATTTCTGGAGGAAAAGTCCATCACAGGCTTTTCACAGGCTGTGATAGGCCATGATAGGTGGTGCAACCTCATTATTGTAGAAGTAGGCTACCTCAGAATGCCAGGTGCAAGGGAGTGGCAACAGGATGCAGGCCTCTTGTTGTCTCGTGTGTTCCCTGAGACACCTGGTAGGCCACTGTGAGATACAGGAAGCTGGACTAGATGCACTTTTGGCTGATCCAGTGGGACTCTTATGTTATGATTTTGTGGATTGTGTAAATTGGCTCCTGTGAATGAGTGCCTGACCTATTGCACAGGGCTGCAGCTAGTACATTTGATATCTGGGGTGGATAATCTTTATCCCCCTCCTTAACTTTTTAACACCCCCTCCTTCATTTTGGGCTATTCTATTCATCCTAGCAGCCAGCAAGAAGGAAAAGATGTTACTGCTCATGTAACTTGCCTGTTGGTCCTTCCTTCACTGAATTCCTTCACAGGCAAGTGACTGTATATATTATTGTGTATGAATAAAACATATCCTAGCAGCCAACAAGAACGGTCTGCCCACATTAGCACCCCCTTATGGGTGGCACCCTCACTCTGCCCCCATTGCGATCCTACTGCTATTGCACCAGGGTGTTTCCCCCCTGCTTTTTGTTGTTGCTGCCCCCTTTTTGCAAGCATCACAACTCCCATCAAAGGAGCTGCCCCTCATAGCTGGGGCTTTGCTCTGCACCCTCCTTCCCCAAACGGTGGCTGTTGTTAAGGGCCAAGCAGCTACATAGCCACATGCAGTAGTGTCATTCAAATGATTTAGGAACAGGAACTCACTTTTGATTGGCACTTGTCGGGAACCCAGAACCAGCCACGGAGCCCGTTAGGATCCGGAACGCCCGTTCTGGTCCGTTCCCCCTGAATGACATCACTGCCTTCGCCCCCCTAGGAATCTGGAGTCGCTCCTTTTAACCCTCTGAGTGCTGGCCAACCAAGAAGAAAAGCTCTTTGCAGAGGAATTGGGAGGGGGGAGGAGGGAGAATGAAGTGGACGGAGTCAGCCCTAATTTTAACTAGTGGAACTGAGTTCCCCCGCGTTCCCCCTGCATGACATCACTGGCCACATGGTAGTCCCCCACCATCAGCACACCACTGCCTTAACCATCTCCACTTCCAGCAGGGACAGACTGCGGTGGGGGGCAGACGCAGGTGGGCACCACAGCAGTGGACGACATGCCGCTGGCTGCACGCTGAAGCCATTTCCCAAGGTACAAACCTCCTGCGTGCCGCAGTCGCACTGCTCCCCTTGTTCCACTATTTTGTTGCCACAGAAAGGGGCTCTGAGCTGGAAATCCATGCGCGGTTTGTTCGTGAGGCAGTGTATGTCGCCGTGCCTCAGAAAACTCTGGTAGTCTTTGAGGCTGCAGCTGCTGAAGAACTTTGAGCCGTCAGACTGTCTGCAGGAAAAAGGCAGGAAAAAGAGAAGTCACCATTTCTCTTGAAAGAGATACTGAAGCCAACCTTCAGGCCTGTCATTGTGTGAGTAAATGCAGAATTCCTCAGACTGTGGGCATGGACCCATTTCTGGTGGGTCCAGCAGATCCTCCAAACACCGGTGATGGAAAGATCAGATAACTCACTGCCTCAAGCCCTGAAGGCTATTAAAAATCAGAGAGCTGCTAATTTACCTGCAAAGAGCTGAGCTCCTACAGTTCGCAAGCTTGTAGGACTGCTTAATAGGACTGCTTGTAGGACTGCTAGGGAGATGCATGTTTAAGCATCTTTTGTCTGGTGTGTTTTTTTCCAAGTCCGTCAACAACATATAGTGCAGGCAGGCTGAGGGATGGCTGAGTCACAGAATTAAGCTGTTCAGACCTTGAGGCTATTCATTATGAAGGCCTCATTGTGAGAAATGGATCTGTTTTTTCTCCCTATATCTCATAAAGCTAGGTGGGTCACAACAGAGTTTTCATTTTAAAAAGTGGGCCCCAGTGCTAAAACGTTTGAGAACCACTGAGTTAGTGGCTATCAAGTGTTCTACCAAAGATATGCTTTCCACATTACCTGGCATGTTGAGGAATCTCTGGCCTGAACATGCACCAAATGCCGCAGCCACCACCCAGGTACCATTTTTACACCTCCTCCCTCACCAGATTTGAAAAGGAGGAGGGGAAAAGAAGAGTGGAACGGAAGAGAGTAGCAGGCTAGACACTCTAGCCTACCACTCTTCTTTGCTCCACATTTTCACTTCCGCTCCATTCCCCATTTCCTTCTCAAATCCAGGGCGCAATGGAGGGGGATAGGCAGGTAGGGGTGTCCACCTTGACGGCTCCTCCTCTTCCTCCTGCTCCCTGGATTAAAACAGGAAGAGGAGGGGAAATGACCGGGAGGAGGAAATGTGGAAGAGAAGAAAGTGGCAGGCCAGCGCATTAGAAATGCTTCTCTCCTCCATACCGCTGGGAAAAGGGGAGCAGGCAGCGGTGAAATTCAGCCAGTTCTCACCAGTTCTGCAGAACCGGTTGCTAATTTATTGATATACAAAAAGTAGTACTGTAGTAAGAAGCAGTACAAAGAAAGGAGGACATAGAACCAGCTGTTAATTTATTTGAATCCCACCACTGGGAGCAGGTATTTGGCGCACATGCCAAGAGGTCTTGGGTCAACCCTGATAGGCAGACCAGGCTAGATATTCTGCGGTCCCCAAGTGCTTGCTTTGCCCTCTGCAAAGAGGTTGTGCACAAGGATCCAAACAGGATTGGGACTAGGGCAGAGAGTGAGGGGGACTTGAAGCATGTTCTCCCCCCCCCCACCAGCCATAGTCCCGATCTACAAAAGGGGGACTGCACATACAATAATCCGCCCTGAAAAAAAAGTTCAGCTGGCACCAAGGAGAGCCAAGGAACGTCTAGTTCACATTGGGGCCGTGACAGGGGATAGCCATTGAGCCCCCTGCTGTTCCCCTTCATCATGGTTCCCTTTTGAATATGCCCCCCCCAAAAAAGGTTACTGAAGGGAGGTAACTGAACCACATGCCAACAGCTCTCTGAGGACCTTGGTCAATCTGCTGCAGTCCCAGTGGAGGTCCTCGCCCTCCAAAGCTGTCCCAGGGGAGCAAAACAGCCTCCGACGTGATGACCCCCCATCCCCGTTTTGGCGACTGTGATCGAGCCAATGCTGGAGTTTTTCCTTGCTGCTGACTCTTTCATTCGTGTGGTTCCACCCAGTAGTGGGATCTAAATGATTTAGGAACAGGAACTCACTTTTGATTGGCACTTGTCGGGAACCTGGAATCAGCCACGGAGCCTGTTAGGATCCGGAACGCCCGTTCTGGTCCGTTCCCCCTGAATGACATCACTGGTTCCACCCCACTGGCAGCTGGGAGGGGGGAGGTGGCAGGGGAAGACTCCACCCCACCTTATCCTTCACTTTTAAAGTGGAGAGAAGGGGGAGAGCTCCAGTGGTGACTGCAAAGGAGGAGGATGGGCAGCTCCTGGAGTGCTGGGGTGGGGGGCTGCAACGCCAGAGTGCCAAGCGGGGAGAGTGATTTTGCCACTCACTACTTGGCACGCCAGGGAATTTGCACCTGTTGACCCACCTAGGTGTGCTATTGCCCACTCCATTGTTGCAGGCACCTGCAGAAAACCTAATGTTAACTCTGCTACTTGTGCATAGAAATTGTGCTGCAATTCTCACCTATTTATTCTCATAGGTGAGTGTGGGCGCAATCCTGGAGTTTAGCCAGCACAGTTCGGCCACAGCAAACTTTGGCCGGCACAAGGGCACATTTGGATCACTCGCAGGGAGGATGGCGCACGTCTGTGTTGCTGGCCTCTCCGACTCCAAGAGTGGCCCAAACATACTTTATTGTGTGCCAGCCAAATTTTGTTGGCCGAACTATGCTGGCCCAACTCCAGGTTAGGATTGCACCTACACTCATACACATATGAGTATGCCCCATCGAACAGAATGGGACTTACTTCTGAGTATACATGTAAAGCAGTGTTTCTCAAACTGTGGGTCGGGATCCACTTGGTGAGTCATGACCTGATGTCAGGTGGGTTGTGGAAAGCTGGGAGCAGCCATCTCGGTAGCTGCAGACCTTCCTCTTGCTATATTTCTTTTGTGAGTGTTAACAGTTTGAATTTTCAAGTGAGGTTTTTAGTTCAATGCTTTTATATATTTTGTCCTAATCTTGCTTTCTGTCAGGGGTGTTTCATGGTTGTGTAGTTGCTGCAGTCCAAGAATGCCAGTTTGCATTCCAGGAGTGTCATTTGATTATGTCACAAAGATGGCACTTTCCGCCTGATGGTGTCATTTCTAGCCATGACATCACTTCCAGGTTAATGACATCACTTCCGGTGGGTCCTGACACAAGTGCCCTTCTAAGAAGTGGGTCCCTGACTAAAAGGTTTGAATATCTCTGATTGCATCCACAACAAGATGATGATTTTCTTACAGGCTCCTGTAACTTCCAACCACTCCCAAGGACCCTTGAAGAGTGCATGCTCCTGTCAGGAGGGTCAGGCAGAGCTGGAATGGTCCATGAGGGTCTCATTCAGGCATCTAATGGGCATCCAGCTAAGCAGGGAATGGAGACAGAAGGGGGCAGTGTTGCGGGCTGGGGGGGAGAAAGGGAGAAAACGATGTGATGGGGAGAGGAACCCAGCCACGAGTGTGCACTTCACATGCAGGTCCCGCCAAGCCTGGCATTGCCCCACCCCTCCCCATGCGCTACTGAAAAGCGAGCATTCCAGGACTCATAAAGCGATGGCAAGGTGCGTCGAGCTAGCCGGATATCTTAGTGACAAAGCCAGGCTACTGATCAACAACAGCACAGGTGAGAGGACAGGTCTGCCAGTCCTGCCCCCTTCCTTACATGGCGCTGGGGTTCATGATGCAGATGGAGCCTGAACACTGGCAGTGGCTGGAGTTGTCCAAGTGGATGCCCAGGCTGAATGCCAGAAGCTGCGTCACGCGCACCGAGAAATTCTCCAGAGTGATCCCCTTCTGAAACTAAACGAGAGGAGAGGTCTATATAGGCCAAAATAGTGAAGAGCAGGGCCTCCATACATCCAATTACCAGTGGTGTCGCTAAGGGGGTGCAAGGGCGCAACTGCACCGGGCACAAGCCTGGGGGGTGGGGGGAAGAAGCTAAGCTGGAATTAGCAGCCAAAATTGTGAAAACCTTGGTAAATACGAAGAATAAGAATATCATTATATATCATTGGACAGGTAATTTAATGCGAAATGCAATGAAGCAAACCATCTTGGAATAGCTGCATTCTATCAAAAAGTATGGCCAATTAACCAGAAATATTTTTCTTTATTTACTTAATCAGATTTGATTTAGAGTGCAATCCTAACCTGGAGTTAGGCCGGCAGAGTTAGGCCAGCAAATTTGGCCAGCACAAGGGACACCGTAAAGTATGTTTGAATCACTCTTGGAGTCAGAGATGCCGGCACACACAGAGTACCATCCACTCTGACTCCGAAAATGGTCCAAACGTGCTTTATGGTGGCCCTTGTGCAGGCCAAACTTTGCTGGTGTAACTGTGCCGGCCTAACTCCACATTAGGATTGCACCCTTAATCAGGGCCAGCTTTAAGCCAATGTGACCAATATCATCACATCGGGCCCTGCACTTTAGGGGCCCCCGCACCAGTGCAGCAAATATATCGCGGCTAGCAGCCAGGATTTCTATGGGTTGTACGTCAGTGGGGTGAACAGTGCAGCTTTACCCTAAATCCTCTCACTTGCCCCTGCCTTCTAACTGCCCCAAATGGTTGCCGGTGCACATGCAAATCAGTTGCCGGTGATGTCATCAGGTCACCACAAGTCCTTTTCTTGGTGAGTGGGAGGGCCCACGGGGAGGGTGGGGCCCCCACAGGAATGCCCCACAGTGGGCCTCGTCACTGCTAGAGCCGGCCCTGCCCTTAATTGTGGAAGGAGGGCTACAAAATCTTCTTTGAGCCCAGGTAGCAGATGTCTTAGCTACGCCATTGCTGATTACCAAATGCAGGACACAAAGGAGACGGTCTCCAAGGACATATGATTGGTCCCTGCCGTAGACCATGAAAGCTTGGCATGCACTTAACTGACATATTGTTTAGCAAGTCACTGTGAATGTACAGAAAAGTGGTCTAATAAGTGGCTCATAAGGAATCTGACACGACAAACCTTTCATCTGCATGAGGAAAACACTTCTGTGAAAGAAATACAAGGACGTTCTTTCCATGGAACTGACTTAAGAAGCAGTCCTAACCAATTTTCCAGCACTGATTTAGCTGTGCTACTGGGGCATGTGGTGCATCCTGCAGTGGGGGGGGGGAGTCACAGAGGCCTCCTCAATGTAATGTTTGCTCCCTCACCTCAGAGCTGTTTTGCCCTTGCCCCAGTGCTGGAGAGCTGGCTAGAATTGCGCCCTTGGGCCCAAGCTCACTACAGACATATCCACATTCGTATTTTTGTCCATGTTTTTGAATGGACTTTATGTGCAAATAAGCAGGGGTGATGCACAACCACGTTCAAATCTGCATTGCTCTCTAGAATCACTCTCTCATTGGAAAGGGGGACACAATGGATAATTAAGCCAGCCACAGTTGTGATGCACAACAATGATGTTGTGTACTGCGCTCCATGCTTTTGCAGAGGGAACATGATGTGCAGCTGAGGATCTAACACAAACACAAGGCAAAACAATGATATGCATCTGTTTTGTGAAAACTGCACGTATGGGTTTTTTAATTTTGCAGACTGTCCCAAACATGCAAAGCAGAGAAGGCAGGCATATTGGCAAAATCACACATCCTTTTGGTTACATGGGAAGAGGCATTTATTGTGGGGAAAGCACCACAAATTGATGGTAACTATCCTGGAGAACAAACCAGTTCTCAAGGTCTCTGCCCCAATGCCAAAACACAACTTGTGGTGGCTTCATGCTGTCAACTGGCTACACTGCTATTCCTCGGCAAACACAGTACATTCAGCCCGGGCTGCAGTTGTGCACCCAGCCACCGCGTGCATCAGCCCACTGACCTCAGTGTACCTATGCGCACTGAAGCAGGCACAAGAGCGGAGCCGAAAATCAGCATCGGGGATTTCCGCGCTACTAAGAAGTGCTTTCTCGCGAAGCACCGTTGGTCAGCAGGGAAATGAGCGGAGCGGGTTCAGCGGCTTCGTACCACGGCAATCCCTGCGGACGAGGCTCTGAGGCATATCTTTCTTGCAAACGTTGACCCCACAGAACTAGGCTGGTCCCTGGAGCTGGGAGGCAGGGGGAGAAAGTGCACATGGTTTAGATCAGCTAGGAAAGGACTTGCACAGTATCTAACCCATGGGAGGGGGGGCGTCAGGGACAAGAAATCGATTGACTCTCGCAGGTCAAGGCAGCTTAGCAGTCATAAAAGAATAGGATACGTCAAAAAAGATAGCAAAATAAGAACAAAAAAACCCACAATTCAATCCACCCCGGACACAACAGAAAAAACACAATGACATCTCCCAACCCACCACTAGCTGCCCTCTCCCAAAAGCAGAACAAAAAAGGACAGGTCTTTTTGTCTGAAGGAGGAACCTGTCAGGGGGGGGGCTAGAGCAAAAACCTGATTGGCTGTGGGGGGGGGGGAACAGGAGGAGAATTTTTGGTTTCTCCACTTCCCTTACCATCCAACCAGTGCAAAGAAGACCCTTAGACTAGCTATTTTCAATGTTTTCCATCTCAGGTGCACGGACCTCTGTGGTCTATTCTATGGCCTTTGCCTCTTGTGATGTCATTTCTGGCTTCCAGGAGTCTCTTCGGGTTCCGTGGCTGTTTCTAGGGCACCTGCCTGTATTAACGAACTGTCTGCCCCTGTCTGTTGCTTTGCTGGCGGAGGAAGAGGGACAGACAGTTCATGACTACAGGCAGGTGCCCTAGAAACAGCCATGGAACCTGGAAAAGTTTTCCAGTGATTTTCAACCACTGTGCTCCAAACTCCCACAGCACACCTCTGGACCTTTGGCGGCACACTAGTTGAAAATGGCTCCCTAGGCAACACTCCTGTTCTTAAAAGGTACAGCCCTATCAAAAAGAGGCTGAACAGGTAACTAGCAGCACCTCTGTCTCGCCTGGATTAAATTCCAGTTTGTCCTCCCCCACCCAGTGCTGTCAGTTGAAATAGTGCTTTTTTCTCCTCCTGCTGCCCCATGTACTCCCCTTCCCCAAGAATGTATTTTCAGGGTTAGGCTAAAGCTCCTTTGACTCCTGTTTTGACCCATACCTCCCTCCACCACTATCCAGACACTGAAGCCCAGCCCACACCCTCCAACTGCACAAGGCACCTCTGCTCCTTTCCTTGCCCAGAGTTCAAGTCACAACAACATCAACAGAGATCTCCTAGTCAATGGCAGGACCGAAAACGTAAGCATCAGGGCTCCCCTCAAACAGAAGTTCTTCTTACACAAAGAGGAGTGCCACGTCATGTGGCCGCAGAGAGAGGTGGGACTGCTTCCACTTGGCAAACTTTTCCAATAACTGTTCAACACTTCCAGTGGTAGGGATTTGATCCTTCTCCACCCAGATCTCCAAAGAGGTCAGGATAACGTTCACATAGAGGCTGCCGAACATCTGAAATAATTGGTAATATTCTTACTCGATTTATTCTTTGCAGACCAAAAGAGAAGGGGCCAGAGGATCAGGGGGCCTGGAAAGTTACATCTCCTGTCTCCCAGGAAAAACATCTTGGCAATGCTTCTCTGTCCCCCTGACCCTGCCACATAAAAGTTTGCTCCCTTCAACCATCACTTGCCCAAGGACAGCAGGACTGAACACCCGAATGCAGAATGCTCTGGTCTCTGCAGTTGGCCAAAAGATTAAGGGCTGCAGGGTTATGTGCATGAATGCACCTGACATGGCACAACACAGGCTCCACCCACCTGGCCTGGACATCTGACACCCAAACCACAGAGGAAAAGTAGAAACCTAGACAGAGCTGAACCAACATTTCCCTGGTTTTCTCACCCCATCTTCAGGGTGCAAATCCAGGGAGGGGGACTCCATGGCTGCTTGGCAGCTGGGCACAGCGCTTGTCTCCAATTGCAAAATTCCCTAGGAGGAGGGCTGGGTTTTTTGTCTTCTGATTGGCCTCTGAACAGGGCTTACATCATCAGGAAGGATCTATCTGAAGTCAATGGGAGGGCAACACTTGTTGACCTCCCGACTGGATCGAAGATGCAGCCAGCTCCAAGGATACTTCTGTGTGCGCAAGGCATCAGCCTCATTCTGGCAGGTGCCTTGCTTTGACCTTTCAGAGGGAGCCAAGGTGAGGAAGAGCTGGAGTTGATCTGTGTCCAAGAGAAGCCTCCTTGAGCGGAAAAACATAAGGTGGGCCCCGCTGAATCAGGCCAAGGGCCCATCCAGTCTTCCTGTATCTCAGTGTCCCACCAGGTCCCACCAGGGACCACACAAGGCAACAAGATCCTGTTGCCACTCCTTTGTACCTGGCATTCTGGAGTAACCTACTTCTAGACATTACATATACATTACATATACCCATCCTGGTTTGTAACCTGTGATGGTACCTTCATAAATTTGTCCAATCCTCTTTTAAAGGCATTTACACCTGGGACCATCACCACACCCTGTGGTAAGGAGTTCCACAGACTAATGACACACTGGATAAAGAAATATTTCCTTTTGTCTGTTCTAACTCTCCTGACATTCGTTTTTGGTGGATGTCCCTTGATTCTGGTGTTGTGTGAGAGGGACACTAACTTCCCTGGATCCACTCTAATCCATCCCTATATCCTATCCCTTATCCACAATCAGAATGAAATACGTCCAGCATCTCGCAGCAGCACAATTCTTGGTCTTACAGCATTGACAAAGGCATCGACTTACAGCATTGACAAAGCCAATGAGCCGGATGATTTTCTCCGTCACTGTGGTCACAACAGCACCCCAGAACTGATACTGAAAAGAACGTGTCCGTGTTAGCAAGCAGCAAGACAATTTTTTTAAAAAAATACAGAAATCAGGGCCACATCACACAAAAAATGCTTTTTCACAAGGCATCAGTGCAACAATTCATGTAGCAACAATTCATGCAACAAGCTAATCTGCTGCCTGGATCCACCCCCAAATTCTACCCACCTCACCCACAGATAAGTCATGGAGATAATGAGTGGTGGACACCAGCCCAGACCCTTTCCTTGACTGCCCATTACAGCAGAGAGCTGTATACTCCCTCTATAAACCCTATTCACATTCGCAGTGGCTTGGACTATGACCCAGCATTTCAGACTATTATTATGGATTCCTTTCAGCTCATAAAGCCTGATGAGGAGACAGGATCCTCAGAAGCCTGAGACCATAGTTTCCAGGGTCCCCCCTCCTCCTTTTTTTAAAGATTGGCGTGACATTGGCTATCCTCTGGCACCGTGGCTGTTTTAAGGGACAAGTTGCATACTATAGTTAAGAGGTCAGCAACTTCGTTCTTTAGTTCCTTGATAACTCTTGGGTGGATGCCATCTGGTGACTTATTTATATTTAATTTATCAATTTGATCTAAAACATCTTCTTTAGTAACCATTATCTGACTTAATTCCTTAGTTAGGAGAGGCTGTTCAGGCAGTGTTATCTGTCCAAGGTCTTCTGCCGTGAAGACGGATGCGAAGAATTGATTTAATTTCTCTGCGATCTCCAAGTCCCCTTTTATCTCCTCCCTCCCTCACCTCAAACTTAAACAATTATCGACCAGTTTCCAACCTGCCTTTCTTAGGGAAGGTGACTGAGCAGGTGGTAGCATCCCAGCTCCAAGGGTTCATAGAGGGGACAGATTTTCTTGACCCCTTTCAATCTGGCTTCAGACCAGGCTTTGGGACATAGACAGCTTTGGTCACCCTCATGGATGTCCTTCACCGTGGACCAGACGTGGGAAAGGCATCCCTACTGGTCCTGCTAGACCTCTCAGCACCCTTTGATACAGTTGACCATAGTATTCTTCTGGATTGGCTAGCCAAGCTGGGGTTAAAGGGCACTGCTCTGAAATGGTTCCACTCCTTCCTGGCTGACAGGTCCCAAACGGTGATGCTGGGGGACACCTGCTCGGCACTTTGGCCTTTACAATATGGAGTCCCTCAGGGCTCTGTTGTATCCCTCGTGCTCTTCAATATATACTTAAAACCAGTGGGGGAGACCATCCGGGGGTTTGGAGTGGGGGGTTACCAATATGCTGATGACACTCAACTCTCTCTCTCTTTACCATCCCAAAGTGAAGAGGCTGTGAAGGTCCTGGGACGCTGCCTGGAGGCAGTTGGGGTATGGATGAAAGCCAATAGTTAAGACTGAATCCAGGAAAGACAGAAGTCCTCCTGGTCAGGAAACCCTCAGTGCAGGCACTAAGTCTTTCACCCACCCTGAATGGAGTGGCACGTCCCCTGCAAGAACAGGTGCGCAGTCTGGGAGTGCTCCTGGGCTCTCAGCTGTCTCTTGAGAACCAGGTAGCAGCCGTGGCTAGGAGTGCATTTGCCCAGCTTCGATTGGTGCATCAACTGCGACCGTACTTGAGCCGTTCTGACCTGGCCACGGTGGTCCATGCATTAGTGATTTCAAGGGTGGACTACTGTAATTTGCTGTAATCTTCCCTCGAGAACAGTTTGGAAGCTACAGTTAGTACAAAATGTAGCAGCCCAGGTGGTTAGATGGTTTGACTCAGTAGGACCACTCCTTCAGCAGCTGCAGTGGCTGCCCATTCACTTCCGATCCCAACTTAAGATGGTCCTGACCTTCAAGGCCCTTCATGACTCAGGCCCAGCCGACCTAAAGGACCGCCTTCTCCCACACATGCCAGCTCCCCCTCTTAGATCATCCAAAGGGGCTCTCCTTCCAGTGCCCCCTTTATCCCAAGCTAAAGGGATGGAGCTTGGCGACGAGACTTCTCTGTAGCGGCTGCACAAATATGGAATTCCCTACCAGAAGAATTAAGAACTTCACACTCCCTCATGGCCTTTCGGAGAGGGCTCAAATCATACCTATTTCGTCTGGATGATTGTGTGGCTGTCTGCCCTCTGTCCCTCTGGTACAGTGTCTTGGTTCACTCCCCTGCTCAATAGTTTTTCCACCCTTGAAATGGCCTGATATGGAGAAGTGGGTCTAGCCTCACTCTTGCTCACTCTCTGTGTTCCTGTTAATGTGTAATGCTGCTGCTGCTGCTGCTGCTGTTGTGGTGGTGGTTGTGGTTATTTTAATCTGTTTTTACTTATTGTGGTTAGATCGTATTTTGTTGTTCTCTGTAAGCCGCCTTGGGCAAATGCCTCTGGCATGGGAAAGGCGGGGTATAAATTCTTCAAATGAATAAAATGCTCAACACTTCCCTTTTCCCACCATCATCTTGCTTTTCAAAGAGTGACTCGGATGTCACTCTACTAACTGGTGCAGAACCTCCCTTCTTTTCTTTTCACCGGCCACCTTAAAAGGAGTGGTGGCAAAGCTGGAACAGGAAGAGACAGGACTTCCCATCATCCATTTGCAAACTCTCCAAAACACAAGAGGAGGATGGGGCAGTCGGGTGGAATGGCCAAGCAGGCAGGAGATGGTCCTCACAACCCAGAGGACCCTTTTGTGGTGAGCCCCATGCAGCACCTTGACAAGTGCTGACCTCTGACACCAGCCCTGGCCAGCCATGACTCCTTGCAGCTCAAATCAGACATAAAGGTAAAAGTAAAGGTTTCCCCACGACCGAATGGTCTAGTCGTGACCGACTGTAGGGGGCGGTGCTCATCTCCGTTTCAAAGCCTGTAGAGCTGGCGTTTTGTCCGAGGACAAGCTTCCGTGGTCATGTGGCCGGCATGACTCTATGCTGTAGTGCACAGAACACCGTTCCCTTCCCACCAAAGTGGTCCCTATTGATCTACTTGCATTTAGGTGCTTTCGAACTGCTAGGTTGGCAGGAGCTGGGACAAGCAACGGGAGCTCACTCCGTCACACAGTCTCGAACTCCCAACCTTCTGGTTGGAAAGCTCAGCAACAGTGAATTAACCTGCTGCGCCACCACGTCCCCCCAAATCAGACACAGAGAGAACCAAAAACATGCCCAGGATTGACCATGATGGACCTCAGGGCCCTGCCCATCCTTCCAAGGGTTGGAACCAGCCTGTTCCAACGAGAACCAAGCGCAAGCTGCAAAATGTGACCTACCAGATCGTGAGCCAAGACGATGTAAATTTCCAGATACCGCGTGGTCAGCAGGTTACTCTGCTATAAATCAGTGGAAGAAAGCAGGTTTAAGAGTTTATTGTGACAGCATAACGCTCACCATTCACAGCACGAGAAAGGAAGGAACAGAACTATAATGGCCAGTCTCTGCTCCTCCTCCTCCTCTCTCCTCCCTCCCTCTTCTTCCTCTCAGTCCCCCTCCTTCTTCCAATCCAAGGATGAGCAATCCAAGGAGAACGAGCAGCACAGGAGGCAAGTGGGTGGACAGAGATGGGCTGCCCCTCCCTGACCAACCTGTGGCCTGAAGCAACTGGTTCTGTTGGCATCACGGATGGGCCAGCCCTGGTCCAAGGAGCACTCAAGAGGCCTCCCCACGCTGGACCTCAGCAGGTTTGGGTCAAGGCCTCATGAGATGTTGGGGGTCAATTCCACCATCAAGTTTCAGTGGTAGTCCAGATGCTTGGAAAACTGAATGCATCAAGTTCAATCCTCAGAACTCCAGGGGAAAAGGGCCCAACAAAGACAGCTGGTCCCATTGGACTGGCGGGGAGGGGGATCAGCCTCACCTTCCCCAGACCCTTGATTTGAAACAGGTGGACGACGTAAATTTATTTTTATTTATTTATTTATTATTAGATTTGTACCCCGCCTTATTGTGCCCGAAGGCACCCAAGGCGGCATTACAATATAGATATAAAAACAATATAACAATTCACAATTAAAAACAATTAAAACAGAATTAAACAAAACAATCAAAAATTAAGAACACAATTAAAAACAAATTTAAAAACAATATAAAAACCACAAGCCCCGTGGGTTATAATAACCAGCCAGCCTGTCAACAATTAAAAGCTTTTTGGAATAAAAAGGTCTTCAGCCCCCGCCGAAATATAAACAAAGAGGGAGCAGTTCTCAATTCTAAGGGGAGGGTGTTCCAGAGTTGGGGGGGCCACCACCGAAAAGGCCTCCTCAGAATCAGGGGGAAAGGAGAGATAAAGTTGGGTGTCATCAGCATATTGATGGCACCCCACTCCAAACCCCCGGATGACCTCTCCCAGCGGTTTCATGTAGATGTTAAAGAGCATGGGGGATAAGATGGAACCTTGTGGCACCCCAAACCTGAGAGGTCGGGGTGCCGAACAAGCCTCCCCCAGCACCACCTTCTGGGATCTGTCAGCCAGGAAGGAGCGGAACCACTTCAAAACAGTGCCTCCAAGCCCCAACCCGGCCAGCCGACCCAGAAGGACACCATGGTCGATGGTGTCGAAAGCCGCCGAGAGGTCCAGTAGGACTAACAGGGTCGCACTTCCCCCGTCCATCCCCCGGCGCAGGTCATCCACCAAGGCGACCAAGGCAGTCTCCGTCCCGAACCCCGGCCTGAAGCCAGATTGGAATGGGTCCAGATAATCCGTTTCCTCCAGAACCCTCTGAAGCTGGGACGCCACCACCCGCTCAATCACCTTACCCAGAAATGGGATATTGGAGACTGGCCGAAAGTTGTTTAAATTTGTGGGATCCAGGGAGGGCTTCTTCAGGAGGGGGCGAACCATCGCCTGCTTCAAAGCAGGCGGGAGCACCCCCTCCCTCAGAGATGAATTCACCACCCTCCCTGTCCACTCGGCCAGCCCTCCCCGGGCAGCTCTAATTAGCCATGCCGGGCAAGGGTCGAGCGGGCAAGCAGCAGGTCTCACACTCCAGAGAATCCTGTCCACATCCTTAGGCTCTACAAGCTGAAAAGAATCCCAAATGGTAGGATAGACAGGTTCCCCAGGGACATCACTAGATATGCCCACAGCGGCGTCCAAGTCATGCCGGATCTGATCGACCTTATCTGCAAAGTGTTTTGCGAACTCGTCACAGCGAGCCTCCGTGTGCTCCTCCCTACCAGTAAGAGGGGCAAGATGTAAAAACCTGCGGACCACACGGAAGAGCTCAGCCGGACGGTTCTCTGCAGATGCAATGGTGGCAGAGAGGTGTGCCCTCTTAGCTGCCACCACTGCTCTGGAATAAGCTTTTAATTGGGCCCTAGCCCGTGTCCGGTCAGATTCGGCACGAGTCTTTCGCCACCGACGCTCTAGTCGTCTGCTCTGCCGCTTCATCGTTCGCAGCTCCTCAGAAAACCAAGGAGCGGCTCTGATTCTGCGACTGGGCAGAGGACGCTCAGGAGCAATCTCATCCAGGGCCCTGGCCATCTCCGTATTCCAGAGGTCGACCAGGGCACCGGGTGGGTCTCCAACTCTGGCAACAGGAAAATCCCCCAGAGCCCTCAGGAATCCGTCTGGATCCATCAGCCTCCGAGGGCGGATCATAAAATGTGATCCCCCGCCATTGCAGAGGTGAGAAGCCGCAACGAGCCTAAATCCCACCAGACAGTGATCTGTCCATGACAAAGGAGTGATCTTAATCTCCTCCACCTCCAGATCACCATCAACCTGCCCCGCAGTAAACACCAGGTCCAGCGTGTGTCCCGCCTCATGCGTTGGGGCAGATATTCTTTGAGACAGACCCATGGTTGCCATGGAGGCCATGAAATCCTGAGCCGCAGGTGTTCCCGGGGCCTCGGCGTGGACATTAAAGTCCCCCAACACCAGAAGGTGGGGGGACTCCAACACCACGCTCGAGACCAGCTCCGTCAGCTCAGGCAGGGAGACTGCTGGGCAGCAAGGCGGGCGGTACACCAACAGAATCCCTGTTCTGTCTCGCCCCTCCAACACAACGCGAAGGCACTCAAACCCGGTGGACTGCTGAACAGGGTATCTGGTGAGACAGATGGAATCCCGATAGACCATCGCAACCCCACCTCCCCGCCCCTGTAGTCATGGCTGCTGAAGTACCCGGAAACCCGGCGGACAAATCTGGGAAAGATTGACCCCTCCCAGCTCATCCAACCAGGTCTCCGTGATACATACCAGGTCGGCTTTCTCCTCCAAGATTAAATCATGGATAAGAGAGGTCTTATTATTCACCGACCTGGCATTCAGAAGCAGCAGCTTCAGACTCAGGGGACTGTTGCCAGAAGAACCAGGGGTCAGAGGGATGAGGGAAGGGCCAGAAAGAGGGACAGTCTGTCTACGACTGACCCTCCTTCTCCTGTACTGTCCGGCCCTGTCCCCACTGCCATATCTTCCGTAACCCGTAACTCTGCTGATGGTGGCCTCCCTGCCCTCCCCTGAGCTCCCTCGAGGTGTCAAGCACATAATTCCGGCGGGAGCGACCTGCAAGCCAACCACCAGCGCAAATACAAAGACTAAAAAACACAGACACGCACACACACACACTCCCCACCAACAAACCAGTGCAGCAGCCCTCACCCCCCTCACACTGAGGCTTGGGCTGCTGCAGGCCTCTGCCTCTCTCTCACAGAGGCAGAGGTCCTCGCTCCTTCCCTCCCTGCCCCCCTCTCACAGAGGCAGGGATAGCCTTCCACTCTCCTGGCCAGACTCTCACTCCGGCCAGGAAGTCACAATCATACTATCACTCACTCAGTTAAAATGGCTGGTGGCGGCTTGTTGACAGGCGACTAGGCTCCAAAAGTAAAAACGTGGTTGGAGCCTGATGGTCCACGGGAGATGAATACTGAGGGAGGCAGGCACAGCAGCAGATGTTCTTGGCTCCAGTCTCAGCTCCCCAGGCGAAGAGCCACGGGCAAAGAGCCCTTTGGCTCTTGCCCTTCGTAAAGAGGAAGTGTAATGGCTACAGCATTATTTCACCCAAACCAGTTCTAAGTTGTGCAGCTGAAGTTTAAGAAGCAGACTGAGTGGGGGGGGGGAAGGTTGTTGCTTGAGGAAAACTGATTTGACAGCAATGACGTCCTGCTCCCCTCTCTCCCATTTGCAGAAATGCAAAGAAACTAGCATTGCAAAAGCACCTAAGATCAGTGGATCTCCAACGTTTTAAAACCTGGACCCACTTTTCAGAATGACAATCTGTCCAAGACCCATCAGAAGTGATGGCAGGGCTGGAAGTGCAGGTCCTGACTCCAGACTCCACGCCCACAGCTTCGGAACCACAGACTGATGGTCTATCAGGGCATTCCAAACCGGGGACTCTGCCCCTGGTTCCCCAGAACTTCCTGGCACCCAAAGATGCAGGGAGCGCAAGGCTTTGCTATTCATCTTTCATCTGCACACACTGAATAATGAAATTTAAAAACAGAAAAGTACTCACTAGCAGTTCTGTTAGTGGCTTTTGAGTTACCACTGCTGCTGTCCAGCTGACGGAATAACTCTTTGCGGAAATGGGCTGGCTGGCATTTTCGTATTTGAGTTGATAAATAAGGTGCTGAAAACCGCTGGCCTCCCCCATCGGCTCAATCCCATAGGTGGCATTCTCAAATTGCAACAATCCTCTGGGGAGGGGAGCGAGGGGAGCAAAAAGATTGATGTCATAAACCATGACACTCAGAGTTCCCAGCCAGCTTCCTTTTCCACCCTGATGCTCCCTTTCAGGACCCCCGTTCCAAGAAAAAACCTTGCATGAAACTTCCTATATCTTATCAGAAAACTAAGGCAGGGGAGGAGAGGAAGTGGAAAGGATGACACAAACACAGGTGAGCAAGTTCAGCCCCAATTCTCTTGTTCTGTGTCTAGACTGTACCATTCCAGAGTGAACTAGGGAGGTAGGAATTGCATGACTGAAAGTTCCCCAACCCAAAATAAAAATCCCTGCATGCAGGAGTCAGGGGAAAGATTGGGGAACTAGCTTTCTACAAGCAAGTATAGAAAGTGCAAGAACATGGGAGGAGGCACAAGCAAATGCACGAGCCCTCCAGGGAGGACTAGGATAAACCCTCTAGCCTGAAAAGCAGCTGCCAGCAGCTGTTAACCGCCTGACTTGGAAGGAAGCAATGTCCTCTGCTCCCCAGCCACAAAGGGATCCCTCCAAAGAAATAAAAACAACTAGGTCTCACTCAAGTCCCATGCAGGTGCTGAGCGCCACGACGGAATTCACAAAGTCCTCGATGTAGCCCTGATAGTAGCAGTTGCGCTGGAAAGAAGAACCAGAATCGTTTATGCAGCCACAGAGGAGAGGAGAGGAGAGGGGGGTCAACATAGGACATGCTTAACAGGCCGGGCCACAAGCACTGCTGCACCCAAAGACAAAAATTCGGCTGAATATCGCAAACCCACAGATGCTGCTCCTCAACCTTTCCTCCCTGTAGCCTGTTATCACTAGAGGGATATTTAGTATGTAGACTGAAGTGGCCAGCCAGGGCACAACCTGTAGGTTGACCATTGTGAGAAGAATAATACCGGTCTTAGGGCCCAAGACTATCCAACTGGCTGGCACAGATGCAGCGGCAACAGAGCCCTTGGAAACAAAGAACCCCTTGAGAAGACCTCCATGCCAGCCAACCACCACCACCGCCACCGGATGCAGGGCACGCTGCTTTGGCATGGCAGCATCAGTGCTGGACAGCTGGACAGGATTAAGCCCTAAGTCCAATTCAGCACTGATTCAGTTGCACCAAAAGGAAAAGGGACAGGGACTGGGGAGAGGGTCCTGCTGCAAGCTGCTTCACCTGGGGGCGACCCCTCCTTCCACTGTTCTGCCTCCCACCCTCCCTCCTCCCCACCCAAACACTCCTCAGTTCCTCCCACACTTCAGAGTTTCTGTGTAAATACACATGTGCTTGTTAAGCATTCCCTCCAATGTATTTACGGATAGACGTGATTTAATTTATTTGTCAATTGATTCCAACTCAATTGGAAGGTCAACTCCTCTTTTAACTGGTCGGCAGCCATCATGTTGTCACTTCAGGAGAAAAGGAAAAGCACCTTGCCTCCACACTTCTTACCGCAATGGAAGGGACCACCGAATTTAGAGACCCGTCAGAGCTGTATGTATAAACTCTGAAATTGTTGCTTAAAAGGGATCTGCAAACAAAACATGAGAATGAGACCAATTCACGGAGGACAACGGCAATGAATCATGATTGCTCCCCCTAGATCAGCCTGAAAAGGCTTGGGGATTTGTGCACATCCCATGGGAACTTGGCCTCCTCTCTGATGCTCCAGGCTACCACTCTCTTCTCCTCCACACTTCCTCTTCCGCTCCGTTCCCCAATTTCCTTTCAAATCTGGGGATTGGGAAGAGAAGCAGCAAAAGAAAACCAGGATGGTGGAGTGGTTTGAGATCCGGAAGATCCGGGTTCGAATCTTTGCCCAGCCATGGAGCTTACTAGGTGACCTTGGGCCAATCACACACACACTCTCTCTCTCTCTCTCCACTTCACCTACCTCACAGGGTTGTTGTGAGGACAAAAGGAGGGGAGGAATCATGCACACCTCCTTGGAGGAAGGGTGGTATTAAAATGTAAAAAATATAAATAAATAAATAAATAAATAAATAAATATGACCAGCGATGGGATCTACAAATGAACAAGGGGAACGCTGGGCGCGACTTATGATTCCGCGTGATTGGCTGCCCATCCATAGAGTTCCGTAGCTGTCCTGGCCTCGGGGGGGGGCTGCCCCCGGTTAGCGCCCCCCGCTGCTTGCCCAGGCACCTGGCGCGACTCTCACCTGTCCCCCACAGCGAGCAGGAGCCCCCCCCCCGAGGCCAGGGCAGTCGCGGAACGCTACGGATGGGCTGCCACTCAAGCGGAAGTCCCGCCTAAGTCCCGCCCAGCATTCCCCTTGTTCATTTGTAGATCCCATCGTTGAATATGACTGGCGTGCCACTGCGTAAAGGGGGCAGTATCTGGGGTAAAACAATTGGCCTTTGGGCATTGGGAGGTTCTGGCCTGGCCCAGCCCACTTAACTATGACAACTTAGTAGTTAACATTTTCTCCTTCTTATTAACTCCATTGTGTGCATTTCATTCCGCAAGGATGAAAGAGAAATAAGTTTGTACGTTAACACCTTTCAGCCTCCAGTGCAGAGGAAGAGATCTGGAGGTCTCAGCAGCTTGGTGAGGGATTTTGCATCTTTGGAATTCGCCCTCACGAAGCTGCGACTCCACTTGCCTCCTGAATGGACTTTCCTTTCTGGTAGTCTTCAATTCCACAATGAGACATACAGTATATCAATTTGTGCTTTTGTGCTGTCATCTCTCTTTGTGCAGGCCCACTCAATCTCTCACCCCCAAAAGGTCAAATCCAAATAATAAATATATACAGTCGGTCCTTGGTATCTGTGGGCAATCTGTTCCCGGACCACCGCAGATACTGAGAGTTCTGCAGGGGGAGGCCTACAGAGAACCTCTAGGCATGTGGCCTCCCTGCAGTTGAGACCAGAAAGCACTTCTGGTTGCACCCGGAGGTCCTCCAGCTGTGGGTCCTCCAGCTGCAGGTTTGCAGCCCATGATGGGTCTAATCTGCGGGTTCTGAATCCGCGGATAAAGTGGGCAACTGAAATCCATTCTCTCTCCCTCTCTCTGTGGATGTGTGCTCCTTGATCCTCACCCCCCTGAAAATCTCAACATCTACCACTCACTGTCGTTTCAGGTGAACCATGTATGCCGTCCCCTCTATGGTAATCAAGAAGGTCATCTTGTCCTGCAATGGCCAAAATTTTGCAACATTGATTGATTTATCTGAGTTACTTACATTGCACCATTAAGACACAGTCCTCCCAAGTTGATTTACATACAACTGAAAACAAAATACTACAACAAGCAAAGAATCAGGATTCGACTGCAGTGCTGGACATTCCTGAGGTGGGATCAATCCTGGAGAGTTGGCAAACCTAGCTGGAAGCCAAATTAAGCCCGTGGCTATGTGCAGTCGCGGATCTAGGGGGGGCCAGGGGGGGCACAAGCCTTGGGTGCTGTCTTGGGGCTGTCTAGGGGGGCACCAGTGGCCCCGGAACATTGTGCGGGTAGACCTGGGCTCTGGAGCCCAGATCTACCCATTAGAAACGGCCGCGGGTATCATCATGCAATGCTTCCAATTTGCATGGGAGATTAGCATGTGCCTGCCCCCCCCAGTTATATAGGCAAATTGGAAGCATTGCATGATGGTCTCAGCTCACATGTGGCTTTTTCAGACACTGACTCAGATTTTTGAAAGTGGGATTTCAAACTGAAGTCAGCAAACGTTAAGAACCAACTACAAAAAAAAAAACTAAGGCTAAGCTCACCGTGACCTTAAAAGTTATGATTAAAGATGCCTTGGCACTGGAAAGATGTTTTGAATGGGTGGGGGAAGGTTTGCACTATGGTTCCCTTCCTGATCTGTGGAGCACTGTGGAGACCTGTAGGGAGCCCAGGTCTACCCGTGGCCATTCCTAATGGGTAGACCTGGGCTCTGTGTAGCCCAGGTCTGCCCATGGCTGCTTCTGGTGGGCAGACCTGGGCTCCCGTGGGGGCGCACTTCTATTGGGTGCCCTGGGTGCCATTTTGACTAGGTCTGCCCCTGGCTATGTGTGGTAGTGGCTATAGTGCCACATTGTGTCTGGTGGTCCCACAGCGCCCATCCCCACAGGCAAGCTCTGAAACAGGTTTCCTCAAGCGGACATTCTAGCCAGTTCACGAGAGCTTAACCTCTAGAAAGTGCACTTAGGATGGTGACTTTCTGACTGCAAAAATATCTCCCGCTCGTGCATTTTAAACTGCCTTCTGCTTTGCCAATCTTTAATTTTTATTTGGGGGGAGGTTATTGCATCTGATTCCCTCCAGGCTGCCTCAGGCCCTTAGCCAGTCATTTCCTGTAGCCAATCTATCTTCTGCTTTCAAGCTTGGTGTTTTGGTGCAGAATTACTCAAAAAAGTAACCCCTCTGGTTACCATGTGCTCACCATTGAGCTGGCACTAACGTGCTGGCACTAGTTATCTGCCTCCATTCACAGGAGCTGGCCCACACGCAAAGCCCTGCATGTGTGCTCAGAGCGAGCCATTGGGCAGGGTGAAGCAGGGCGGTTGCCCCAGATCTTGTGCTTTGACTTGTGCTAAGAGTTCAAAGAGAGGCCAAGGGGTGCAACATCACATACGTTGTCCATCAACCTCGTGGCTACGATCACGACAGTGGCCGCAAAGAGCCTTGTAGGACCCTCCCCCGACCTAATTGAAGGCCATGGCAGAGCTTGGACATCACTGATTGTTTTCAAGGTTCAGACGTAACTGATGCATGTTGGGGGCAGAAACATGGTTACCAACAAAGAGAAGGACACACCTTACCGTATTTCCACTGACTTCTACTGGGATCCTTCGAGGTACAACAACTTCCATCAATGATCTCTGAAAACCTATGGAGGAGATGACGGGATGGTGTCAGGAGGTGGCTCAGAGCGGGTACTGGTCCAGATCCATTCAGTGGGCACATGTGGCTGGGCTGAACCCTATACTTGCTGTTTAGTTACCACTGGTGGCGGTCGCATTCAATGCGCCATCACCAGATGGGCATGTGCACCGATTTGTCAAGAAAGCCAGAAGCCAGAACCAAGAGATTTTCTGTGACCATCTCGTTTCTGAAAGTGCTCTTAGCTAGGCTTAACTCAGTGGCTCCCAAACTATTTTGACTGACGGTCCGCTTGACCTACTGGGGTCCCTGTTAGGGCGACAAATTGTATAGGGTGGGTGGGGGTTGCGAGGATTCTGTGGCTCCCCAGGGAGCCACAGCTAACAACTCGGGAATCACTGGCTTAACTGGTCATCTTTGGCAGAATCATTCTCATACAGTGTTTCCCAAACTGTGGGTCAAGACCCACCAGTGGGTTATGAGCCTATTTTTGGTGGGTTGCAAAGTTTTTGAAACATCACAAAAAAACTTTGCTCACCCCCTTTCCCAATTTGCAGAAGAAAATCATTAGCTGGAATGCTGGAATGCTGACCTGTGGTATAAGGTGATCTTCATACCCTGAATGTAATATATGTTACATTTCCTGATTAACTCTAGTAATTGGAGTGCTGTAGATCACATGTGAACCCAGTTTTCAGTCTTGTTTGGCCTGGAAGCTCCTCCCCAGTTCAGTCTTCTGGGTATCCTGGAATGACTGTAAAGGGGTGGGGGAAACAGTCTTTGAAGACCATTTCTGAGGGTCTTACACTCTCTTTCTCTCTCTACTTAAGGTCTCTAGCAACCTTGGAAGCACTGGTTACTATTATTGCTTCTGAATATTGTTGCTTATTATTATAGTATAACCCTGATTATTATTAATGAGTAAATTGTTACTATTATTGCTCTTAGGGCGCAGATTGTGTTGGGCCAGTGTAAATACCTTATGCCAGCCCAGTGCTGTCGCCAACGTGCCATATGGCATGTTTGTACCAACCTGGGTGTCGGCTGGGCTGAAGCTGTCCCAGGTAAGCGGAGAAGCACCAGCTGAGTTTGGCCGGCATGGGGGCTTGGGAGGGTGGGGGGAAGGCGGGAGGAGGGTAGGAAGGCAGAACAGGGCAGACCCAGGGGGGGCTGGGGGTAGAACCAAGGTCTGGGTAGAACGCCCAGTAACGGGCGTTTTCGACCCGGTCAGCTCTACATCGGCTCTCAGATGTGTGCCAGTTATTTCGCTGGGGCAGATCCAAGTAGCCCCTTAGGAGTTACTGGGGCTTTACCCGCGTAAGGAGAAAATATTCCTTTACCAAAGATGACTCCAGGCTGGCTCCTAACCTGTGCAGGATACAGTGCAGGCCAGTCAGCCTGCCTATTCCCATGCAGGCTAAGATTGGGCTGTTAATAATTAAAAATACAGATATTTCTTTCTATAACAATCAATCGTCAATAGTATTTATATACCGCTTTTCAACACAAAGTTCACAAAGCAGTCTACAGGCAAATAAGAACATTAAGGGACGTGGTGGCACAGCAGGTTAAACCACTGCTGCTGGGCTTTTCGATCAAAAGGTTGGGAGTTCAAGACTGCGCGACGGTGTGAGCTTCCGTTGCTTGTCCCAGCTCCTGCCAACCTAGCAGTTCGAAAGCACCTAAATGCAAGTAGATAAATAGGGACCACTTTGGTGGGAAGGGAACGGTGTTCTGTGCACTATGGCGTAGAGTCATGCCGGCCACATGACCACGGAAGCTTGTCCTTGGACAAAACGCCGGCTCTACAGGCTTTGAAACGGAGATGAGCACCGCCCCCTACAGTCGGTCACAACTAGACCATTTGGTGGAGGGGAAACCTTTACCTTTAAGAACATTAAAGTCCCACAGACACGATTGCTGTCCAGGGCAGGCACAGTCGGCCAGCAGCCCATTGACCGGCTTCAGCCACAAACTAACTTGAATGCAGAAGGCAGCTCTGGAACTCTGGAGAGCTGCTGCCAGTTGGGTCTGGCCCTGGCCGGGCAGCCTTCCAAGGCTGCTTGGAGATGCCAGAGACATGCGGCAGCTTCAAGCTCTTTCTGCTCTATGTCGCTTTTATTAAAGATGGGCTGGGGGGGGCGTGCCCATTTCTGTGACAAAATAAACCTCTGGTTGCTGGAGCAGTGCCTGGAATGCCCCACCCCAAATTAGCAAAAAAAAAAAAAAAAAACCCCAGTCTAGGGATTAATTTGAGCTACAGTTTCATGTAGTGGCCCGCAAGATTTTTCATTCTAATATGTCACAGTTGAAATTAGATCATATGGATGAAGTTAATCTTAAATTCTTTCTTATGTTGACTGATCTGAATATGCTAAAGCACCTAGCTACTTTTCTTTGCGGTATTGTAAAATGTAATGCGGCCAGAGAATATGTATGGGATAAACCTTAACTAGTTTTTACTATTGATTGATTTTTACTGTCATCAAGGCCATCCTAGTTTTAGTCTATGTATTGATTGGGCAATGTTTTTCTTCTATATTTTTGCTCAGAATAATAACATTTGAGAGTGCCTTATTAGTGAATCCTTAAATTTTCTGGTTTATGAGATAGGCGACTATGTTGTACTGTGTTTTGCTATGCCAATAAAGGTATTCTAAGTCTAAGTCAGTTTCCCTGCACAGGCATCCAACCCTATGCATAGTAGTTATTCTCAGAGATGGACGAAAATGGTGGTAATGAGAAGAAAACACAGAGCGCCACTTTCTGCACTGCTCATTTTTGTAAACAAAACAAAACAAAACCCCATCTGCCAAAAAACCTCATTTTATTTGGTTTCTATTTATTATTTAACGGGTCATGACTGTGGCTGCATCTGCTGACACTATACCACCTGTATCATCTACTTTTAAAATGATAGCAATTTAATGTAAATTTTGAATAAAAACACTTTCTCATTTGTTTTTCACTTTAGAAAACACCAAAATCCATGAAAAAATAAAATCATTTTCTCCCACCTATTATTATTATTATTATTATTATTATTATTATTATTCCATATTTCAGCAAAGGGGTCACACTGAATTTAATGGGGCTTGCTGCCAGGCAGGAGTGCATAGGTTTGCAGCCCTTCCAACACCTGTTGTCAGCTCAAACACGTGGAATAAAAAGTGAGAACAAGATGTTCTGAAACATGCACAGAGTGCCTCTCTTCGAACAGTTCCGTCATGCCAAGCAATTGACACACCTGCGAGGTGACTGGTGAGGCTGCTCGGATGGCTTGCACTCCAGCTTTCCCCCCTTCTAACGCCACGGGCCCTGCTCCCCCACCCCATTTCTTCCCCCACACGACAATGCCTGGGGCAATCTCAAGGAAATCTAAGCAGCAGGGCTGCCTTAATGAACACCCAAGAGTCACTCAGGATATAAGTGACAGGGTGGGAGAAGCAGAAGAGTGGGAACATGTGGGGGGAGTTGTGGATCCTGGCCTCGAAGCCTCTGCCTTTAACCCCATTATCCTGTATCCCCATGTCTTTCAAACCTGCCCCATATTGTAACCCTTTCTTCTTTAACTTTGTAGCCCCTCTCCTTCAACCACAGGTCTCTCTCGCCTTGGAATACATTATTCACGTCTTCCCATTCCCAAGCCTCTCTGGCCAGGTCTCTGAGCCTGTGCAGAGTGCTTTTTCAGTAGGCCTCGAGGAACTCACACTCCAGCCCACCCGCAGCCGGCGAGGCAACGAGGAGGAGTCACACAGGTCGAGCCACCCATCTACTGAGCTGCCCAGCCAGCCAGCCTTCCCCTGGCCTCCCAGCGCCGCCGCCGCCTCTCTCCAGCCGCTCACTCACCCTGCGCGCAAGCCAGGCAGGCGCCCAGCAGCGCGAGCGGCAAGCAGCGCACAGCCATGACCGGCGCCGCCCAGCTTCCGACGGCGACCAGTAACGGGCGTCCAGCAACCGGCGCGGGAGACGGAACGAGGCGGGGCTCCGAGGAGACGGGATTGTTGCGCGCAGGCAGGACGGGCGGGGCAGAGACCTGGAGTGTGCGGGGAAAAGGTCGGAGAAGCAGGAAAGGCAAAGCGCGGCGGGGAAAAGGGAGATAAGAGCGCGCCGTGGCCACCGCGTGCGATACAGGCTACGCTCGCACCCGCATCGAAGCCCTCACCAGGGATAGCGCCTTGACCCCCTTTAACTCTGCTTAAAAAGGGGTCGGCGTGAGACATCGCCGCACAAATCGCCTCCTCTTTGTTCATGTTTCGTGCGTGTATTTTGCAGAGGCGGTGGTCTTTTGTTTTTAACACACGCCACTGTCTTCGCCCAAGTCCATCTTGAGGCGCTCCAGATCCACTCCGAATCGGACCTGCAGATTCTGATCTGAAAAGAAATCCTTTCCCCCTCTGTACAGGGGCTGCAGTGCCCACCCCAGCTTGTTTCACGGCGTCCAGGGTTACTGCATCCTTATCAGCTGTAGGGGGCAGGGGCCACATCTAAAACTTTTTCCAAAGAAGTTGGAAAAGCCAGAAGGAGGCACAAGCCCAGCAGAAAGCAAACTGGGACATTTGCCTAAGGGCACCACTCTTCTCTCCTTCAACACTGCCTCTTCTGCTCCGTCTGATTTCAAATCCAGGCAGTGAGAGGGGCAGAGGCTCACCCATCACAATAAGGGAGGAGCCCCGTCACCTGCCAGACCACCTCAGGAGCCAGGAGGTCTTGAACCGGCCCAGCCTGATTCTCCTTGTGCCCCCAGCAACTACAACCAGCAGTTTGATGAGCCCTGGGGTGTGTGTGTGTCTCCCAGCCCACTAATTCATAACAGGTGGCTCTGCAGGAAGAAGCAGTTCATACAGACAGCCAGGCACATGTGCAAGCAGTAATTTATTTATTAAACATCTACAAAGGTGCATTCAGGGAGACACAACTGTGTAGCCATCCTGTTCTCGCTCATCGTCATCTCGTGTACTTCCCTGGATCCCAGCCCAGGCCCAGCCGCATTGCGTCCTCAGTGGGGCAACCGCCGCTTGTTACAAACTGTACCAAAAAGGGCAGGGGGCACATTAGAATAATTAAGGTGTGAGAATCAGCTGTAGATTTATTTCAAAACCTTTCCCCCCTGTTCTTCTCATCCTTCTGGGTCTTGCCAACCAGAGGTGCAGTGCTAAATTTGGAGGTGCGCATACCGCTCATTGCACCGTCCTCCGCAGCTACATCCCACTAAGGCTGAACAACAAACAAGATCAAATTTAAATGTCATCAATAGAGTGGTTGTTGCTTCTGCTGCTTAGCTCTACTTTGTCATTCCTAATAGTTCATTTAGAGTGCAATCCTAACCTGGAGTTAGGCCAGCACAGGGACACCATAGATTTTGTTCGGACCACTCTCCGAGTCAGAGAGGCTCCGTGCGCCATCCTCCCTGACTCCGAGACTGGTCCAAATGCACTTCACGACGGCCCTGGTGCTGGCCAAACTTTGCTGGCCTAACTGTGCAGGCTTAACTCCAGGTTAGGACTGAGAAAGATCGCCCACTCATTTCACCCCAAACTCCTGGGAGCAGTTTAGCATCCAATGTTTAAAAATACCACAGTCTGTTTAGGGCCCAATAATCCTGTCCAACTTCACAGCGCCAATGCGGCCACACTACAGCCTTGAGGCAAGGGCGCATTGACACAGCTGCACCAGCGCTGGAAGCCTGGTTGTCAGCCCTACAACACGGTCCTCCTGTACCCCCTATTCCAGCCACAAACCCCTCATGCAAAACACTCACCAAAGGTCCGTCTAAACCGCACCCCCTCAGACTGCCCTCCCAGCCCGAATCCACCATCCCGCTTGCATGCAGGCATCTTGTGCGTTCACACCTTAAAAAATATGTCATTCCTTCCCTCCCAGAGTATGACATCCAAGTTATCTTGAGTGGATATGCTGAAACCCTGGGATTCTCTTTGAAATTAATCTGTGGCACTCCTTGCCACAGGATGGGGTGATGTGGGCCTTCTTAGTTTCTTATTTAAACAAGCAATTCACACTTCCATCCTGGAGGGCAGCGGGGAAATGGTTTCTTTGAAAACTAGAAGTTCTGATTGAGCATCACTCTGGTCTTTCTTTGGCTCCTCTCCACCCTCCCCAGCAATGATGGAAGGAAACATACAGGTGTGTCCCAGTATCCACTGATTCCACAAATACCATGGATACTGGGACGCCTATTAAAAAGTTAGGGGAACATTAAATCTTTTTTTTACCTTGATGTTCCCCTATCTTTAAAAAGGCGTCCACAGTATCCATGGTTTCAGGTATCCACCGTTAGGTCCGGGACTGGGGCATGTCTCTATTTCTGTATGTCTTTTGTATTGATATGCCTTTGGCATTTTTGTTACAGGGAAATACCACTACTAGGCTTTTTGTTCTGGGACCCTTACGCTTCTTTGTCTGTTATGCTTCCCTCGTCTGACAGAGACAGAGACCTACAAAAGAATATGAGCATTATTTAAAATAATTAAAATACAGTTCTGTAACACAGAAGGTCCTGGAATGCTTCTCCCTGCCCTAAGGATTTCATCAATGAAGAATGCTGCAGTCCTAGTAAATACATTCCAGCCTGCACTGAGCACGTTCTCAGCTGGGGGGTCTTTCAACTCTACCATTCTTTGATTCTAGCCTTGACTTCCCCAAGACCCTATCACAGAATGGCTGTCCTGAAAAGAGGTTAGTATTGGGAGTATAGCTGGAGAGACCATTTTGAGGATAGAAATTCATCTGTAAGCACAGTTGTGTATACAGAGATAACTACACAAGAGACTACGGCCGCAATTTTCAATGTTTTTCTTCACACTGACTTCTATGGTATTTGTCTCGTGTGATGTTCACTTCCAGCTTATGGGGAACTCATCCAGGTTCTGTAGCTCTGTTTCTAGGGCAACTGCCTGTAGTCACAAATCGTTTGTCTCTCTTCCTCTGCCGGCTCTGGAAAAGTCGGACAGATCATTCATCACTACAGACAGCTGAGCTAGAAACAGAGCTGCTGAACCGGGAAGAATTTTCAGCAATTGTCAAGTGCTGTGCTCCAAGCGTCCACGGCATACCTGTGGATCTTTCACAGCACACTAATGGCTGTGGCACACCAGCTGAAAATCACTGAGCTACTGTATGGAGTGAGGAGTCATTAGACACCAGAGCTGTAAGAACTCTGCCCATTTGCGCTCCAAGGGCAGTGACGACAGGGGTTCTCCCCAGAGAAGTGGTGGGCGTGGGAACTGGCCAGCACCTTCTCCCTTGGAGAGAGCCTGGAGGAGACTGTCTTTGCACTCCCTGTAGGCCCAGGGTGGGTGCCCCTCAGGCTCCGCCCCAGCTCCTGCTCTGAAAGATACCACACTCCCCTGATTGGTGCTGGAGCTAGCCAGCTGTGGAAGGAAACATGTTCCTTTTGTAGCAAGACATTCTGGAACTCTTGGTACTGAGAAGGCACAACACAGAACACTGCCTGATTGCAACTCAGGCCAGCTAGTCTACAACATTAAAATAACAGAACCCGCACTGTAGTCTTCGCACACTACGGTAAATACTGGAAGTGCATGACTAAATAAAATGGGAACTCCTGTGCTTCCAGGTTTAACAACAGTGCGCAAGGAACATGGTAAGGAAGGAAATTATTTGCTTCTTGCCCAAGTGGGAAGAAGATCAATGCGGTCTGCACGGGTGGCAGATTGGGTGGAAGTGGTGGCGGTGGCAGAGACAGCCCAGGTCTCCCGCAAGCCCCTTCCAATCTGCTGCCAATGCCGCCATCATCAGGTGGCCCCGCAACCGCTGCACCCCCAAAAAGCCATCCCTGTTTGGAGCGTCACTTACCGAACGGTAAGCCACGCTGCTCACAATCTGCACAGCGGGATTTCCTGGGCAGCTGCACCCGGAGCCCCTGGCCCAGTTCAGGTGGGCAGGCCGTGAGCAGCGCGGCAGAAGAGTAAGCGCTGCTTACGGTGGGGTGGGATTCTGTGTTGCCCCAGACCTGGCCTACGGGCTGTACTGTGACAAGCGCTGGTACCGAAAATGCCTCACCTTCCTCTCTCGGACATGCTCCTGGTCTCCGAGGTTGTGTAAGAGCTGGATCAGCAAGGAAAACTAAAATTATTCAAAATTCAGTGCTGTATAGCCCCCCCCCCCATCTTCAATTCCGCTAGTGATGCAGAGTGCACCTCAAGTGACCCCTCACATGAATTCTCCTGACACACACACCCCAGCTTCCCTCCCTCTTCTTGGCAGCTTCCAGCCTGGGAGGGCTCTGTTCAGCAGCATTCCTTCTTAGAGGAACATTGGCCAGGAGGTGCAATCTGCACCCCAGGAGCATGTAGAGGGACACATGTCAGCAGTGGTACCTTGAAGCAAGGTTGCTTTGAGGAATGAATGCTATACTTGTGGGGACTGTTTAGACTTGCCAGATGCTACCCTGACTGTAAGTTTTAAATGTGTACTGGTCCAGCAATGGGGGCAAGCTACTAACTCGGTATCCGTGAATGAAAGGTCTTCATCCTGCATGCAGTACTTCCTGAGTCGGTGCCGCTTGGCAAACAGAATGGCTGACCCCAGCGCGATGGGGAGGAAGAGGCATAAGCTTAGCAGGATCCACGTCCGCTTGGTCTTCTTTGCCGCCTTCCCTGCAATATCTAGATAAAACCGGATACCACTGCACTTTCATGTTGTTCACTGCAATGCTGAAAGCAGGCTAGATTTGCAAGCAGGGAGAACGAGGCTCCTATCTTTCATGTCAGGCTAGCAAGCAGGGTTGCCTGAGGTAATCAGAAATTGCCTCCAGGAGACCAGCAACTGACCTAATAGGCAGACCGAACCAATGGGATTCACACCAATAAATGTGTGCTTCACACTGAACCATAACCCTCAAAAGGACTCTGGAGGGTAAGTTGACCTCCACGGAGCTCAGAGTGGTGTGCATGTTTCCTCCACTCCTTTTGCCCTCACAACAACCCTGTGAGGTAGGTGAAGTGGGGGGGGAGAAGGGGAGAGAGAGACTTGGAGGAATAATACACAGGAGGGAGCATGTCGTCATTTTCTTGAAGCTATGAGCGTACTAATATGGCTGACTCAGATCTTTCCCGCCAAGGAGCAGGGTTGCCGCGAATTCACGAATAAAAATCTCCCTGCACGTGTGTAAAAGTTAATCTCAACGTCTTTAAGCATGCCTGTGTGTTCTGCATACGGGTGTGCGAATCGCTGAACAAAAAATGGGATTTAATTTCCACGGAAAGATTCATGTATTCTCCATTACATCGGTTCAATAAAACAACCGTTAACAGTGAGTGCATTATTTTTTGAAGCTGTGTAATTTCTTGTTGTTCCTAGCAGTCTTATTCACCATTTTCAGACACCCACTGTTAATGGTCTAGAAGGTAAAAAAAAAAATATTTCCCCCCTTCCCGTTTACACTTTTTTTCCCGCCTTCCATTTTCTACTGTAATATTTTCGAAATTCTGAACATTAACAGAATTTGTTTTATGGGGGGGGGTGAGTGTAGAAGTTTAAAAAATACTCTTAATAGTCTAGAAGTAAAAAAGAATTACTCTCATATTGACAACTACTTGTGTTATGAAGAGATTTTAATGTAATTTTCCTACATATTTATCTGATTTTTGCCCACCCTCCCTTTTTTTTCTTTCCTTCCCGTTCACACTTTATTTCTGCTTGTGTAGATTTCAAAAAAATAAGTCTGTCAAAACTGTGCAATCCGAGTTTAAATAGACTGCAAGCAGCATTTCATCCGGTGTGTTCAGTAATATAATTATGCGGAATTAAACCTTGGAATTGCATATTAACTCATAATAAGGTTACCAATGATGTTTCTACACGATCACACGTTTTTATTTTCATACGTTTTTACTTCAGGAGTAAACTACTCAGCCCTAAACAGTACGAGAAAAGCAATCTGAAATGCTTGGAATAAGGATTGTTTTGAGCGTACGAACATGGCTGCTAAGCCCGCCCCCTGGCTTCATTCGGCTGCTATATCTTCTTAAGGGATGCTCCCTCCTGTGTATTATTCCTCCAAGGAGAGAGATTGGCCCAAGGTCGCCCAGGAAGCTCCATGGTGGGCAGGGATTTGAATCTGGATCTTCCAGGTCTAAGTCTAACTCCAGAATTATTACAGCATCTTAGCACTCTGCCCTACCGTTTAAAGACCTATATTTAAAAAGGGGGGAAATCCTTTGCACTAGAGGGAGGCATAATTGAGAGCAGAGCAACAGTGGGGGACAAATCCAAAGCTCCCCCACCTCTCCCACCATGGCTCCTCCTTTTGCAGCCCCCCCCCGGCAACTTAAAAACAAACAACGCAACTAGCATTATATGTTGAGAGCAACATGCACCTTGACCCTGACCCTAGCATGTTTTGGAGGCTGCAAAGCCTGAAGCCAGCATGACTCAGCCAGACAAGGCTCTTGACTTTACTAACCAATTTTTGTGGTCAGAATCCCGCTGTCGATACTTCCTCCCAGGTGGTCCCCCTTCTCTTTGCAATTTGGAGGAGACCATCCTGGGTTGCAATGGCAGTTTTTGTTGTTGTTGCAAACCTGGAAACACAGAGAAGAAGCACCACCAGCATTAGTTTGCTTGCTTGTAGACTTCACTGCTTGCATTCAGCCCACAGAAACAGAGTCACACAGAAGTATGACATAACGAGGAGAAGCAGCTCTGTTCCACCTCCACCATGCCCATCTCTATGCTGCCCTGCCCCACTTGGCCGCCAGTGGTCCAGACGCACCCTCAAGTGCCAGACAACTGCACCCCTTCATAATGCAGGTTCTTTATCCCAGTGGCAAACTGTGGGGAAGGGGGGAAAGGGCGCTGGCCTGGGGGCGCCGGCAATGCTGGCTGCCCCCCACCCCTGCCCAGCATGAAGCCGTTCTGCTAAAACTAGCCTGCTAAAACACGCTGCTAACACTAGCCACGCCAGGCTGCTTCCTGGATCAGCTACCGCCACCGTCCGATAAACGGAGGAATCTCGCACCCCTGAAGTTGGCTTTGCAGCATTACAAGCAGTGCCTGTTCCTCCGATACACAGAAGAATCTTGCGCTCCTGCAACCTTACAGGCACCCGACATTCCTCCGTGTATCGGAGTCTCCCAGCAGAAGTGACATCACCGCAACTATTTCCAGAGGGTGGCCAACTGGGGACGGCTTCTGCTTTACCCAGTGTGTAATTAATCTGTGGAGCTACTTGCTGCAGGATGTAGTCATGGCCTAGATGCCTTTAAAAAGGGTTTGTACAGATTTCTAGAGGAAAAATCCATCACATGTTAGAAGCCCTGATGGGTATGTGCAACCTCCTGGCTTTATTAGATTGCTAGATGCAAGGGATGCAGGCATCTTGTCTTGTGTACTCCCTGAGGCACCTGGTGGGCCACTGTGAGATACAGGAAGCTGGACTAGGTGGGCCTTTGGCCTGCTCCAGTGGGACTCTTCTTATATTCGTTATGGAGAAAGAATTAAAGTTTTTGATGCTTGGGTAGGTCGAGCACAGATGCTTAAAAAGGCAGGAGAGTTGCTGAGAGGAGCAAATCCTCCTTCTTTGACGGCAGACAAAAAAAAAAAAAAGAATGTAGCTGAGTACACGATGCTTATTTTACTTACTCCGTGCCCAGAGCATTGTTTTTCAGGGTTGCAGTCGTAGTGCAGGACTTCATAATTCTCACAAACCTGTTTGAGGCAGACCTTTTAAGAAGTAAAAAAGACAAAAACCATATATATTTAAGTCTTCACACGGAGGGAAGGCCTGGACTGGATGGATCTGCCTAATGTCTTTTTACCTCAGGATGCGATTTGTGAGAGAGTTGGGCTAATCTGATGCTGAGCTGATCCCCAGAAATTCCCTACCATTCCAAAGCTGAGAGAACCCCTCTGCAGCCTCCTGAAGGTCCAACTAGATATCCAAGCTTGGAGGACCCAGATCTGGATGGCTGCCTAAAAATGGGGCAGGAAAAGAATCTGTGACATGGAATGGCTGCAGTTGGGAGAGAATTATGTGCACTTGCAACTTCTCCCTCAACAGGGTTCTCTCTCAGCCTGTTTTTGAGAAGTCCATCAGAGAGTGGACTTGCAGATAAGTAAGCAAACTTGAGGCAATCAGCAGGGGAAGCAGATAGAAGCCACCCCAGTCCCCTTACAGGAGAGGGGGAGGATGAGCTGCTCACCCTTCGTGATTAAATTTAGTGATTAACAGAACTCAACATGGATTTGTCTAAAACCAATCTTGCCAGACAAATCTCATCTCCTTTTTTGATCAGGTGACTAGCTTATTGGATGGTGGGAATGCTGTGGATGTGATTTATCTTGATCTCAGTAAAGCTTTTGACAAGGTTCCACAGGACATCTTAGTCAGCAAGCTGCAAAAATATGGGCTAAATGAAATCATTGTTAGGTGGATCCGCAACTGGTTGGACAGCCTTACCCAAAGCGTGATTGTCAATGGCTTTTCTTTGACCTGGAAGACAGTTTCAAGTGGCGTGCCCCAGGGCTCTCTCTTGGGCCCGGTTCTCTTTAGCATCTTCATCAATGACTTGGATGAAGGGATACAAGGTGATCTCCTCTAATTTGCGGATTACACAAAACTGGGAGGAGTAGCAAAAACTACAGAAGACAGTAAAAGCCTTCAGGAAGACCTTGACAAGATGGAATACTGGGCTGAAAAGAACAAGGTGAAGCTCAACAGGGAAAAACGCAAGGTCTTACACTTGGGCAAAAATAACCAGACACAGGCATAGAATGGGGGGAAACCTGGCTTGGCAGCACAACATGAGAGAGGGATCTTGGAGTTGCAGTGGATCACAAGATGGACATGAGCCAGCAGTGTGATGCGGCTGCAAAGAAGGCAAATGCCATTTTAGCCTGCATTAGTAGAACCGGAGCGTCCAAATCCCAAGAAGTTGTGGTTCTGCTTTACTCTGCATTGGTGCGACCTCACCTGAGTACTGTGCTCAATTCTGGGCACCTCAGTTCAAGAAGAATGCAGCCAAATTAGAGCAGGCTCAGAGAAGAGCAGCGAAGATTACAATGGGGCTGGAAAACAAGTTCTGTGAGGAAAGGTGGAGGGAACTTGGTATGTTTAGCTTGGAGAAGACTAAGAGGGGATATGAGAGCACTTTTCAAATATGTGAAGGGCTGTCATAAGGAAGAAGGGACAAATCTGTTCTCCTCTGCCTCTGACAATAGAACTGGGTCCAACGGGTACAAACTGCAAGAGAGGAGATTCTGGCTGGACATCAGGAAGAATTTCTTGACGATAAGGCGGGTTCGACAGTGGAATAATCTACCAAGGGAGGTGGTGGATTCTCCCTCACTGGAGACCTTCAAGCAGAGGTTTGACAGGAGGATTTCCTGCTATAGGCAGGGGGTTGGACTAGATGACCTTGTAGGTCCCTTCCAACTCTATGCATCAATTCTATGCTACCACCACTTGCAGGCCACTCAACACCTAATGGGGTGGAGGGGAGAGGAGACTGAGGCTGGCCCATACGCCAGGCCAATTGAAGTGGTCGCCTCAGGGAGCAGATTGGTAGTGGTAGTCCATATCTACCAACCTGGAAAAAGGAGCAGAAAGGAAGATGAAAAGTGGAGGGGAAGAGTGTGCTGAGACAGAACATGGGGAAATGGGAGGAGTAGAAGCTGGCGTGTCATTGGGGAAGAGGGGGCAGCATTTGGCATGCCAACTCAAGAAGTCTTGAGCTAGCACTTGGAGGGAGACACACTGGAATTCAGCTGACCCCCGCCTCTTTAAAAAATCACCAGTTGTCTCTGCATCATCCCCAACTGAAATGACCTCATTATATCTGGCTCCATTTGCTCATATTCAGCCCTGCCTCTCCAGCCCCTCTGTTTTTTTGTGGTGGAAATTAGATAGTTAGCACCTCGGGGCAGAGACCCAGTCCCATTTTTACTTATGTTGATCTACGTTGACCTCCTCCGCAGTGTGCTGGGCCTGCATTCCTTGCCTTGTCGTGTCCACAACTGGTCCCGTCTTGAACCAACATTGGGTCCGGGGCATTCATCGGCTGTTTCATGTCCAGAGACACGCAGATCGAATCCTTCACTTGTTTGTACAAGACCGGGACTTTCAAGGTAATGAAAGGAGCCGTGTGAGGATACAAGCAAATTAGCTTTCCACATTGGATATTCCTAGCAAAGGCAGTGGGAGAAGAGAACAGGATCACAGATTTGCAAGGAGTTATTGGATCAGAAAATGTGCCCTCTCCAACATGCCAAATAGGGCAACTCAGGCCAGTTACACAAAAACAGATTTTATTTTTCACATTTTTTATACCGACCTTCCTCTAAGGAGGTCAGGGCTGTGTACATAGTTCCTCCCCTCACAACAATCCTATGGGGTAGGCCGGCTGAGAGTGATTGGCCCAAGCTCACCCCTGGGTGAGCCCAAGCATCATGGCTGAGTGGGGATTTGAACCTGGCTCTTTCAGGTCTAGCTCTAACTCCAACTCCCAAGCCAACTCCAACCCCTCCCTTATGTTGGATTTGGGCACCACCATCTTGGATTCCACAAGATTTCATGAGATCCAAGATGGCGGTGTCCGAGTACAGGTAGGAAGGGCCACCAGGGACATCCCGCAGCGCTCCTGTGAGCACCCCATAATATCCTAAGGCTCTGCAGCGCACTTGGTGAACCCCTGCTTTACTGCTAGTCTATTTCTTAATCCACATACCGAGGAGCACAAGCCTTGAATCCCTTTCGCGGATCGCTCCCACAGTGTCCAAACCGATCCGCCTGACTATTGATTTCTTCGTAACATGAGTTGGGAGCATTTCTTGACACTGCAAACATTGAAACGGCTGCACTTAGGACAAAGATCATCGTAGTCCTCTGTAGCCATTTTTTCTCTAACAATGATGGTCAGGCAAACCTGCTACGCAGCATTCCTAGCAATGAGTATATTTGTATTTTACTTAGGATAGTGTAGTGTGCCATTTGACTCGTTGATCGCCTTACTATGACATGCCAGGCAAGGCAGGCTATAAATCCAGATTACAGTGTGTGTAACCTGAATCCTGTTTGTGTTTTTGCACCTGGTGCCAGTGGCAAACCCAGCTGAGGCTCTGCCCCGGGCAGATCAATGCCCGCCACCCCCGGCATGGCTCCCCACCCCCTGGGCAGCTCACCGTGCCCCCTGCCCCGCCGTGCTCCATTTCAGAGCACTCTGAGCACTGTGGCAGGCCAAAGGCTGCTCGGCTTTGCAGCAAGCCCTTGCAACCTCCTGGACCCCCTGCTGGGGCCGCCACTGCCTGGTGCGCTTTCCTTTCTTCAGGTCATTTGTATCCCCCTTCTTGAAATCATGAGCCTCTTGGAAGACGCTGGGCACTGGCACATCACAGATTTGGAACTGATTTAGCAGTCTTTTCCTCCCTGCAAGGAACCTGAGATCTAGTGCCGCAGTATCCATGAGGCTGGCTGAAGCCTGGGGCCCCGCAGGAACTACGGTCCATCCATTTGGCACTGTTCTATGCATCCTTACCTGCCCTGATGTTGGAGCACAAGGCCCAAGCCGGACCCAGCTGCTCATGGCAGATCCATAACAAGGGTCAGGAACAAGGGTTCGGGGCGTGCCCTCCTTTTCCCAAAGAATTTCAGAGGGGGCTCAAAATCCCTGAAAGCCCAGGGCCTTGGCCAAGGGTTAATATAGCCCTGCTGAGATCTACAGTTTTGTGAATGGGGCTCAGGATTTTGGATCTGGATTTATTTATTATTTATTTATTTATTTATTATTAGATTTTTACCCCGCCTTATTGTGCCCGAAGGCACCCATCTGCATGGTACCCAAATAACAAATCTCCAGATTATTTGGGGAAAGCCGTGATAGTTTTAGTGGTCAAACTGGTAAAAGCTAACAGCAGACGTGCCTTCAAATATACATACGCCCAGAGTTTGGACTCAGAAGAAAGATGAGGCCGTTCCTCTTCTAAGGGAGTGGGGGTAGGATTTTAAAAGAAGCAAGAAAAGCACACAAATTAGCAGTCGTCTTGCTTACGTTTACCAAAGATCTCCTGGCACTGCAGATCAGGAGACCGACAGCCTCCAAGGTAACAGAAACCAGTGTCTTTACTGCATCTATACCCATTCTGGACAAAAAGGTCTGGCGGGCAGACCGGGGAGCTGCCGTTGCAGAGCTCGGGGAAATCGCAAGCGTCGTCCACTGCAGGTCTGCATACTGTGTCCCTGGCCTTTGGCTGGGCCAAACAAGAAACAGAAAAGAATTAGTGGCACTCTCGGTGATGTGGGCGTCCAATGAATTCTGCAAAGTATGCAGGTCGGACCTTCTCATGCGTGGATTTTGCACACATGGATTTTACTCAACACTGGTTCCCTGATCCGAGTTGAGGGCTGGCCTGTACCCTCTGGATGTGCCTCAGGCCGCCTGTGGAAGGTGTCCAAGATGCACTTCCAGTTTTTTGAAAAACTGCATGACTATACGCCGTAGTGCACGGAACGCCGTTATCTTCCCACCAAAGTGGTAAGATGTTTATCTACTTGCATTTTTATGTGCTTTTGAACTGCTAGGTTGGCAGGAGCTGAGACAAGCGACGGGAGCTCACTCCATTGCGTGGTCTCGAGCTGCCAACCTTCCAGTCAGCAAGCTCAACAGCTCAGCGGTTTAAACCACAGTGCCACCACGTCCCATTAAAAATAAAAAATTATTTGTAAATAAACAATTTCCTTCTAGATCACTTTTTTTAATGTCTCATAAAGCTAGGTGGGTCCCAATAGAGTTTCATTTGAAAAAGTGGCTAAAAAGTTTGGGAACCTCTTTCTCAAATCATTCCAAAAGCCAAAGTAGAAGGTGATCCCCTTAATTAGGAACAATGGAAATTTCACACAGGGAGAAAACGTTGAAGTTCTCCATAACTCTCCTGCAGAGGAGGAAAAACAGAGGATTATGGCTCCCTACGACTATTACATAATCCTGGGCACAAACCTTACACTTGTGGCAACACAATTCATTGCTGCACGTGGCTCCATTTTGAAATGTACATGAGGAAGTGCAACATTTACTCTTCTTACACTCCTGAAAACAAAAACATGGGACAATTTGTCGTGGACAGTCACGGCCTTGAGGGATATAGGACAAGGGAATGCAAGGCTGAAATTCTAAGACAAAAGATGACAGGGCATTCTGAAGCACAGCCAAGAAACCTGGGAAAATCTTGCCAGCTGAATCATGTTTCTACAGCACACTACTTTTGTAACACAGAAAAAGGCAGGAGGGAAAATTCATCAGGAACATTTGGGGAAGCAGGAGAATAGGGAACACCTAAGCCAGCAGTTTTCAACATTTTTCATTTCATGGCACACTGACCTCTTGTGAGGTCACGTCTTCGCCTCTTATGATGTCACTTCCATTTGCCAGGGGACTCTTCCGGGTTCTGTGGCTCTATTTCTCCTTAGGAGTCAGCAGAGGAAGAGGGACTGATAATTTGTTACTACAGACAGTTGCCCTAGAAACAGAGCCACAGAACCCAGAACAGGTTTTTCAGCTATTTCCAACTGCAGTATTCCAAATTTCCACGGCACACCTGTGGACTACCTGTGGCATACTAATATGCCGCAGCACAGAAGTTAAATTGTGAACCCAAGACTTTCCCTTTCTGCCATTTGTCTGCTCAAAACACACACACACACACACACACACACAGGTTTCCCACCTGTGGGATAAAAGGTCCCCACCGCAGGAAGGAAAATAGCTTGAGGAAGGCAACTATGAGCAAACAAATGGCAGGAGTAACCTCAAAGGCAGGAAACAGGCGCTGGCCCAAAATGCACTGCTCCCACTGGTTACAACGGCTGGGAATCATGCTGGGACAAAGAGCGCGGGAATAAATGGGTGCTAAAGAAAATAATGGGATTACAGTTATGACTGTATTAGGAAATAAATATTTTAAAAAATAAATATGGGCGCTGCAATATTCCACCCCCTAACACAATATACGCAGGTCTTTGTTGTTGTTCAGTCGCTGTTGTGTCCGACTCTTCGCGACCCCCTGGACCACAGCACGCCAGGCCTCCCGTCCTCCACTAGCTTCCGGTGTTCGCCCAATTTCATGTTCATTGCTTCGGTGACACTGTCTAACCATCTCATCCTCTGCTGCCCCCTTCTCCTTTTGCCTTCCATCTTTCCCAGCATGAGGGTCTTTTCTAAAGAGTCCTCTCTTCTCAAGAGGTGGCCAAAGTATTGGAGCTTCAGCTTCAGGATTTGTCCTTCCAGGGAGCAATCAGGCTTGACTTCCTGGAGGATGGACCGATTGGATCTTCTTGCAGTCCAGGGGACTCTCAAGAGTCTTCTCCAGCACCATAATTCGAAAGCATCTATTCTTTGGCACTCTGCCTTTCTTACGGTCCAGCTCTCACAGCCATACATTGCTAATACGCAGGTCTAATAGAGTGTAAATCTCTCATATCAGTTTACAAGTGGCTCCTTCAGGGAGAAGACAATGTGGGGAATTATGTGCATTGGCACTAACAAATGGACTCAATATAACCTGCTGCTCAGCTCTAAGCAAAAGGTGGTGGGTGGAAATTTTTAAGGTATGATTTTATCCTTGTTTTTATGCCTCCTTCTTCTTACTCATACTGAGCCTAAGGACAGAAACTCATGAAAACAAGCAAGTGTTTTTGGGCACTAACCTCTGCTGAGCCGCAATCACACTTTTCCCCCGGTTCCACAATACCGTTCCCACAAGTTGAACGGGGCGCAGGAGTATTCTTTGAGTAGAACATTTTTAAACGGGGCCGGTTGTTAAGACAGTGGCCCCCTTTGAATTTGATGAAATTCTTTAAGTCTTCAATGCTGCAGCTACTAAAGGCCTTAACCCCGTTTGCATGTCTGAAAAGCACACATGAATACATTATTGCACACCATATTATTGCAAATGTTATTAAAGATGATCAAGTGGGTGGAAGAATAAGCCTTGCTGAAGGAGAATTAGCATGGCTTCTGTAAAGTTAAATCTTGCTTCACTACTAGAGTTCCTTTGAGAGGATCAACAAGCAGGCAGACAGGGTTAACCCGACAGGCACTGAATCTTGTAGCACCTTCAAAGATTATCAATCAATATCAATCCATAGGACAATTACTCTCCCCCTGCTCAATATAAGAGGAGCATCACTTGAAAAAGTGCCTCTTGTCCAGTTAGCAGGGGTTGAATATCCAATGAATTTCATCATGCACTTTGGTGAGCTACCATTATGTGGAAATAAATGGACTTCCATCTGTTAAGATGCTACAAGATTTGTTGCTTTCGCCTCAGCAGACTGACAAGCTACCCCTTAAGACGTTATTGCTCATTGGATAGGATTTGGCTCCAAGTCAACTTAGCAGCCATGGAATAAGAGTGAACTTTTAGTGGGCTGGTAACGGGTAAGAACCAATTTTCATGGGTGTTAAAAAGTACAGGTGATTGAGTGCCTATCATTCATAAACAAAACTGGGCTACCCACCGACACAGCTGTGGTTTCTATATGTTTAGGGGACTCCCCAAAGTATACCAAAGTAGAAAAATATGTAAACTGAATGGAAGAGAACACAGAGACACACACACCACATGACCTCTGTGGATCACAGGAGCAATGGAATCCCCAACAGCAACTTATCACATATTATCTTTGTCTGCTTAAGCCAGTTGGGCATCAGGGTTACTTATTTTTTAACTTTATATCAGAAGCTGCCATGAACATGTTTGATGGAAGGACCACATGAATCTTCCAAGTTAGAACATGCCTGGGTTTTTTCACTTCGTTGTTATTATTTATCACCGTGTCACAGACCACCAGATGCTTGGATGTAAAGGATTTTGATGATGCACATGATTTTAAATAAAAATAATTAACACAAACTTAGAGGCGAAAGTGGAATGAGTGCACATCGGTATGAGCTGTACTCCCTCTTTCAATCTGCCTTCAACTCCCTGAAAAAAGAACGTTCCCCATCTATTGCTTTATACCAGTATTTCTTTAGCCCAACAGCACCCTCCAAATCCACCAGTGGCAGCAGAAAACAGGGGTGCTCAAAATTTACACATTGGTACAGTGGGGACTCAAATGGGGACTCAGTGGGGACCTTCACTCAGAGGCATAATGTACCATCCCAGAGCCTGGGACAGTGATGTCATGATGCCACTGTGACATCATATCATCCTTTCCGGGTTCTCCCTGGACGGCAGGGCACTTGCTGCTGCTGGTGGTGGTGGTGGTGGTGCTCTGGGCACCCTGTTTCTTTTCTGGCTGGGAGTGCCTCCACAGAAGATGGGAAAGGGGCATGCAAAGCCAGCAACATTCCAGCCTCCATGGAGAACCTGGAAGTGACTGGGCAGAGCCTGAGGAAGTCATGCGCTCTCCCCACACACGGTGCAGTGCCCCTCAGAGTGCTACGTGTAGTGCCCAAGAGAGGCCTCTGCCTTTGCTGCCTCACTTCTCAAGAGGAAGAAGAAAAGGCTTACACTGCTCCAGTGTTCATCACGCAGATGGGTCCTGGGCACTGGCAATTCCTCCCATCGTCATACTCCATCCCCAGACTGAGGCCCAGCAACTGGGCAAGAATAACCGCAAACATCTCGATCGGTATGGACTTTTGGAACTAGGAAGAAGAGGGAGGATCAAAATGGCAAACTCCATTATGTGAGGGTGCTGTATGAAAAACCCTCTTGTTGTCCAGCTGGTCCAAAACAGACCCATTTACGAGGCTGATAGAGGCTCAGGCAGCAGCTTGGAGGGGGTGCATATTCATTCTGCTGCTGCTCCTCTGCCCCCACCCCTTAGATTAGAAAAGAGTGGGAGGGAGCAGAAGAGGAAATGTGAAGAAGAGGACACTCGAGCCCAGCACTCTCCTCTCCTCCACACTTCTTCTGCACCATCTTCCTTTTTTCAATCAAGGAGGAGCAGAGGCAGTAAATGGGACAGGCTCTCTGCCTCTCAGCTAAGGTCAAAGCCTCCAAATCTGGGGAAGACATCAGGCCTAGGTGAGGAAGCAGATGAACACTGGTCTTCAGGAGCAGGCTGCCTTTGAACCTAGAGGCAGTCCATAGCCATCGTGACCAATAGCCGTTGACCCACCTGTCCTCTATGAACGGTCTAATTCTCTTCCAAGTCTGCACTGAGGGACCTACACATGGAGAGAGCTATGCATGGAGCCCCTCCTCCCACCAACCCTGTTGGCTGAGATTGAAAACATCTTTATTCATTTCTTCAGGTGCAAGACCTGAACAGTAGAAGTCAGGATATAAACCTGCTAATTAACTCAAGAAATTTGCAGCACATCCCTGAGGCTGCAATCAGTGGTGTCGCCCTACCGGTTCGCTGGGCGGAGTTATCTCGGCTGCAGGGAGGGTTTCCACGGTGATCGGCAGCGTGCTCGCTGCCTCCCGTTGCGTAATGGCGAAAGCCCGCCCGCTGCAGCCGATCACCGTGGAAACCCTCCCTGCAGCTGAGATAACTCCGCCCAGCGAACCGGTAGGGCGACACCACTGGCTGCAATCCTGTGCTAGGACAGACAGGCTGGCAGGCCTGCGCTGTAGCCAGAGCAGTATAGGGGAGGCTGGAGCCTCCTTGGAGCAAGGACACATTTGTGCCCTTGCACACGGGGAGGCGCTAGCCTCCCTGACAGACTCCTTAGATCTGAGCCTGTTAAACAGCAGAAGCAGATCTGAGGGGGGCAGCATGGCCTGGGAAGCGGGCCTAGGCCGAATCCCAGGCCCGTCCCCCTACTGGGGTCCGCCCACCACCCACCCAAGAACGCCCTTCCCCCACCCACTCCCTCCCTCCCACCCACCTTGGCACACCAAGAGGACACGCCACGCGGGTCTCAGTGCGTTAGCACCGATGCGGGGGTGCCACTCGGTGCCCCCACATTGTTGCTAACGACATAGCGCCGATGCAACAATGTTGCATCGGTGCTACGGGGGGGGGTAGGATGGTGCTGTAAAACGTCAACAAACTCAGAGATGTCAAGCCGCTCCTAAAAAAATGCAGAAGCAGTTATTCATCAAAGGCTTGACGGACACTTTCCTAAACACTGAAAGCGGTGGGGGCATTCTCAATTCTGGGGCCCATCAGAGTGAAGGCCCTGCCACGCATGCATGACAACCCAGCCTCAGCAAGAGATGGAACTGGAGCAAGGACTCCCCCAAAGGACTCCGGAGTGTGAAAATGGGAGGCCCAGCGGTCACGTAGGGCGCAATCCTATACTGCGCTGGAACAGGCAGGCCGGTAGGTCTACGCTGCATCCAGTGCATCCAGAGGCTGGAGCCTCCCTGGAGCAAAGACCCTTTCGTGCCCTTGTATGCAGGGAGGAGCCAGCCTCTCCTATGGACTCTCTGCGTCTGCTAAACAGCAGGCGCGGATCTGAGGAGACTGCACAGCCCAAATCGGGACTGCACGACCCAGGGAAGGGCCGAGGATTCGGCTTTATGGCCGAATCCTGGGTCCGCCCCCCCTCCTGGGCCGGCACACCCACCACCCACCCAGGAACGCCCTCCCCCCGCCCACTCCCTCCCTTCTGCCCACCTCGGCAAGCCTCTGTGCCCGCCAGCTTCGGCCAGCACAGAGGACACGCAGTGCGGGCGCACTGAGGGCAGTGCTGGTCTTGGTGCGTT